>CM056398.1:4195930-4732906 GCA_029718625.1 Synaphobranchus kaupii | reverse complement strand
AGAGAGAGAGAGAGAGAGAGAGAGAGAGAGAGAGAGAGAGAGAGAGAGAGAGAGAGAGAGAGAGAGAGAGGGAGAGAAAGAGAACACGCCACTGCAAATAAAAGAACATTTTGGTGGGTACTGGACTGGTTCTCTGAAAGCTGATTCTCTGAATTGTTATTTTCATCCTTTTTATTTTTCAGACAAAACAGTTCCACAGTGCTGAGCTGCTTTCTTTTCTTTGACATATTTGGCTAACGTCAATTACTGTATTCGTTTAAGTTAGTTATCTTGAGTAAAAAGGCAACTCTAAACCTTTCCCGGTCTAAAGAAAAAGGTGATCCTCCAATCACTTTCAACGGTGTTAACGGCGGGATGGTGATCTTCCAATCACTTTCAAATGTTTGAAATATGCAAAACTTGGAAAATATAATAACCAGGCAATACAACGAAGACAATAAGCAAATATCATTCCTCAACATCGTAGAAATTCACGTCAGTTTTAATGGAAATACTAATTTTGCTGTTGTTGCTAAGGTACGCAGACTGCGTACTCTGCGTAAAGCTGGGGGCGCCACTGAACGGACACCAATGACCTCTCGGTGAGTTTCCCGTCTTTGAAAACGAGAGTTTATGGTGTTTTTTGAAGGATTTTCTATATGCCCTTCCAGATCCATTGTGTAAGTTACCTGTGACATGAGCAAAAAGCGATATATCTCAAGACTGCACAGTTTGTCAAAATGTTGATATGGACTGTTGTATATGATCGTAAATAACATTATAACAAGGCTTAACATGCTAAATACCAAACTTCTCCTTTAAGGGTACAGACCACAGAACTATATAAGAACTAGAAAAGAAACGTGGTCACGTGGTTCCATTCAGCCCTATTCAATTTGGTTCTTCCGCAATGGCACCGCCGCAAGATGGCTGCCATGGCCCGGAAATAGTATTACAGATGAGCTCTGCCATGTATTTCCAATGGAGCGTGGTGAAAGTCAACATAGTCGCCCCAGCGCAATCTAGGTATCAAAAGTTCACAATATAGTAGTCAATAGAAGCAGGCAATCACATTTGACATTTTTCCTGGGTTCAAAATTTTTTTAGCCTACACAGAAAAAAGAGAGGCATGATTTAAAAAACCTCATCGGTGAGTGTTGAGTAGGCGCACTGAACTCTGATTGGTTAAGAACGTTGTTACGTGGTAATTCTAGTTACGTCACAGGGCAATCACGTGAGGAGGCCTATTGGCATTTTCGCCTCAAATCCATTCTCTCAACCTCCATTGAACTCTATGGTTGGCTGACTTGGCTTGCTATGAGCATTCAGCTAACTGGCTCCGTCGCTGTAGCTATAGTTAGGTTATCTAACAGTTATGAAGTTCGCTTACCAGCTATCTTGTGCATAATAATGAAATGGTTTTCAAATGCTTTCACGTGTGTAATATTTCTAAGGACATACTTCATATCTCAAGATGGGTGTTGTTAGATTACACTAGTAACCTACCCCAGTGAATATGTTAGTGTTGAAATCTGAAAAACCGCCCAGATAGCAAGACGCTAACGGTAGCGGGTCAACATCGGGTTGGCTACAGAAAAGTTGTCCGGCTCCCGGCGTATTATGCTTGTTAATAACACTAGTTAACAAAATAGTTATTAAACATTTTTAGTAAGTATTCGTGGCTGTTTATCTGGATTTGCAGTTTTGCTCAAGTTAGGCTGTGAGGCTATTTCAACAAGATAGCCGCTACGTGGCCTAGCCTAGCCATTAATCTGTCTAACGTTACCATAACATTACAAGATCACTATAGTTCATTCTAACAGTCTACCAATAACATAGACATTCCGGAGAGGCCTGAAAAATAGGCGACAAGTTTCACTGTGGCCATTTCCATCGTGATTTCTAATTATTTAGGCTACAGTTCCATAAAATAGCATGATTAGAATTGTGTTCATGCAGGATTGATTCACGCAACAGCGCAATGGTCTTAGCCTTTAGGTTAAGATACACTTTGTTATGTTAACAGGTGAAAAATCAACCCGGTCTCACGCTTTTTCGTGCTCATAGTCACGACAATTAATCTATTGAATCGTCACCCTGAGCACGATTGTCCAACTTTTATCGTGCTACACTGAACAAAATTTAAACCCATGCATTTTAAATGATAGCATTTCTCAGACTGTATTCGTGCTACACAGAATGAAATTTAGAGCTGTTCCTGGGGGCTTGGCTACTATGCTACTTTTCGGTTGTTAGCTAGCTAGCCGGCTAGCGAATTTTCTTTACCAGACGAGTGACGTTTGAGTAGCTACTATGCAGTTGGTTGATGGCGATAACCGCTAAATATGTTAATAGGGACACAAACAACATGTGGAAAAGTTTATTCAGTCACAAAAAAGCAAACAGTTTATGTCGGATATGGTCAAAATCCCATAATCTCAATTCATTTTAATACTGTCCCCTACATGGGGCGACCCATCCGAACCCTAACCCTAAACGGACTACAGACGGCGCCATCTTATCACAGGCCATCCATTACATAGAGCTCTCGGGTTTTGGGGGAATTGTAGTTCTAAACTATTAGTACTAATAACTAAAAAAATACTAATCCTATTGACCTGGGGCTTAAAATTTATGTTCAATATAGCATTAGTTAAAATCCCAATTGATCATCTAATTCAGGGGTGGCCAACCAATCAGAGACTATGAGCCAAAAAAATTGCCATGGCTACTGCAAAGAGCCGCACGCGCGCACACACACATACACACACACACACCTCGTATAGATATTGCATTGAAAATATCATAATTTACAATACCTTGCAATTAAATTACTTTTTCATAATTATAATGCCCCCCCCCATAAATGTAATAAAAATGGCTCAACACTAGAATAACAATGAGAACATAATTTATTCTCTGAGCAACAATATTTTTTTCTTGCCATGTATTTGCCATGTTTTTGATTCAGTGGGACTTTTGGCAAATCTTGCCTTCAACAATCTTCCTCAAATCTGGCTTGTAGTCGGTTGTGGCCACTCGAAGTAGTTCCTTCACATGTGTGTCAGTTAGAACAGATCGATGCTTCGACTTCACTAGATTCAGGGTAGAAAAAACCGACTCACACACGTAAGTTGAGCCAAACATTGACAGTAGTCTGAGCGCAGCCCTTTTGACATTGGGGTATTTCTCCATCGGCACATTTTTCCAGAACTCAATGGTTCCTTCCCTCAGAACAGACTTCAGTCTGTCATCCTCAGACAGTTCGATCATCTCCAGCTGAGAAGTTGCTTCGTCTGTGACTAACGGGGCTTTCAAACAGTCCGCCTCCGCAGTGAAAGGGTCGATCAGGAATGCAATCTGCGGCCTTCTCAGCTGTAGATCGTGGAATCTGGCTACGAAACCATCTTCAAGATTTTCGAGCAATGTTGCATACCGTGTTGTGCTCCTTTTCAGGATGTCAGCTGCGTGTCCACTTGCGTTTAACACAGAAGGGAAATGCGTTAGTTCCCCCCGTTGAAGCTGAATCTTGAACAGCTTGAGTTTGTTGACAAACGCAAATACACTTTGCACCAGGTCAGGCAGTATCTTTAACTTCCCCTGTAGATCCAGGTTCAGTCTGTCCAGATGACGCAGCATGTCCACCAGAAACGCCAGATCTAAAATCCACTGGGGGTCTGACAGCTCGGTGTATTCCTTGTGCTTCTCTTCCATGAATAGTTTCACAGCGTCCAAAAGTTCAAAAAAACGAGAAAGAACTTTACCTTTCGAAAGCCACCTCACAGTACAGTGGAGGGGCAGATCTCCGGGAAGACCTTGGTTAAGCTCATCAATGAGATTCTTGAATTGTCTGTGGTTAAGAGCATGTGTACGAATGTAATTGACGATTTCCAGCACGGGTTTCATGACGTGGTCTAAATTAAGCTTTTTAGACACCAGTTGCTCCCGATGGATGATGCAGTGAAATGTCCAAAAGTCTGGGAACCTGTCGTCAGCTCTGCACAGCCCCACAAGTCCGTTCACAGATCCGACCATAGATGGCGCTCCGTCCGTTGCTATTGCCGCAAGTTTCAGAAATTGAATATTTGCTTTTGCACAGACATCCATCAATGTTTCCTTCACGTCGATGCCACGGGTTCTGTCTTTTAATGGTACGATATCAAGGAGTTCTTCGTGTATTACACAATCATCTGACACAGACCGTACAAATATAGCTAGCTGTGGCTTGTCCTGCACATCGCACGACTCGTCCAATGCGATACTAAGGTATGCGCATTTTGTCAGATCAGAATGTAATTCTGATTCGATCGCATTGTTAATGTCCGCTATTCTGTGTTCAACTGTGTGGCGAGAGAGTTGTATGTCTGAAACCATTTTTTTCATATTTTCATTTTCTGGGGATAAGATTGCAACAACTTCGCCGATGCATTTCTTTACAAACTCTCCTTCGCTATATGGCTTTTTCGCACGGGCAATGTTCCACGCGACCTGATAGCTGGCCATTGTAACGATATCAGCGTGCTTGGCGAATTTGCGAAACAACTGCGTTTGTTTTTTCGGACTGACCTTTCAACGTGTTCAGCTTTTGCGGTGCGGAGTGCTGTACCTTTTGGGAATTCCTGGTCTATGGCAGCATGCAGTGAGGTGAAGTGGCGTTTTAGATTTGACGCCTTGAAATGGGCTAATGATGTCTGGCATATTAGACAGAAGGGTTTTCCATTGCGTTCAACAAAAAAATACAAACTCTCCCAGTCCTCTAAAAACGTTCGGTGTTCTTCTTCATATTTTCGTTTGGTTTCACTTTTTCCTGCCATTTTTAACGCTGATTAGCCAAACAATTCAGACATGTCATGCAAAGACCTCACCAGCAAAATCATGAACCCGCGCTGAAGCACATTTTTTTTCAATTTCAAGATATGTGATTGGTTCGCTAGTTCAGTGGATTGGTTCCGCTGCTACAGCAATAAATTAACGTTCAACTAATTCACACATTCGGCAGTAGGATGCAGATTTAAATGTATAACTCCCAAATTAAAATGAGTAAAAATATGACAAATACAGGTTCATTTAAGATGTGATGTGTATTCCCTTTTTAATTTTTATAATTTATGTTTTTAAATAGAAAATACATTTTAAAAAGAAGAGCCGCACATTAATGAGCAAAGAGCCGCATGCGGCTCGCGAGCCGCGTGTTGGCCACCCCTGATCTAATTGAATCATCAAAGTATCAAATGATTAAGCATCAAACATTTTATTCAGGCCCTTCTGTTAGAGCTTGAAGGCTGGCTCTGACATTATTTATGAAAGACTAGTTCATTAATCATCCTGTTAAATATCTATGCGATATGTCTATTGGTTCCAGAATTAGAAGCATTTGAAGTTTGGCCAGTTTTGCCCTTCTAGGGGGCGCTACTGAGTCCCCTGGAGTGTCAGGGCAAAATAATGGACATACACTACTCACAAAAAGTTAGGGATATTTGGCTTTCGGGTGAAATTTATGGAAAATGTAAGTTCACGCTACAGTGATATTATACGTATCATGAAAGTAGGGCATTTAAGTAGAAGCATGCAATGGTGATTTCCTCATCTCAAACAATTTATTGAAACAAAAGCCAACAACAGTGGTGGGTATACCACAACAAAAATGTCAATGTCTCAATAACTTGTCATGTGCCCTTGAGCATCAATTACAGCTTGACAACGACGTCTCATGCTGTTCACAAGTCGACTTATTGTCTGCTGAGGCATGGCATCCCACTCTTCTTGAAGGGCGGCCCTCAGGTCATTGAGGTTCTGGGGTACAGAGTTACGAGCCTCTACACGGTGAGTCAGCTGATCCCATAGGTTTTCTATGGGATTCAGGTCTGGAAAAAGTGCAGGCCACTCCATTTGAGGTACCCCAGTCTCCAGCAGCCTTTCCCTAATGATGCGACCTCGATGAGCTGGAGCATTGTCGTCCATGAAGATGAAATTAGGCCTGTGTTGTTCATGCAGGGGCACAATGACTGGATTAATGATGTTATTCAGGTAGTATGGGCTTGTCACTGTACCATTCACAAAGTGTAGGGCAGTTCTGTATTGACTAGACACACCTGCCCACACTGTAACACCGCCACCACCAAAGGGTCGTCTGGTGACAACAGTGGCTGATGCATAGCGCTCTCCTTGACGTCTCCAACATCGTTGGCGGCCATCATTTCTGCTCAACGTGAATCGACTTTCATCAGAGAACAGCACTGAGGCCCACTGGTCCCTCGTCCAGCGTAAATGCTCCCTGGCCCATGCAAGACGATGACACCTGTACCTGGTGGTGTGGTCAGGTACCCTTGCAGGTCGTCTAGCACGCAAACCACGCTGATGTAAACGGTTTCGAATGGTCTGACGTGACACTTGGGTGCCTCTCACCTCCCTTAAATGTGCCTGGAGTTGAGTGGCATTCATCATCCGGTTCCGCAGGGCACTGTTCACAATGAAGCGGTCATCAGTGTGGGATGTGGCCAAAGGACGTCCACTTCTATGCCTTTCTGTGACTCTTCCAGTCTCTCTGTATCTCTGTTGCAACCTGCTGATGACACTCTGTGACACTCTAAGCTCAGTGGCCACTTCCCTCTGAGATCATCCTGTTTGAAGCCTCGCAATGGCGAGGTACTGTTGATCAATTGTTAGGTGTCGTCTTGGTCTCATGATGTCAAAATGTGAACAGCATGATGAAGAGGACTGTTTAAATACCAATTCTAATTGAACCAGGAAATTTATTGGTCGATTCATGGATCAAACACCTGTTGTGAATTTTGCCGTTCAGCTCCTTGTTAGAGAACAGCAAGTTGTGCAAAAAGTACTGAAACATTGAATAGTTGGACATGTGCATTCAAAAGTTTAGAGAAGGTCAAATTAATTTCACCTGTAAAGGTTATAGTGCATTTTAGGTTCATCCTGAAATTTCACCCGAAAGCCGAATATCCCTAACTTTTTGTGAGTAGTGTATGTTACTCTCCAGGTCAAGGCCTTTCCAAAAATGTCTTTAGTTTTGTTTATTTCGTTCTGTGTAGCACGATAAAAGTCGGACAATCGAAAGAAAGCCGTGTTAAGCCATTTTTTCTGACGTTACAGTTTATGGTTAATCCTAACTGCATTGGACATAACGTTATGTATGCTAACCTTCCAATATCCAGTCGGCTATCATATCGGCTGACCAGACGTCCTGGCTTTACCCGAAAATATTTGTTCGGACGGACGGACACTTGTGCTCCGTTTATGCGGTCTTAAAGTGCAGTAGCTATAACATTATCTGGCTTTGATGCTCAACTTCAGTTCCTTAATGCGTTTGATTTCTTTTGAGCGATGAGAGAGTGCTGCACACATCGACATAGCTACAGAGAAACATAAAATGGTAAACGCCACAATAAGTTTCCACGTTGGTCTAAAGCTACAATGTTATATCCTACAATAATCGCTCTTCTTTGCAAACATTTATCGCATAATGCAGTACTGTGTCATGCTGCTAGACAAAATATAGGCTATTTCTGCACGCCATGGATTGAAGGTGAAACATATAAACAGCTGATGTTTGACCAACCTTCATATTAAAACATTTATTTCCAGTCCAGCGCCCACCACAGACCCACTGAACAATCAATGTTATGTGAAAACCAAAACAATAAATACATACTGTAGATACATTAACGTTATGTGTATGATTACATTCACATAAATAATGATTATTACATTCACTTGTTTATTTTTCTTAATCCGCCGTCCGTGGAATAGGCATGCTACACTGGTAGATCCCGAGTCCCGACCGCTCTCTCAAGCTTTCCATGAACCAGCCTTGCGCAGCTAGCTAACGTGAGGTGTAGCCTAAATTATGAGACATCGTGATGGAAATGGCCACTGTGAAAATCTAACGTTAGCCTATTTTGCAAGTACAGGAATGTCCCTGTTGGACTGATATAATGAACTATGGTGAACTATTGTGTCTACGTTATATAATGTTGAAGGCTTCGTGGGCTAACTTTACCTTGTTGAAATAGCCTCACAGCCTTACCACAATGTGAATTCAGATAAATGAGCCGCGAATAGTTACTAAAATGTTTAATAGCCATCTCGTTAACTAGCGCTATTAACAAACTTTGATTAAAGTCGCCGTGATGTTGTTCGAAGCTGTACGTGAACAAAACAGGCTTAGCCAACAAGCTAGCCTATATGATAGGCCGTCATATGCATGGTGTAAATTTAGGTTGACAGACATGTCAATTTAATTAAATTTATCCCTAATTTAGCCAGTTTTACCCGGATATAGCCTGGCTACATCCTAGGACTAACGTTACGATGGTAGTTTTTCATCAAGCGTCAGCGGGGCAATGTTAGTAAAGCTGGAGGATTGCGTCTGTTGAGTCAGCCTCGTAAAAACTGAAAATTGAAGCTCGGAAGTCTTTTTCGCCGGCCGTTTGTACAAATTGCGCCTGCTCTGTGGAGCCGAAGTGACCTTGGCTTGGAGCAGGGTCAACCGGATATGGCCCGGGCACAGTATGATTGACAGTTCGGAGTGGAGAAGCCACAGAACTATAAAGCCCATAGAACTATATAAAGCCCATGACCTGACCAAACCCACCATTTTGCAAAATAAACTCGCGGTAAACTTCCTTAAGTTGCTAATGTTTTATAATATAACATTTAATTTTCATCCTCGACTTTACTGTGTCATTTATTCGCATTGAATGTGTGGTATTCGTCACATAATTAACGTTCATTCAGTTATCTTCAATTTATATTCAGCTAACATCAGCTAATTTGATTAGCTAGATAGCATACCAGCTGAGCTCGGTAGCCAAGCTAGACGCAATGCATCACCACCTTGCTAACCGCTAATTAACTCGACTGTGGCAGAGCAGTCTGTCACGGTTTGCCGCAGCATGAAACCCCGTTCTGAAAACTCTTCCAGATAAAGTGGGGATTAAGGTTAGTGGGTTCACACGCTAGCTAAAAGCACAGTAGCTACATCGTAGCTGGCATTAACTTTCATCTGCATCCTGTAACCTAATCACAAACATTGCAAACATTTACAAACGCAGACTCCGTATTCTTTTCCGATAAATTATTGGTTTTATTTTAAACATCCCCGTATTGAGTCAGTAGGCTACAAACATACCGCTAACACGTTGGCTCTATTCCCCGCACATTTTCGTAATTTTTGGCACCTAAAATGATCCAGGTGTAGAAATGTCCGGTTAGATTTCTAGCTAGAGCAGCTGGCTAACGTTAGCTAGGCAATCACGGTAGCTAGCGAACTTATATGGCCAGCCAGCAAGGATTACTTGACAGCAAGGATAACTGTTAAGTTAAAATGGCTTGCCATAAGCTATCGTTAGCTTGCTAGCTAAATGTTAAAACGACTTACCGTGAGATATCGTTAGCTTGCCAGCTATCTAACCCAGCATTGCTAAGCAATGGTAACGTTCATGACAGGGGGAGTACATAACAGGGGGCTATTGCGTAGGCTACGGGAGCGGTTGGAATAGCTAAATTAATATCTAAATTGATAAGGTTATACAGGTATGGAGCAATTGATTTGAGATACTTAACCCATAGTTTGGCTGCTTGCTCCAAGACACTGGGCCTGTAGTGTAGCTGCAACATCCCCTTCCGTCTCATCTTACGAAACAGTATTTTTTTTCGTAGTAGACACATCATAGCTCGCTCCAACCAAAATGAATGTGATGACAAACATGTTGAAGATGAGTGGATAAGGCACTCAATTTATTATGCTACGACCTGCGTCCACAAAACAACAGCTTGTTCACGGTAGGCTACTAAGGAATGTTCTCCATCGACTTCCACTCAAAAATACAGCGTGTCTCCCTGTCCCAAGCATAGACTGTATACAAATAGGTCCCGCCCCTCCGAGTGAGGGCAGTGAGAACCATATTGAACCTATCTATGCCAGTGATCCCAGGACTCAACCTGTCCCTCTGATTGGTCCTGTGTCCAAGCGACACAATATTTTAAAAAATCAGCACATGCACAGGCATTAGATGAAGGAAAGGCACCTATTGCAATTACATTTTTTTGTGTAAAAAATTTATTGACTGAGTATTTTGACCACATTGCTGCCATTGACTTACATGGGGAAAGACCTATACTGGAGCCAACCGCAGTGGCGCTAGTGAGCAACGGCACAATGGCCGCTCCCAGCCCAACCAGGAAGTGAGCTTCAAAACGAAAGCCCAGTCTTGGCCCCTTGGGAGAAACAGACTTCCTGAATCACTTCCTTCTTATTCTTCTTCTTCAAGTTTCATGGCGGATAGTCGCTTACTTTAAGGTGCATACCGCCACCTACTGTATCGGAGTGTAAACCTAATATGTCAAAACCTTTCACTAAATTTTATTAGCAAGCCCGGAATTCTTCATAAAATAAAACACTGCTCTTCTGTATGGAACACAGAGAGTGCCACAATGATAAATAAATAAATACATAAAATAATGAATAAATGAATGGAAATATAAAAATTTATAAATAAAATAATTTGGAAATAAATAAATCTAGAAATGTAAATGTATGTGCAATTAATTTAAGTTATTAAATTTATTTTAAAATTTATTTTCAGATATTTTTTCTAATATATTCATTTATTTACTTCCATATATATTTAGCTATTTACTTATTTATTTCCATATTTACCGATTTCCCAACGAGCACAATCTCAATCAAATTGCTTTGCTCCACCCACTAAGTTTGCCTCGTTCCCACTGTAAACAAGTGGTTCAGAGCTGCAGACAGCGTTTCTCAATGTGAGCAAATACATTAATCGAGAAGTCAGTTCCTTACATATTCAGAGAAATGACAGATAGAGAAAGCTAGCTAGCTATCTGTTTTAGATTTAGAATTGCATCGGATGCCACGAACATTGTTGGCTACATTGAACATAATTAGTCATGTAGCTAGCTTTCTCGGATACAAGATCGCTATATTGTTCACAGCAATACAATCTATCCGCCCGCCGTTTCTTTCAATATTTCAGAAACTGACTTTTCCACTTGCTCATAAGAAACACAGTCAGTAACTCTGAATAGCCTACATGGAGGGTTGGAAGCTGGTTGACTTGGAACTTATATGTACATAAATACAGGCCAAATTGTAGCAGCAGCTCCCATCTTAAATCAGTTACAGAAAATATTGCACCCACACGGCAAGTTAAGGGAAAGAGAAGAGGGAAGAGATGGGAATAAACAAAATAAAGAAAGGTGAGCAGCACACAGGTAGCAAGGGAGGAATAAATGAGAGGAGCAATAGAAGAGTATCAAGAGCAAGTGGAGACAGGCCTGAGTCCTAAACTTAGATTTTTGCCAAGGGCTTTGAACATCCCAAAATCCACACTCCTTGATTGGGGGAAAGGGTGAGAGATATACATTTCAGAAACTGTTGCCATCTTTCACTTACATTTAGCCTAGTAAAGTGACCCCCATCCCCTTTCTTATACATAACAACATTATGATTATTACTCTTCCATAGGAGAGTGACAGGGATGATTCTCATGAATAGAGATGCAATTCCCCATGACATTTTCACTCCAAGCCTGACCACAGTGTGAAAAGGGTTTATATGAATAAACACTGGTTTTTATCACATGCACAATAATGCATTTTAATGATAAAATAGGCTAGTGTCCCACTTTGTCTACAAAAGTGTCCCACTCAACCTGAATGTTACACTTCAGTAAAGAAGGGTGTCAGATGGTGCTTAGAGATATACAGCATTTATTTAGAAACAAATGATAACATTATTTCACCATAAGAATGTTGATAAGGTCTTATTTAATTTTTTTAAAATAATTTGAGTAGGTATTGACTCATTTTGATAATTTAAAGAACGATTTGCCAAAAAGTGTCCCACTTTACCACAAACCACCCTATATACACATACAGTGTTGTCAGATTTTAAAACTATAAACCCACCCAATCTTAAAAAAACAAAAACCCAATTTGGATAAAATACATTAAGTTACGAACGGGGGGTAATGTTACGGATTTATGGATGTGATCGTGAACCGGGGAGCAGGCGTGTCATGGTTTTTGACTAGTCCTTCCCTTGCGGTCATTTTCCTTGGTAGCCACGCGAGGGCACTGCCCTTTTAGTGGATGTTTGCTCCGCCTCGTCTTTATTGCGGAGCTTCTCTCAGCATCACACCTGTGCGTGGTTACCTTGGAGCTATTTAAGCCCACGTTTCCGTCGTTCTGGGCTTCGATATTATTTTGCTTTATTTCGCACTGTTGGGTGTGTGTTTTTGTGCCATTATGCTACTCGCCTGTTCTTATGCTTCTCATTATCGAGGAAGGGCGTTTATTATTGCTGGCTCTTCTTTAGTCACTTAGCTCGTAGAAGTATGGGAGTTCTCTGCACTATTCGCCTTTCTATGGTCTCTCCTTATTGAGAGACCGGGCGTTCACGCTTTTACTTAGTTACGTAGCTCGTAGAAGTATAGGGCAGCAGTTCTTTGTGCCATTCGCCTGGTTTGGTTTTCTTACTGAGAAACCTGGCGTTTGTGCTTCTACTCATTTGCGTGTGACAGTGAGCCGGTTAGTAGCTTCGGTACGTTTGTTCCCTGTTTTGTCTCCTTCTTGTGGACTACGTTTCCCCTTTGTTGTGAGTCAGGGCTTTATATTATATTGAGAGGCAGGGCGTGTATTTTCTGCTAAACTTGCGTTAGCCATTGAGCTGGTAAATGTCCAGAACAGCTGTTCTGTTTCGTCCTTCGGTACCCGTCTCCGTATATGGAGTCTGGGTGATTTTGTTCGGAACTGTAGTTCTGTTCGTCCTTCGGTACCTGTCTCCTCATAGGGAGTCTGGGCGTTTTTGTTGACATTTGTGCGTGTGACTGCGAGTCTATGAAAGTAGCCTTGGAACGTTAGATCTCTGTTCCTTTCGCCTTCTCGTTACCTTTTCCCTTTATTGAGATGTAGGGCCATTATTTTCCGCATGTCTTGCATTTGGCACACTGCCGGTAGGTTAGGACACGGAGACTTGCTTTCATTTAATTCCTGCAGCAAGCAGTACTCTCCGTTTTAGAGCAAGGGAGTTATTTCTTCGCTGGTTGCGTTCTCCCCTTGCTTAGCTCTAATTTACGTTCCTTAATTTGTTACCTCCAATGCAGACTTTTCTCTTTCTCCACGTTAGCATCTCGTTCACAGTTTTTTATACTGTAAAGTATTCAGTGTTTGTTCGCTCGCTGTGTTTACTGAGCTCGAGATTTGTTGCTCTCGTGCGCCGTTCACCCGGTTAGTGAGATATGGCCATTAGTGTTCGCATGTCTTGCGTGTGGCATACTGCCGATAGGTTAGGACACGGAAACTGCTTCCCTTATATTCCTGCAGCAAGCAGTTCCCTCCGTTTAGAGCTAGGGAGTTATTTTTCGCTTCTCACGTTCTCCCTTTATTTAGCTCTGTTTTATGTCCTTTTGTTTGTTACCTCCGAGGCAGCTCCTGATCTCATTTTTCACGTTAGCATTTTGTTTGTTCACTGTTTTGCAGATGTTTGAGTATTCAGTGTTTTGTTAGCTCGTTGTGTTTTCCGAGCTCGAGACACTTTGCTTTCATGTGACGTCGCCCGGTTATATGGGTCGTTTTTAGTTACGCCACTTTTTCCTAGTTCCATCATTTCCCTCCAGTTGAGAGTCGGAACTAGGTTATTTGCGTTTTGCATTTATATTTCCTTATATACGGGGTCTCTCCGTCTCAGTGGCCTTAGTGCTTAATGAATCCCCTTGCAGCATTTGGTTCCTCCAACCTCACATGTCACGCCCCCATTACAAGGCGAGTGAGATTGTGGACTGGAGGTGGAGGTAGGCTTTCGTTGGGAAATGGGACACTACGCTGAAATACTGGGCTTGGTCGCTTCTGGTGACATACACTGTGTGTTAGTTAAGGATCTTGTGAAGTCGGGAAGGAAGCTGCAGACACAAATCTAAATATCACATCGAGCTTTTTGTATGAAGTGTCCGAGTGCAACGATGTGTATGCCGTACACCCAGAGTCATTGAAATGCAAGTGTGTAATGGTTAAATCAAGAGAGAAGGTATATGTAATTCCTCTACCAAACAATATTGAACGAGACTGATTTATAGGATGTTTACTGTTTTAGAAAAACAGGACACTGTGTAAACAGCAAATGGACACAAAAAGCAAATACAAAAAGCTTGATTTGCTAAGTGCACATAAAAGCAGAAAGCAGTGATTTGTGGGACTAGATTAAGCTGTAAATTACACAGGAATAGTATAGAACCCATGGTTGGCTAAATGGCTGTAAGTCATCAAGGGTCTGCAGTATCAAACGAGCCTCAAACCATCACTGCTGCCTGATATGCAGTAGATATGGATGGATCACTTGAATTTGTCTTATTGTTTTCATGTTTATACTGTTTTAACTATTTTATCTGTCAGTTTTTATCAATCAATCTTATTTTATTGTTTTATTTTATTTGTCTTATTGTCTGTTATCGATTTTTACTATTTTAACTATTTCTATTTGTCAGTTTTTATTAATACTCTATTTGTTATTTCTATTGTTTTTACTTTTTGTTTGATGTGCATCTTGTAAAGCACTTTGAGCTGCATTTATTTTGTATGAAGGTTGCTATACAAATAAAGTTTATTATTATTATTATTATTGAAGGGTTGTTTCTCCTGACTTATTTTTCCATAGAGATCAATAGGAAAATGAGTCAGGAGAAACACCCTTAAAGTGATCCATCCATATCTACTGCATATCTGGCAGCAGAGTGATGGTTTGAGGCTCATTTGATACATCACACCCTTGATGACTTACAGCCATTTAGCCAACCATACTATTCCCGTGTGATTTACAGCTTAATCTATTAAATAAAGTTGAAAAGGTAAAACTTTAAATATCTTTTCTTTGTACTGTTTTCAATTAAATACAGTATATGTAAAAGCAAATTTACAAATCACTGCTTTCTGCTTTTATGTGTATTTTACATACTGTCCCAACTTTTTTGGAATTTGGGTTTGTACTTTTTTGCAGTGCACTTTTTATAAGTACTATAAATTACCACTATAAATATTTCAGATTCAGTATACTTTTTTAAAGTACACTACAGTACTTGAAACCTGAAATATTCTTACAATAAAGTGCACGTTTTGTAAATGTACAATTTTATAAAGCAACACTTTTTGTAAGTGTACTGAAATACACTTCTAATGCAGTGAATTTAAAGTACACTTTTATAAAGCTCACTAATAGTGTGTTATCTAGGATTGTCTGTCTCTAAGAACATGTTCCCTTCTAAACGTTCTTCTTAATGTCGGCTCATTCATCGACAAGAACCTCATACAAAAGGTGCGTTTGTTTCTGCTGTTGGTGTAGGCCAACGTGAGATTTCACTGGGTGGTTTATATAGACTATGTTCATGTTATCCAGCTAACTTATGCTTAAACCTGACATGAACTTAGTTTGTGAAAGGGAAAATCCTGGGTTTATCCAAAACTATCAACAAACTAATCTGGTTATAGGTGATGGAAAACCTGTAGAAACCCGTTTTTTAGATACTGTGACAATCTGTGAGATTTGTAGTTCTAGAACACTAACTTAGAATTTTGAAAAAAAATAAAAACATTCCAAAAAACCTACTCTTCAAAGGGTTAACTGTTTAGCCAACTATTTAGTTAACTATTTCGTACATTCAGGTAAATGTTTTATACATTTAGCTAAATATTAAAAACCACTAAATTATAAAACGATTAGCTTATAAATAATTTTGGGATAGTACATTGTCATTTCAAAGATCATAAATGTAGAGAAAAGGGACTTTTTGTTACATTCCGAGTATGAACTGGACCCAAATGCACGACTCAACACAAGGAAGTTCAGAGATACTTCAATAATTTATTGCTTCGACCAGAATTCCTCCTGAAGCATAGGGAGACAAAAACATAGGGAGACAAAAAAAGACAGACAACCAGGAATGGATTAGGCAGGGGATCAGTGGGAACGGGAGAGGCCAGGGACTGGATGGTGGCAGGAATCCAGGCTGGTTGAGCAGAGGAGGAGCGGGGAGCGGGAGACAGGGTAGAGTGGAGTGGCACGAACAGCTGCAGGTTAGCAGAGCTGGAGCACCGGCTGGATGCACACACAGCAGCAGGTTGGCAGAAGCAGCAGCGCATGCAGGATGCACGCTAAGCTGCAGGCTGGTAGACTTAGAGCAGACAAAAGTTAGTACAGCGAGGCAGGACAGAATGAACAGCGTGATTACGCCGTTCCTGGCGAGAGCTGATCAAAGCTGGACAGGGCTGGAAATAGCGAGTTAACGCTGAATACAAGACAAGGCTTTTTAAAGTAGGCAAGACAGGACTAGATACAATGTATCCACGAGACAAGACCAGAGTGTTACCACAAAGAGACTTAACGAACTGGCACAGGACAAAGAATACCGGGTGACTAAATACAAACGTTAACAAGTATCAATTAGGTGCCGTGTGCGAATGTATGCGTGAGTGATTAACGGAGCAGAGAGTGTGCGGAATGCATGCGGAAAGGAGGAAAGGAATAGGTGGATAACGAGTAGTGGAACAGAGTGACACGAAAGGGAAAACCACGCCCAGCCTGCAGCACGAGGGAAACAAACAGGAATACAAACACGATAAGAGAGGGAACAGGTAAAACACAAAAGGACGGGAGTGAGAGCATCATACTTTTTTTGTTAAATGTCAGAAAAAAGGATATTTTAGTTAAATATAGGGAAAATGCATTGTAAAATAATAGCGTTTAATGTCACATGCGGCACCCCATATTGCAGTTAACCTTTTTTGATTGACAGTGTTAAAGATATATAACAATTTAATAGTACTTAATTGGCATGATTACCATGCATATCATTAATGAGTGCTACTCACAGGAAAGTTAAGGCTCCTGCTTCACAATTAAAAAATAAGCAAAACAGATAAATTATTCATATTTTATCAGAGAATTTCTATTAGTCTTGTTTGAGCTGCACAAGGGAGTAGTCTTTAATATACCTGGAATACCCCACTGCAACCTACAGTATCAGTATACCTGATCATAACACTAGTACACATTGATGACTGTAGTGCATGTATTCATTTTTATAATTGCGTGAATATAGCACAATAAATGTTGATTACTATATAATGAATATAACACCAGCACAAATGTTGATTGCATGATGATTACAACACCAGTATACAGTACATTTTTATAAATGCAGTACCAGCATAAATATACATTTTATGATGATCACAGCACCAGCATACATTATTATGACTACAAGATCATTACATCAGTATATATTTTGATAATATGTTGATTACATTATTATTCCAGTAGAAATGACACTCACTAGAAGGACGAAAAGCAGTAAACAAAACCGTGCAATAAGTCTAAAGGTGGGGGGGGGGCAATGAGGCGTGGTTTTATGGGGAAATTTATGGCTGTGGCCTGATTTGCTGCACTCGGTATGTATTTTGAGACGAATCAAATATGAATGCAGTTGTAGAACAGAAAAATGACAAAAATGTATCAAATGCAGATGATTCAGGCGATTTTTAATTTATGTGGTTTCATAGGTCACTAACTTAATCTAGTCCCACCCCCCAATTCCCATAGAGATCCATTCAAATGCAGAGAGGTTATAGTATTGGTTGTAAGAGTACCTGAAACTAAGACATCGAGAGTCTTTTGATGTTGTTGGGTCACAGTCTTCAGGAAGTCACAGCATGCAAAGGATATGCAACCAAAAGTTAAATATGATGACTTTATTTAAGTCTGTTAATTTGTCCAATTACTTTTTGTGTCCTAAAATAGGGGGTGGGACTATGTGTAAAAATGGCTACAATTGCTACACGGTTCACCCGATGTGGATGTAAAAAACCCTCAAATTAAAGCTGAAAGTCTGCACTTTAACCTCATAGTCACTGTTCCATTTCAAATCCAGTGTGCTGGAGTACAGAGCCAAAACAACAAAAATGTGTCACTGTCCTAACACTTTTGGAGTGCACTGTATGTCTTAATTATGTATCTGGCTAGGGGTTCACAGTACCACCCCACACCCCAGTGACAAGCATTTGCACCTTTTTAGGTACTTTTTGAGAGTGTATGGAGTTGATCCCCCTTTGCTGATACAACAGCCTCGAAGAAGGCTTCACTCTCGAAGAAGGCTTTCCACTAGATATTGGAACATTGCTGCTGGGATTTGATTCCATTCAGCCGGAACGGCATTAGTGAGGTGTTCCATGGGGTTGAGGTCAGAGCTCTGTGCAGGTCAAGTTCTTCCAAACCAATCTCGACAAACCATTTCTGTATGGACGTCAATCTGTGCACGATTTGTGTTGCCACTAAGTTGGAAGCACAGAATAGTATATAATGCCATTGTACAAACCCCAATTCCAAAAAAGCTGGGACAGTATGTAGAATACACATACAAGCAGAAAGCTTTCCTATTGAACTCCATGGAAAAATAAGTCAGGAGAAACAACCCTTTAAGTGATCCGTCCATATCTACTGCATATCTGGCAGCAGAGTGATGGTTTGAGGCTCGTTTGATACCTCAGACCCTTGATGGCGTACAGCCTTTTAGCCAACCAAGGGTTCCATACTATTCCTGTGTAATTTACAGCTTCCCATATTCCCATAGAGATCCATTCAAATGCAGAGAGGTTATAGTATTGTTTGTAAGAGTACCTGAAAATAAGATATCGAGAGTCTTTTGATATCCTTTTATACGGAACTTGTTTACCTGTGGAATGTTCCAAACAGGTGTTTTTTGAACTTCCCAGTCTTTTTTTGCCCCTTTCCCAACTTTGTTGGAACCTGTTGCAGGCATCAAATTCGAAATTAGCGTATATTTACAAAAATCAATAAAGTTGATAAGGTAAAACATTAAATATATTTTCTTTGTCTTCAATTAAATATATGAAAAATAGAATTTACAAATCACTGCTTTCTGCTTTTATGTGCATTTTACATACTGTCCCAACTTTTTTGGAAATGGGGTTTGTATGCTGTAGTGTTAAGATTTGCCTTCACTGGAACTAAGGGGCCTAGCCCGAACCATTAAAAACAGCCCCAGACTAAGGGGTTGTCCAGATACTTTTGGAAGTGTAGTGTATCTTAAATACAAAAAGGTTTGATTCAAGACATACATCTTAACCATGCAGAATGTGATCTCAGCTAGAGACTAAATCTAATCTTAGATGACAGTTCCCAGTGGGAAAATAATATTGTGTCAAAATAGCAGGCTGTAATTTCAGAAATGAGAATAAATGTGAAGGGCTGCGGTTTTAAGGTGTGCATGGCTGCAGATGTGTATTCCAGAGGGACTATGCTGTGAAGGACACAGAAAAAAGAGTGGGGTGGAGGAGACAATGCAGAGTGGCTCTTACTGACCCAGCTGTGAATCTGCCCCTCTCCAACTGACTCAGCTATGAATCTGCCCCCTCTCTAACTGTCCCAACTATGAATCTGCCCCTCTCTAACTGTCCCAGTTATGAATCTGCCCCCTCTCTAACTGTCCCAGTTATGAATCTGCCCCCTCTCTTGGTAATTTAAGCCAGAGGAATCATGCTCCTTCTATGACACTCAGTCATTGCAGTTACTTTTGATACCACAGATAATTCAATGGAACGTCTTAAATCCGGTGAGAATGAGCTCCCACCAATGTTCTGAAGCCCTGCGGAGATTGTGCCAACACACTACACAATCAGGTGATGACCCTGTCGCCTACACTGTGTTTCCTTTTAATCCATATTGAGGCAATTACTTGAGGCCTTAGAAAGTGCGCAAGGAAAGTAACAAAAATGAATCCGCTGATAAAGGCTCTGTGATGAGCAGCTAAAGGGGATTATTTCCATTAAAAAGCTCCACAGAAGATGAGTTGGGGGAGACAATACCAACATTTTCCTCTTCCTTTCACTTTAATTGGAAAAGGGATTATTGGCAGAGAAAGTAATCAACACTTCATGTGGCTCTCTGGAAACAGGGTCCTTTCTGAAAGGCTGGTAAATACGGTGTTTGCCAGGGGACTTTTTTAACACCTCTACTCCAAGAATTTTGGAAGAGTGGATGCCACCTTTTGAATTGAGGACTCGTTCATGAAAAGAGCCATGGAGACTGCTGCCACTGGCTTTTCTGCTGCCACTGGCCACAAGGCATTGGCTTTCTGCAGGAGTGAAAAGGGTGTTTTCTTCATTCAGTTTTTTTGAACGACCGTTGACAACAGCCTCGTGCAATGCGAGATTTCTTACTTGCTCTGTCTCTGAAGCTCTCATTAAACTCCCACAGCACAGAAACTGGCCGTAGGCTACTAACTGTTAGTCTACCTATTTTTTAGGTAGTGCAAAACAAATTTTGAATTTTAGGTATGGTTTAACATTTTTCTGAATCACAAGAAGTGTGGTCAAATCAACTCGAGATAGCAAGACATTAGTGTCTCTGTCATAGTTTTCTACCGGCTCGGTTCTGTTTTTGGGCGTTGCCTCTCGGGGCCGCGAGAAGGGCGCTCCCGTCTTTAGTTCTCGTTCTCCGGGACTAATAAATTATGTCCTATAGGTGCGCTCTGCCCTATTTAAGCTCCATTCCCTCATTGTTCTGGGCTTTTGTGTCATTCTTGCCATGCTAAGCCAGGTAACGCGGTATAGGATTTCAGGAAACCACTTCTCCTTTTGATTTCCAGAAGAACACGCAGGACTTGCCTGTAGTGTTAGAGAATTCAGTTTTTAGGTTTCTGTTCTCCTTCACACTTTATTTCCTGCCTTGGTTTTCTTTTCCCTGTCTCGCTACTAGACAGTAACCTCGGTTTTGCCTCCTTTCCATTTGCCATTTATTTTTAGCTCTTTGATAGTTATTGAGCTAGAGGCATTTCTTTTCTTTTCGTTTCTATTCTCTGCTCCAGTCTACGAGCCCCGGGATTGCATTTTTCTGTAATTTAATCTTTTTTTTAAATGTTCCTATTCATAATGACTCCAAGGAAAATTGTTACATGAATCTACCACTGTAAGGGTGTTCAGGACAGGGACCCAATCGCAGACCAGGATGAGGCAAAAGAATGGTTTATTCAGTCCAAGGTCAGAAGCCGGGTACAAAAAGTACAAAATCAGTAGGCAGGCGAAGTCAACAGTCCAAAAACTAAATCCGTGAAGTTACTGGCGAAGGTACACAAGGGAAAGGCTGAGGCGAGGTCCAAGAAAACAAACAAGAGTCAAAACCAAAGTGTCAGAAGGGCAACCAAAACAAAAACGACAAGCAGGCTCGGAACTCGGAAGGATGGAATGGGGTCTCAGGACTTACAATAAACACAGGCTAGGAGAAACACACTGGCACAGGGAAAAATGTAAGACAGTCTGACAGAGAACGAGTGCAAACTAGAGACTAAAATACACTGGGGGAGATTACACAAAAAAAAGGAATCAGGTGTGCAGAGGAGGGAAAATGGGAGAGTACACAGGTGAGAACAATGAGGGTTAACCAATAATACAATAACGGGGGGGAACGTAAGACACGGACTGGAATGCACATAGACACAATGATAACAAACGGCCTGGGGTTAGCAGGTAGACACGTGCACAGGTTAGCAGGTAGACACGGAGGGGAGGAACGCGGAAGTGGACACACGTGCAGAGAATGCGAAATCACAGATAGATACAGGGATAGGATAACGAGGAGGGAAATGACAGCTGCAGGTAGAAACTCAAGATTAATTAGTAATTAGTAATGGTAGTAGCGAACCCTAAAACCCTAATGTTAGTAGGTTAGCTGGTCAGTATTATATACACGTTAGTTTGTTAGCAGGTTAGTATTAAATCTAATCTAACAGTTAGTACGATTAGTACATTAGTATTATATACAAATATTAAGAAAGCCAGAAGGAAGAAAACGAGATACGAAATACAGAGGAAACCCGAATGTACCCAAAATCACCCGAATAGTGCAATGACAAAGACAGGGAGTGGAATCTCGGGAAACATGGAACGCGGACTGACAAGGGAACTAGAGTGATGGTAAAATACTAAACACAATAGACGAAGTCAGGAAAATAATAAACACAGAGAATAAACGGGAGAAAATAAACAGACAATCGCGAGGGTAACGCAGGGAAATAATAAGCACAATAAAACAAAGATCAGGGAAATAAGCAAAAGAAATCAGGAAACATAAATACACAGAATAAACAGACAGACAAGGTACAGGATCCTGACAACCACATAACAGCGCACAGTAAATTGAAATGAGCATTTGCCATGCCCTAAGTGACAAGTATATACACCCTAGCCTATATTATGTACAATAACATGAAAATAAAATAGTATTCCACCATCTGCAAAATGCTGCCAAATGTTCTATCTTCAATGAAAATCGGTAGCCTACATAAAAAATGTAATTAACGATTGCACTACAGTATGTGAAATGCACTTAAAATGTGAAAATAACAATATGCCTATTAATCATATTGGAAAGACAGTGCTCGAGTGGAAAAACGAACGTACATATGTAGCCAGCGAGACCAACCACATTTTAGACGCAAAAATAATTACATATCGGGAAAGGGAATATTCCCCTCCCTAATGCGTTTTCTATAGAGCTTGTGTAATACTAGACCGTTAAAACGAAAACTGCCCTTACGCTGGGCTGTAGTAAATTGTTCAAAGCACCCAAGAAGACATGGCATATACCGTTGCTAAGGTTATAATGTACTCTATTGGATTAAAGAGCCGACAATTAAACCAGAATGAACTGTAATGAATGAGACTGGCTTAAAGGGCAAGGGGGGTATTACGACATTTCAGATAGTGTAATAGCGGCAAAAAGTGTTGTATATTTCTCAAACCGATTGTACCAGACAATAAATGACCACTGAATTTTGAAAGGAACATCTCGATGTGCAACACCAATGGTAGGATTGTATATTTATTTCATATTTAGTAGCATATATTTCTAGTAGAATACATGGTAGAATGAGACAATACTTTCACATGCTTATTTTCAGGCTATTGTTGGGTTTATCTTGTTGCTATGACGTTATTCTAATTTTATATGATCAATAAATATATTTATGAACTCAAACGTAGACGCTATTGTCAACTATGTCACACATGGGTAGGTATAAACTGGGTGGGGGGGTGCTTGTTAAATGGACTTGCTATGGCAAATAGAATTTTGGTAAACAGTGTGCATTTTGCTGTGTCGAGGATCGTCTACGCTCGGATTCAGATAAGCGTATCTTTTTTCATTGCTTTCAGCTGTTGTTAGTTAATTGAACAGATTGGAGTCACTCGGTAGCTTAGTTTATTTTGAATTGTTTGCAGTTAGTCCGTAGCTTGCTCGCTGTGATTGGGCCAGCTACCTGTCTTTTGTGTTGCTAATTAGAACGCGTTGGAACCAGTTTCACGTGTGTGTATATTAAGCGTGTTTGCAGCTCATCACCTCAGAGTGCATTTTGCTGTGTCGAGGATCGTCTAGGCTACGCTCGGATTCAGATAAGCGTATCTTTTTTCATTGCTTTCAGCTGTTGTTAGTCAATTGAACAGATTGGAGTCACTCGGTAGCTTAGTTTATTTTGAATTGTTTGCAGTTAGTCCATAGCTTGCTCGCTGTGATTGGGCCAGCTACCTGTCTTTTGTGTTGCTAATTAGAATGAGTTGGAGCCAGTTTCACGTGTGTATTAGCCCTGCAAGCAGCTGAGTGCAATTAAGTAACTCCCTAAAGCTAAAACAGAGGCTGTCAGTGGCTGTCACGGCAGCCTCGGCATCAATTTACCTGACTTGTTTGTTTGTTCTGATCTTCGCTAGGGCCCTATCTAACCTCTCTTCACCACCTACCATGTGTCTAACCCCCATTCCTATGTGCTCTATGCCTCGCCCCAGGAGGTCCAACCACGGCAGGCGCTGCCCGGCTAACCTGGTCTGCCCAACCCTGTCCTCTTATAAGGAACTTTCAGTGGTGGGTGGACTATGGAACTGCCAGTGAGCTGTCCAGAAAGCCGACTTCATTACTGCCTACGCCAAGATGAAGTCCCTCCACTTCCTGGCTTTCACTGAGACCTGGATCACCCCAGACAACACGGCCACTCCAGCTGCTCTGTCTGATGGCTACTCCTTTTAGTACACCCCCAGGGCCTCTGGCCGAGGCAGGGGCACTGGTTTGCTTATCTCTCAGTCCTGGAAATTCTCCATGCCCTCTGTACACAGCCTAAATATCTCCTCCTTTGAGTTTCATGCAGTAACTGTAACTCACCCGTCTAAACTTAACATTGTTGCTCTCTACCACCCTCCAGGTCCACTCAGGTGCTTTCCTGGATGAACTGGACACTCTCCTGAGCTCCTTCCCTGAGGATGGCACCCCTATAATTCTACTGGGTGACTTCAACCTCCAGCCAGAGAGCTCCCAGTTATCCAGTGTCGCCTCACTCCTCCAGTCCCTCGCCCTCACCCAGTCCCCATCGCCCGCCACCCACAAGGCCGGTAACCAACTAGACCTTGTATTCACCAGGAGCTGCTCCACGTCTGAACTCACGGTGACTCCGCTCCATGTATCGGACCATTTCTTTATTTCATTCTCTCTCTCCTACCCACTCTCCCGCAACTCCTCTAACAACCTCTGTAACTTTCAGGAGAAATCTCTGCACTCTCTCGCACTCCTCTCTCTCTACCTCTGCTCTCTGCACTTCCTCCTCCTGCATCTTTTGTTAATTTGCCTATTGATGTTGCCACCTGCACCTTTAATTCCTGCCTCTCTCAGTCTCTAGACTCACTATGTTCTCTTGTCTCCAAACCGGCCCGATCATCACCCCCCCTGCCCGTGGCTGACGGATTCTCTCCAATCCAGCAGAACCACGCTGCGAGCTGCTGAGAGAAAGTGGAGGAAATCCATATCCCCAGATGATCTGGCCTCGTATCACACTCTGCTGGCAGCCTTCACATCAGCAACTACGTCTGCTAAGACAACATTTTTCCAGGCAAAAATTAATGCATGCATGTCTAACCCCCGTAAACTCTTTTCCACTTTCTCTTCCCTGCTGATCCCTCCTCCATCCCCCTCACCCTCTTCCCTCTCTGCAGATGACTTCCTGATCCACTTTGAGGAGAAGGTAGCCATGATCCGAAACTCCTTCACACATCCGGTGACACCCCATATGCCCCATAATTAACCCACCGCTACATTTTCGTCCTTTAAGACTCTGGAGGACACCGATGTACTCCAACTTGTAACGCGCTAGCGTGCAACCACCTACCCACTGGACCCCATCCCGTCAGTGGCAGTCCTCCAGTCTATATCCAGTAAGGTCCTTCCATATCTTTCCTCCATTATCAACACCTCCTTAACCTGTGGATATGTTCCTGCTGTTTTCAAAACTGCCCATGTTACCCCACTCCTTAAAAGACCCCTCTGATGTTACAAACTATCGTCCTGTGTCTCTCCTGCCCTTTCTGTCCAAAGCTCTTGAATGAGCTGCCCTAAACCAACTGTCAGTTTTTCTCCACCAGAACAACCTGCTCGACCCTCATCAGTCCGGCTTCAGAACCGGGCATTCCACTGAAACTGCGCTCCTGGCTGTGACCGAGGCACTCGCCACTGCCAGAGGCTCCTCCCTCTCCTCTGTCCTGATTCTCCTTGACCTGTCTGCAGCGTTCGACACGGTCAACCACAAACTCCTGATCTCCACACTGGCTGAGATAATAATAATAATAATAAACTTTATTTATATAGCACCTTTCATATCATAAAATGCAGCTCAAAGTGCTTTACAAGAGCAACAATGGAAATAAATGACACAGGTATTAAGATAAGATTTAAAAAAATAAGATAATAAAAATTCATAATGATAATAGTAGAAATGAAATAAATTAAAAATAATAATAATAGTAAAAATTTAATTTATAAAGATAAAGAAAATAATTATAGTAATAAAATAAATGGATAATGATAAAAACAATCCTAAGATATAAAAAGCATAAAACAAGTATAAGAAATATAAAACAAATATAACATAATAACAATGGTGTTAAAAAATTAAAAGGTTGAATTAATTAAAAGCAAGATCATAAAAATGGGTTTTGAGCTGTTTCTTAAAACTATCAACAGAGGCTGCTTGTCTTATCTCTAATGGGAGTTTGTTCCAAACCTTTGGTGCATAAGAACAGAAAGCTGCTTCACCATACTTTTTGTAATTCATTTTTGGGGCATTGAGCAAGACAGCACTAGACGATCTAAGGGAACGGTTTGGAACATACTTAGATAAGCAATCACAGAGGTATGAAGGTGCTAAACCATGTAGGGCCTTATAACCAAGTAAAAAAAATTTAAAATCAATCCTCAATGTTACAGGGAGCCAGTGCAATGAGGCTAGAACTGGTGTAATGTGTTATTTTCCTGGTTTTTGTTAAAATTCTGGCTGCTGCATTTTGTACAAGTTGCAGCCTATCAATAGTTTTTTTAGGTAATCCAGTAAAGAGTGCATTGCAATAATCTAGGCGAGAGAATACAAAGGCATGGGTCAACTTTTTGGCATCTTCCACTGAGAGGTAGGGTCTAACTCTTGCAATATTTCTTAAAAAGGCAATATTTGTAACATTGTTGATATGTGATTTAAAATCTAACTCAGAGTCAAGAATAACACCCAGGTTTTTTACTTCAGGCTTATTCTGTAGAGCCAGACTTCCAAATTTGCTTAATATCATTTCTCTTTGTGCATTTGTACCAATTATAAGAATTTCTGTTTTATCTTCATTTAGTTTGAGGAAATTTTTACTCATCCACTGTGTAATGCTGGATAGGCAATTTATCAAGGTATTTAGGGCATCAGTTTCATCTGGCGCTACAGATAAATATAACTGAGTGTCATCAGCATAACAATGAAAATTCACTCCATGATCACAAATAATTTTTCCAAGTGGCAGCATATACAGACAAAACAGTAGAGGACCAAGAACAGAACCCTGTGGAATGCCAGACAAAATGTCATGTTTGTCTGAAACATGGTCACCGAGACTAACAATCATCAATCAAACTATCTAAAACCTCCTTAACACCTTGGCGCCTGCGGGACCTTTTTTGCTCAACTGAGACAATCGTTGCTACTGCAGCCAAACTATTATTGGAAATCACAAACTCTGTGTTTTAAATTTATTGGTAGACGGTTTGTGACGATTTCTGCCGAATACGTAGTTTAAGTGCCACTATTTCCCTGTAGCAAGTCCATTTATCAAGCAACCCCCCACCTAGTCTATACCTACCTATGCGTGACATAGTGGACAATAGTGTCTATGTTTGAGTTCATAAATATATTTATTCATCATATAAAATTAGAATAACGTCATAGCAACGAGATAAACCCAACAATAGCCTGATCGTATGCCAGAAAAGCTGTGAAAAGCCCTGCTCACTCAAATGCAAAATAAACTGTGAAAGTACTATCTCATTCTACCATATATTCTATTAGCAATATATGCTACTAAATATGAAATAAATATACAATCCTACCATTGGTTTTACACATCGAGATGTTCCTTTCAAAATTCAGTTGTCATTTATTGTCTGGTACAATCGGTTTGAGAAATATACACTTTATACCACTATTACACTATCTGAAACGTCGCCGCGTAATAGCCCCATGCCCTGTAAGCCTGTTTCATGCATTACAGTTCACTCTGGTTTAATTGTCGGCTTTTTTATCCAATAGAGTACATTATAACCTTCGCAACGGTATATGCCATGTCTTTTTGGGTGCTTTGAGCAATTTACTACAGCCCAGCGTAACGGCAGTTTTTGTTTTAACTGTCTAGTATTACGCAAGCGATATACAATACGCATTATGCGGGGAATTTCCCTTTTGCGATATGTAAGTATTTTTGCGTCTAAAATACCGTTGGTCTCGCTGGCTACATACATACATTCGTGTTTCCACTCGAGCACTGTCTTTCCAATATGTTTGATAGCCCTGTTGTTATTTTCGCATTTTGAGTGCATTTCACATACTGTAGTGCAATCGTTAGCTAAATGTATTTTTGAAGTAGGCTACCGATGTTCATTGAAGATAGAACATTTGGCAGCATTTTACAGATGGTGGAAAACTATTTTATGTTCATGTTATCATACATAATATAGGCTATGGCGTATACTAGTCTCTTAGGGCATGACAAATGCTCATTCCAATTTACTGTGCGCTGATATGTGGTAGATTAAGGTAAAAATTTCCTTGGAGTCATTATGAATAGGAAAACCTAAAAGATTAAAAGAATACAGAAAAATGCAATCCCAGGACAAAAGTATACATACTGTAGAGTACAGGGACAAGTAATGTTTTATTGAGGTACAAGAGTGAATGATTAGGCAACATATTTAGGTGTATGTAACACTGTGATATCAATGTTTTTTATCTTAAGCCACCAGAGGGAGCAAATGTGTATGCGTTATAATGTACAGAACTAATTTTATTCATTTTATGACATGTTTTGCATAGGGGTTTTGGACCCATATATATCTACCCCCCTATACTGCTGAAAATATATAATTCTCACTTGGAAATTATGCAAAAGTGAGTTTTATGAGCCAAACTGTTGATTTGTAGTTAAATATATCATTTTTTATTTTTATTTGCAGCAGTGCACAATTTAGCCATTTGGATAGATTTGGAGACACTAATAGACAACAGGATACACTGCTATATTTTGCATCATAGACCTTTAGTAGTTCTGCATATCATCCTCAGATTTTGCAAAACTTGTGGACATGGAGTTTATGATCCAGGAAATGTATATATATTACCGATTTCACTTATGTAGCTCTCAGCAAAATTAAAAAAAACTTTTACATTTTTTCCCCCCAAAGTTTCTTTGCATTTGTGGCACTAAATTATGAAAATAAACAAATCTAAGTTTGTATTGTAAATGGAACACATGTCTTCTTTCATTTAAGCCATTTACCAAGTTTATGTGATGCTCACACCTGGAGTTATAAAGCCTTAAACAGAGCACCCCTAAATAGGTGAAATTTGCCATCTGCGCCAAGGGGTTAAAGAACGTAGTGGGAATTGCATCCAGGGAGCAAGTGGATGACTTCAACTGCAAAATAATTTTACGGAGTTCCCCTTCACTAATTTTACAAAAAGAATTTAGATTTCCCCGAGAACCACTAACAATCAGATTTTTTTTTTTCACAATACCAGCTCAGATATTAACAATCTTATTATCAAAAAATGATGCAAACTCCTCACATTTTGACTGTGAGGCAGGGCATATTTGTTCACAAAACTGGGAAGGATTTAAAAGGCGATCGATGGTAGAAAATAAGATTCTAGGGTTGTTCCCGCTTTCACTGATAATCTTAGAGAAGTATGCCTGCCTCTCACAGTGTAACGCTTTGTTATAAACATATAGGGATTTTGTAAGGATCTCTCGGTGGATTGTTAGTTTGTTTTTTCTCCACATTCGCTCAGCTCTATGGCACTCCCTCTTCAGCAGACGTATTCGCTCATTTTTCCAAGGCATTACTTTAGCCTGTGATTTCTTTTTAGTTTTCACAGGTGCCACTATGTCGAGAGCTGATCTTAATTTCGAGTTGAAATGATTTACTTTTTCATGTATTGATGAGAATTCAACTGAGAGAGGTAGACTACGCATGTGATAAGGGAACTTGGCGGCTGAAGACAGACTTAAAAAACGTCTTTTAATGAAACGCTCTGTATCGTTTTTTGCTAAACCAGCTAGAGTCACGTTAAAAAACAGACAGTAGTGATCTGATATATTAATATCAACAATCTCATCAACTACAATATTCAGACCTCTAGAGAACACTAGATCTAGGGTGTGGCCACGGTTGTGGGTTGGCCCAACAATATGTTGAGTAAAATCAAAGGAATGTAAAAGTTGCATAAATTCCAGCCTTGCAGTCCGAGACGTTATCAACATGCAAATTAAAATCACCAGTTATAAGAATCCTATCATGGTTAGTAAAACAGACTGACAGTAATCAACAGCACTGATGTTTGACTTTCCAGTATACTAATAGCCTGATATTCCAAAGATGAAAAATTACCAATTTGCAAATGCTTGCATTTAAAAGTATCTGAAAAAATAGCTGCCAGTCCTCCTCCTCTCTTACCCTCACGCATCGTGTGGATAAAACTGTAATTTGGAGGAGAGGCTTCACTTAAGAGAGAGGCTCCATCTGAACCGAGCCGTGTTTCAGTCAGAAAAATAAAATCTAGCTTCTGTTCACTGATAAGATCATTTACAACAAAAGTCTTATTAGTAAGTGCCCGGATGTTTAACAAAGCCATGTTTACCTTTTGTTCATGGCCAAACTTTTTTACTGGGCTACGACCTTTCAGGGGTACAATAATCAGACTAGACCTTCTCTTCGACTGTTTCTGTGCTTTGGTTTTTCTATTAGAAATAACAGTTTCAATATTTTGGACATCACAGTATTTATATACAAGATTTTCAAGCAATGAAATTCTTACATGTCTATGTATATGAGTACCTTGTTTTTTCATTGAAAAGTCCTTTTGTCATAACATTAGATGGTCCATAAAGTTGTCGGCCAGCACTGACGTTCCGTTGCGACTCGGGTGAAGACCATCCCTTCTGAATAGATGGGCATCTCTGGAACTGCCCTCTCTTGGTTTACATCCTATCTCACAGATAAATCCTACCAAGTCTCCTGGAAGGGCTCTGTCTCTGCACCTCAACCACTTTTTACAGGAGTCCCGCAGGGATCTGTACTGGGTCCTCTGCTGTTCTCCATTTACACTAAGTCTCTTGGTTTGGTTATTAATTCACATGGCTTCTCTTACCATAGTTATGCCGATGACACTCAACTCTTCCTCTCTTTCCCTCCCTCTACCCCACAGGTAAAGGAAAGGATATCTACTTGCCTGGCTGACATCTCTGAGTGGATGTCTAGCCATCACCTGAAGCTCAACCTCGACAAGACTGAGCTGCTCTTCATGCCATACAAGACCTCCCCGCTCCTAGACCTGTCCATCTCCGTCGCCGGAACCTTGGTGACCGCCTCCCGCTCTGCAAGGAACCTGGGGGTGGTCCTGGACGACCAGCTGAACTTCAAAGAACACATCAGGGCAACGGCACGGTCCTGCAGGTTCCTCCTGTACAACACCAGGAGAATTTGGCCGTACCTGACCACCTACGCCGCCCAGCTTCTTGTCCAGACCATGGTCACCTCACGTCTGGACTACTGCAACTCCCTTCTCGCAAGCCTACCAGCCTGCGCCATTCTGCCCCTACAACTGATCCAGAACGCGGCTGCTCGGCTTGTGTTCAACCTCCCGAAGTTCTCGCACGTCACCCCCCCTGCTGAGGTCACTCCACTGGCTGCCAGTCGTGTCCAGGGTCAGGTTCAAAGTTCTAACCCTGGCCTACACTGCAGCCAAAAGGTCAGGCCCCTCCTACCTACAAGACTTAATCCAGCACTATGCTCCTGCTCGACCACTTCGCTCTGCTGCTGCAGGGCGACTTGCGCTTCCCCCCCCCCCTCCATGTTAACGGCTCCCGCTCGTCCCGACTGCGGACCTTTTCCACCCTAGCTCCCCAGTGGTGGAACGAACTCCCCACTCTGTTGCGCTCAGCTGAAACACTGTCTGTTTTTCGTCGTGGTCTGAAAACGCACTTTTTCAGACTCCACCTTGACTAAAATACCTGTATAAGGCCATTCTATAGTATTCGCTTCCTGTTTTTTTGTGTTTTTTTGCTTGTTTTCTATAACTTGTGTTTTTGGTTATTTTATAGTTCAGAATGTATAGCTGACTGTGTGTACTACTCATGTTTATTACTAGGGATAGCTCCTATGCTGGGAGAAAGTTGTGCTTTGTCGGATTTGCTTTGTAGTCGCGTCAATGACCTTCAATATGCACTTATTGTATGTCGCTTTGGATAAAAGCGTCTGCCAAATGATTGTAATGTAATGTAGAAACTTAAACTCCATATTCGGCAGAAATCGTCACGAATACCAATAAATTTACCAATAAAGTTAAAACAGTTTGTGATTTCCACTAATAGTTTGGCTGCAGGAGCAACGAATGTCTCAGTTGAGCAAAATGATGACGCCTGATCACTATGGCATCTGTGCAAAGGGGTTAAGCTATTGTCTCCAGTAGCCTAGCTATAGCCTTACATACATGTTATGATCTAGCCTAACAGTGTACTATTTTTGTCAAGCTAACATTAATAAAGAGGTTAATGATGCAGCCTTCCTCAGGCTTTTTGTGGACAGTTTGCCATGCCAACATTTTGTTCATGTATTACATTTTGTTTTGCATCTTTTCAATTGCTCCCTGCCAGCGCTTTTCTGCCAGAAGCAATCAGTTTGCAGTGAAGATAGGATGTGTAATATTGTATGACGCATGGAACGTTTTTGGTGTGACGACAAAATGGAGTAAACACTCCCATCCTTAGAGTATATAATATCAGATCAAAAACGTCTCCGACGTAAAAAAAGCCAAGTTACTCACGCATAGCCTACATAGCGCTGTCCATAAGTTCTTAATTCCAATTTGCAAAAACTAGGCCTGCCTTTAAAAGTCTTGATATCAAAATGTGGCCAAGTTACAACTAACAATATTGCCTATCGTAGCTCACACTAAATAAACTAGCTCTATTCCAAAGCAATGCTATCCAAACTTTCCTAAATTATTTAATGCAACTTGGCCCTGTGTTTCTTCATCTTTGCATGTGAAGAGATTGTGCCTCATGGAACAACATATGATTTCAATGAATGTTTTTAACAGTTGATGAATAATTACACTCCAGAAAGGATATGGTTGTACTTTGTTGGCAAGTTCACTTTAGAAAATGTACAGGTTTTAAAATGTTAACTGCTGCTACAGCATTCTTTACAATTCACAAAAATAAATTTATATGAAGAAACATCATGTACAATAGAGAAAGGGGTGATGAATAAATAAATGCAGATAAAAATTAGTAATATTTTTACCTAGAAAATAGCGTACATAAAGCATTTTTACAAATGTATCCAGACATGTTTGTGGGTCAGATGGTGGCAAATAAGTAATAGTACCAATTTTCTTAACATAATAGTATTTATGAAATTTGCAAACAGAATTTTGTGAACACAAGGATATCTATGCTCTGTAGGACCACACAGGTTTTGATAGAAATCCAAATAAATAAATCAATAAATGCATAATAATAATAATAATAATAATAATAATAATACATTTTATTAATTCTGTGCTTTTCATAGTCCCAAAGCAGTGGATGCAGACAATTGCTCAAACATGCCCTATAGTGTAGTAATTTTTCTGTTTAATTTCTAAGTGCAACACATCTGAATCAGAGTATTTCCACTATAAATTATTTTCATTTTGCAGTTTGATGTGGCACATACAGTTTCATTGACCACATTCTCTTGAGATGGTAAGATGAGTGTAATTATTCATCAACTGTTAAAAACATTCATTGAAATCATATGTTGTTCCATGAGGCACAATCTCTTCACATGCAAAGATGAAGAAACACAGGGCCAAGTTGCATTAAATAATTTAGGAAAGTTTGGATAGCATTGCTTTGGAATAGAGCTAGTTTATTTAGTGTGAGCTGCGATAGGCAATATTGTTAGTTGTAACTTGGCCACATTTTGATATCAAGACTTTTAAAGGCAGGCCATAGTTTTTGCAAATTGGAATTAAGAACTTATGGACAGCGCTATGTAGGCTATGCGTGAGTAACTTGGCTTTTTTTACGTTGGAGATGTTTTTGATCTGATATCACTTACTTTGTATAGCTAACTAATGATGAATAATGCATGAAGATAAAGACGGAGAGAGACATGCATTCCAAATTAATGTATGCAGACATTCGCTTAACCATAACGCCCTCTATTGACAAGAATGAGAACAGTTATCCTATTACAGACAGCACACACTTACATTAAAAGAGTTTGTAGATGAGCAGTATTTAATGTGTAATGAAATACAATGAACAGCACCACCTGAGCTATGGATCATGAAGAAGCATGTAAATTAATGAACCAAGTGTACATGGAGACAGACATGCACAATGGGCTAACCGCAAACACATTCTAGCTGAAAGACATACAGCCTAAATAGCTAGTACAGCCTAAATAGTTTGCATCAGTAAAATATGGAAATAGTTTTAAAATAGGGCTATTAGTATTCTATGAAATACATTTAACGTTAGGCTATTCAACACTGGATTGCCAGATGCGTAACTCCAACCTTCCATGTGTGGGCTACGAGCTAGCGAGCGAGCTAGTGAGTTTCTGGACAGCAGAGTTTTTTTCCGGTAGTGTAGAACGTTACCTGCGGGAAATCTTTTGGTACCGGACAGCTAGGTTTAGTTTCGTTTTCTATAGTGCAATGAATGTAGGCTATAATCCATGTTGATTCGCTTCGTAGTAGCCTAGCTTGTTTCTGCTTCCTGACGAGAAGCAGGAAGTAACGTTGGCGAACAAGCTTAATTGGACAACGCATATTTCCCAGGAATCTTAGCCAGAAAGAAAACAGTAGATACTACTAAGAAAGTATATACCAGAGATTATTCTTCTTTTTATTATTATTATTATAATTAAAAGTGTTTGCAGTAAGCTACATTATCAGCAGAGTAGCGTAGACTAGAGCCACATTCGGAGGCTATCTATTTATTTATAAGTGACTAACCATGAATCATATATGTTTGGGGAATTGGTGGTTTATAAATCCGATCACTTAAAGGCTTGCAGTTTAAAAGAGGCTATCCTCAATTTTTAATGTAGGCTATTATCGTAAATTCTTAATTTTCCTCGTAGTTAATTTTATGGTGACCTTGTGTTATGTGCGAAAAGGATAAAGTGAACAGAGCTGAAGTGAAGAAATTAATTAATAAATAAATGTTGGCCGAGGCAAGGTGTTTCCACAGTCAGTCAGTCATGACCGCAAGAGCAGAGCGTAACACCCTCCCCAAACCAGACAAAAGCTAGCGTCCGGTTTGGGGAGGGTGTGATATAATACAAGTGAAACATTGAACTGTTAATATTGTAAATCTCTTTTGCCTTTGCAATAAAAATACGTTAATGTGTCAATGTGAAAATAATAACCAGTCTAAGAAATGAAAAGTACTTAACAGTTGCACATTGTTTTTGTGGAAAATACATGTGCCCTGCTAGGCTCGAACCCACTATCCACTGTGTGAGAGGCTGCAGTCTTAACCACTAAGCCACAGTAACTTCTTGGAAAGCATGAAGCCATTAGCTACATTAACATTAAAAAACATTCGTATGAAGCGTTTTTATTGGACGACAAGCTTGATGAGCAGGTATATGGACCATACCCTCAAATAATAATTCTCCCCATTGGATAACATCGCGACGGAGGCAGGCAGTTTGGCAGGAAAATGGGAAGAAGAAGAAGCAGAAGAGGAAGGAGAAAAAACAGCAAAATAACCCAAGTTTGGGGCTTTATTGTGTGGATGTGTGAAGTTGTATCTGAATGCTGCGTGGTTACATGAGGTCAGAACATACAGAAGTTCATGTTTTTAAGGGCTGTGTGTCTATGGTCATTGTGGTTACTTTTGTAGGAAACCCTGAAAAGTGCCAAACTCTAGGTGCTGTATAGGTATGGGGCATGCCCCGCCAAGCCGTAACTTGGCGGATGGCATACCTGCCATCCCAATGTAGAAACAGGGATGCCAATAGAAACCAATGGGGAGCACATCCGAACCAGGAAGTTTTCATTTTGCAGTCATCTCACATGCGCAGTTGTGTCCAGTGTTTTTTTTTGTTTTTGTTTTGTCAAGTCACATCTACAACGATGAAGGCGCAGAGCAGTGATGCAGAGAAGCCCACCCCCTTCTCCACAAGTTCTCGTTACATTACATTGCAGTCATTTTGCAGACGCTTTTATCCAAAGCGACGGGTGATAAACGCTTGGGATAAAAGCAAATTTGATGATATTAACAAGGACAGGCTACACTTATGTAGCGATCTCCTAAACTTTTTAACATCATCTGACAACTAAAATTAGATACTGACACAGCACACCAAATCTTATCCTCACAGATGAAGTTAATTAGCCTATGTTACATCATTTCGGACTACTGAAATAGAGCGCTTTATTTGGTTTATCTTCATTGTTCATTGGTTTTCAATAAAAATTTTAATTTCGAGAATTTCTCCAAGATTTGTTGTTTGCTTGTTAATAAGTTTATATGAGCGTGTGTGCAGTTGCAGTAGCTAGGCCTATTTTCCATGCAACTACACACACGTGGATTTTCATCGTATTGAATTAGCTACACACCTAAAATTCCATGAACTTCATATTATGACAGCTATCGGTGTAAGTAACGTTATGTAACCACGCAGAAATTAACAATGTCCGCTTGAAATTAATTCACTCTAGTGCTAACTATCCAATTATCATTCTTAAAATGATTTTATGCCACAAAGTATGTTAATAAATATATATGAACATGTTGGCTACACGTTTTATTCAATAAAATAACAGCAAACACAAACTATTAAACAGATAAAGATTAAATTAAACAGAGATGGCAAAGCGCCTCGGCAAGTGCATTTTCCTGAATGTTGTTAGTGTATAATGGAATATGCCAAAAGATGCGTTAATGCAAAGTTCACGGTAGGCTACAAGGTTAGAAACATAATGTAACTTAATATGACAGGCACAGCTACTATGGGGAAAGTTACTATAGGCCTACCATTTTATTAAACAAGCTGTGCTATTAAGGGAATTGTGTAATAAATACCGCAGCTTCACATCGCTGCCCTGGATTTGAAATGGTTGGTAGGCCTATAAGCAGCAGAAACTGGAATTTTGACTAAAACCAATGTACCAACACTGAACTAAGTTAATGTGATCACTCTGGTCAAGGTGTCGGAGTCTGAACCAATCAGGATTTTGAATTAGCCTATATTATAACATTTAAAAGAACAGGACCATACACATGTAATAAGCAGTTGTTTTACTTGTAGCCTAATAAAGAAAAACTATTCCGAGGCACTTGTCTTTAGAAGCTCTTAAGTTTTAAAAATGCCTTTTATTAATAGGCTATCGTGGCATGCCCATATACATGAAGGGTAGCCTACGCGTTTCAGCTTAGCCTATAGGTTTTATAATCATGTAAGAGATGTTGGCAGAACAAATTAATAAAAAATTCCTTCATTCATTCATCAACACAAGCGACATCTAGCCACACTGTAATGACAAATAACCTAAGAAAAGCAATTGGGCTACTGCAGTTTTTCTTTCTGCCTGATTTTAACCTTCATTATCAAGGACAATAAGTATAGCATATAGGCTAGGCTATAATAAAGTAGGCTAATCACCAAAATAGCTATTCCACCATATTTAGCTTAATCATAGGCTAATCGATTTAATATATTTTTGACATAGAATTAATCTGTCCTCAATGTGAAGCTTAAGCAACAGATTTAAAACTGAGGAATCATTCAATTGTGTAATTCATTCAATTTATATAATTCAACTGAATACATGGATAGGCTATAGATAAACGATTTTTAATGATGCAATCATGACATGTCCAAATGTTGTTTCATTTCAATTTACTCATATATTGTTCATCTCAATAGCATATACATGTTCTCGTAACTTTCTGCCATAAGCGCACCTTACAATCGCACAGACTTCGGCATCTCTGTCCTAACACTGTGCATTTCATTATACGGATCACCAGAACCACATTGTGTCAATAACCAACTGAAACATGTGCACTTGCCAAAAACGGCACAAAAATGTGACGTAAGCCAAAATAAATAATACAAAAAAAATCATATCTTTGTCTGTGTGGTAAGAACAAAAAAAATTAAGTAAGTGATTTTTAAAAGAAATATAATGCACAGAGTTAACACCATTATATTAGTGGAAATATTTTTTATTTGCTGTCAGACATGGAGCCCAATGGGAAAACTGGCTTTTTGAGCGCAAATCATATCAGCAGAGGGCGACATTATATCTGGTGCTGAGGTTGAGAGCCGAAAGCTGGCCCCTTGCTCCCATCTCTGCATTTCTAGATACAGATTACGGAGATATTCTACTTTATCCCATCCGAATTGGTCATTAACATTACAGATGTCCTGTGATAACAGTTACAGTCATAGCATAACATTCAACATGGAGTTCAACGGGTAGAAATAAAAACAATAGGTGAAAGTATACATTGAATAGCCTAATGCAATGACAGCATACAATTATACATCTATTCATATAGCTTTAGAATACTTCTAAAAATTATTTGAAATGTAAACAGATTGAAAGTCTGTTTAGATCCACCAAAAAGCTACCTACCAATATTATCACGTTAGCTATCAATATTGGTATGAGGCAAAGCCTTTTTATACAGGTCACCATAATGGGTGGCAGTACTTACTCTAAGAGTATGAATTTGGTTCAAACCTTCTCTCAAAGATCCTATCTGCTATCAGTGATGAGTACATGTTGTTTGAAACACAGTAGACCAACATAGCTACAGAACTGTTTAGCGGTCAGATATACAAAAAACAGAGTACTGGAAATTCCTGATCGTGTAGAGAGTTTGGCTTGGTGGTGCTCATTTGAATTACCTGCCTTTTGTGCCTTTTGACCAAGCCAAACTTCACACATAAAACATAGTTTTTTATTATTCATTTCAAAATAACTGGGTTTACATTTTTTTTTGCTTAATTCAATCCAGTTACAAAATGAAGTAAAAGGTAAATATTTTTTATTTTCAGTCCAAGTTGAGCTGTAAGTCACCAGAATTATCAATCACCCACTGAATGCACATGACACTGCTACTGCAGAACAACAATAGGCTATAACATGTACAGTAAACGAACGGTTACGATTGTAACCATGTTCTATGAGTTCCAGATGACCATTAGGATCGTCAATATGGATGGCCTTCCGTGGCCAGATGCATAGACTTTTATCTGATCAAAAAAAAAGCCAAGTTACTCACGCATAGCCAACAGAGCGCTGTCTATAAGTCCTTAATTCCAACTTGCAAAAACTAGGCCTGCCTTTAAAAGTATTGATATCAAAATGTGGCCAAGTTACAACTAACAATATTGCCTATCGTATCTCACCCTAAATAAACGAGCTCTATTCCAAAGCAATGCTATCCAAACTTTCCTAAATTATTTAATGCAACTTGGCCCTTTTCTTCATTTTAGAATGTGAAGAGATTGTGCCTCATGGAACAACATATGATTTCAATGAATGTTTTTAACAGTTGATGAATAATTACATTCCAGAAAGAATATGGTTATACTTTGTTGGCAAGTTTACTTTAGAAAATGTACAGGTTTTAAAATGTTAACTGCTGCTACAGATTTCATTACAATTCACAAACAGACATTTATATCAAGAAACATCATGTACAATAGAGAAAGGGGGGATGAATAAATAAATGCAGATAAAAATGAGTAATATTTTTACCTAGAAAATAGCGTACATCACTTTAAGGGTTGTTTCTCCTGACTTTTTTCCCCATAGAGTTCTATAGGAAAATGAGTCCGGAGAAATAACCCTTGCAGTGATCCATCCACATCTACTCCATATCTGGCAACAGAGTGATGGTTTGGGGCTCGTTTGATAACTTACAGCCATTTAGCCAGCCATGTGTTCCATAATGTACCAGTGTAATTTACAGCTGAATCTAGTCTCACCCCCCAATTTCCATAGAGATCCATTCAAATGCAGAGAGGTTATAGTATCGCTTGTAACAGTACCTGAAAATAAGATATCGACAGTTTTTTGATGTTGATGGTCACAGACTTCAGGAAGTAACAGCATGTAAAGGATATGCGACCAAATATGAAATATGATACTTTAAAAATACGTTAAAGCAAAGGGTATGAATACTTATGTAAATGAGAAATTTTATTTTTTTATTTTTAATAAATTTGCAAAAATCTCAAAAAAACTTTTTTCACATTGTCATTATGGGGTGTTGTGTGTAGAATTTTGAGGGAAAAAATGAATTTAATCAATTTTGGAATAAGGCTGTAACAGAACAAAATGTGGAAAAAGTGAAGCGCTGTGAATACTTTCCGGATGCACTGTATAGCATTGGAAGGTATCCAATAGTTATGATATTTGCGAACAGAATTTTGTGAACACAAGGAAATCTATAAATACATAATAATAACAATAATAATAATAATACATTTTATTAATTCTGTGCTTTTCATAGACCCAAAGCAGTGGATGCAGACAATTGTTCAAACATGCCCTATAGTGTAGTAATCTTTCTGTTTAATTTCTGAATCAGAGTATGTTCACTATAAATTATTCTCATTTTGCAGTTTTATGTGGAACATACAGTTTCATTGACCACATTCTCTTGAGATGGTAAGATGAAGAAACACAGGGCCAAGTTGCGATGCGCTCTATTCAGTCCGCGGTTATAGCATGTTATGCATGTCTCTTGAGTTATCTGCCTTGCAGAATACTCCAGCCATTGATAGAACATGTTATTCTTAGTGTGTTGATCCCGTTTTGTGTCTTTAGTCAGTACATTGCGAGTTTGCTGCACCACGTCTGCTTTGTGTTTTCTCAAACGACTATTGCCTTTAGTCGTTGGAGGAGCGGGTGTCACAGGGCGTATTTCCATCATCAGTAATAATATTAATATTACTATACCCCACACGCCCCTCCCCTGCTCCCTCTTCTCTCTACGTCTCCCTACTCGTTGAAGCCCTACTCGTTGAAGGTGCTTCCTCCCTTGCTTCCCTACTTGTTGAAGCCCTACTCGTTGAAGGTGCTTCCTCATCCTGTATTTCTATCACTTGCTGAGCTTGGTCTCTAGCCTGCTGGCGTAAATCCTCTCTAACCTCCCCGAGCGTACGTCCTGGTTCTTGTGCCCTACAGCAGTGATTGAGGTGGAACCACACAGTTTTACCTTCAACCTTAAGTGCGGTGGGAGTTCTTAGGACCACCTTGTATGGTCCCTCACGCCTGGGTTCACTCCACCGCCTTTTGAACACTTTAATATACACCCAGTCGCCTGGATGTATATTGCCTAAGTCCTCTGGTATGTCGCTTGTCCTTCCTTCCGTGGCTCATTTTACCTGTTGGAAAATGCTCTTGTGTATTAAGGTTAGATGCTGTACATAGCTGGCCAGTTCACTTTCAAGTTGCTCCAGCGCTGGTCCATTGCATGGACCTCGCAGGTATGGCACTGGCATTGGTCGCCCTGTCAGCATCCCTGTCGGAATTAAATGTGTGTTTCTGTTAGTTTGCATTCTCATGCTCATCAATGCCAGGGGTGGTGCATCTACCCAGTTGATTCCGCTGTCTGCGCCTATTTTTGCTAATTTTGCTGTCAAAGTGCCATTTGCCCTTTCCACCATTCCTTGTGACTGTGGGTGATATACACACCCAAACCTTTGCTTTATGCCCAACATTTGAGCGGCAATTCATATTACTTCTCCTACAAAATGTTGTCCATTGTCTGAGCTCATTTGATCTGGGATCCCGAACCTGGGAAACACTTCTCGGCACAAAACTTTTGCCACTGATTTCGCATCTGGGCTGTTTGTGGGCGTGGCTTCCACCCATCTGCTGAATCTGTCTCCCATTACTAGTATGTACCTTTGGTTCTGTATCCACTCAATCGTGTCCACATAATCTATCATTATGTGCCTGAATGGTCCAACAGGTGCTGGAATGTGCCCTATTGGCGCTGAAAATGCCTTTCTGTTGTTGTACTGTGCACATACCTCACAGTCATTTAATGCTCGATCTACCATACTTGCCAAATATGGTGACCACCATGCATTTTGAATGCGCCTTATAACTTACCCCCTTGCGCAATGGTCCTGACCATGCGCATCTCTAATTAGAGTGTGTACCATTGCCGTGGGTGCTACAAAATGTCCTTTCGGCCCTCTCCACAGCCCCTTGTGGACGCCACCTTGCGTTTTCACCGTACCTTGCTTAATCCATAAGCTATGTTCGTACACTCCTGCTTTCTCCTGTGCTGTAATAAGGGAAAGCAAGTCTCCTATTGGGTTGGGCTGTTCTTCTGCTAACACCACAGGCCCCATGAAGGTTGTCCCTAACGCGGCCTGTCGTGCTGTTTCATCCGCTAAATTGTAGCCCTGCGCAACTAAAGTGTTAAGTTTTCTGATGTGCTGGACACTTTATGATTGCTAACGCCTTTGGCTTTTTCATGGCCTCTAGCAGGTCTGAAATTGCTTCTCCGTGTGTTATGGGCGTGCCATCTGCTCTGATGAACCCTCTCTGTCTCCAAATAGTACCATAGACATGGCAGACCCCATAAGCAAAAGCTGAGTCAGTGTAAACATTGGCGCGCTGTCCAGCCGCCATTTGGCATGCCGCGGTGAGAGCCTTGATCTCTGCTAGTTGTGCGGAACATGGTTGCTCAACTTTCACAGACTGTACCTTCGAAAAAGATGTACCATCAGCGTTCAGCTGTACTACACCAAAACCGGCGTGATTCCCTTTCTCATCTCTGAAATAGGACCTGTCTACGAAAAACCTGCTGCGATTGTACAAGTCATCACGTGATGATATATAAAGATATTTGTTCTGTCAATACAGTCGAGGTGTACCGTCTGTAGCTAAATCATTCTAGTGGTTGGCTTGCACCGTTGGATGGTAATGTCTGGTGTGGATAGGATTACCTCATAGCCTGTCTTTCTGGCTTGAGTTAAAACAAAACGTGGACTAGTCAGTAACGCATGTATTTGATGGGATGTGTACAGTGTCACGGGGTGTCCCATTGTCAAAGTGGATGCTCTCTGATAAGCGAATACGGCTGCGGTTAGGCCTTGGTAGCAGGGCGGCAGCCCTTGTTCTATTGTGTCCAACTTTGTGCTGTAGTAAGCTAGTGGCTGTTTGCCTGAGGGTGTGTCCTGCATTAGAACTGCACAGGCAAAGCCAGAGCGTTCTGCGACATACAATTAAAATGGCTTACCATAGTCTGGGTTTCCCAAAGTGGGGGCTGTCTGCATGCTGTTTTTAAGGGCCTGAAACGCCCGATCTGCTTCCTCAGTCCATGACAACTGGGCTGAGCTGTCATTTTGCCCTGTTTCTCTAATTAATGCTCGCAACGGTGATGTAATGACTGCATAGTCACAAATCCATGGCCTACTGTACCCTGCCATCCCGAGAAAGGAGAACATTTGCCCAACTGTTTGTGGTTTGGATGCTTTGGTAACGGCTTCGATATGGGATGGCGCTATAAGCCTTTTGTCACCACTCAGTTGTCTTCCCAAGTACTCAACTGTTTGCTGACAAAATTGTAGTTTGTCTTTGCTTACCTTGTGGCCTCCTGTTGCTAGGGCGGTCAGTACAGCAACCGAGTCTTTCTCGCACTTGTGGCAACCGGCGGGGACGAAACCACGGAGAGGTGATAGATGGAAGGTATGTTAGGCTGAAGTGGAAGGACGGCATGCCCATATTAGGAGTTCCGATGACGTCACCACCTCAACCAGGAAATACACGGCACCTGGAGAAAACGCCGGGCTGGTCAGCTGTAGCGAATCGCCGGGCTAATCTGAGCCCTAGAAAAAGGACTGACAAACAACCGGAAGACGGAGTAGCTTAGGTGAAACCAAAGGTGGAGTAGAGAGAGAGAGTGAGTTTGGTGTGTTGGAGTATTGAAGAGAGAGAGATCTAAAAGTGCTGTGTTTGATCTGGTTTTGTCAGGAGAAGTCTGCTGTGTGCCCGAGCCCTGGAACGTCTGAGAACCCGCCCCGTTACCGACCCCCGCCTGTCCGACAACCCTTCGCCGACATCAGCCCTGGACCGTGTGAGAACCCGTCTTTGTGTACCGACCCCCGGCTTCGTACCCCGACTATTCTCCCGGATCACGGACTGGCTGACGCTCCCGCTAACCCCTACCTCTCTTTCCCCGCAAACAGCAATAAACTTGCGCAGTGTGGACATTGCGATTATTGTTTTCAGTTGCGTGACAACTCTAACCACCTCGGAGTTTGTCACATATGGTGGAGAATGCGGGCATCGCTTTCTGACTGAAAACAATAATACGCGATCCGCAGACATTATGACCACTCCCACGATGTTTCAAGAGCTCCTCACTAGGCTCGTAGCCAGCAATCAGGAACAGCAACAGCGTCATGAACAAAGCATGCAGATGCAACAGCAGCAAATTCAACAGCAACAGCTGAATATGGATCATTTCATGGCCAGACAGCTCGAGCAGACAAACGTCCTACAAGCTGAGCTCAAGGGATTATACACCGCCCACATCGAGCAAAAAGAAGCGGCTCGAGTAGAACGCGCAAACCCCGCCCAGTTTTTAGTAAAACAAACAGACGCGGACGATGTCGAAACTTTCCTGCGCACGTTTGAAATCACCGCGAAGCGGGAGAAATGGCCAGAGGAACAATGGGCGGATTTACTGGCTCCATTTTTGACGGGTGTAGCGCAGACCACCTATCAAGACCTAACAGAGGGTCGAACTGTGACGTTTGAGGAATTAAAAGAAGAAATTCTGCAGCGACACGGGTACACGCTGCTTACTAGGGCACAGCGCTACCATGATTGGATGTATGACCCATCGGTCTCACCCCGAGCACAAATGCACCAGCTCACCCGGATCACCAATGCATGGCTGATATCGGAGCCCAAAACTCTGGGAGCTGTTGAAAGGGTGATTATGGACCGGTTCTTACGCGCCTTTCCATTCGGAGCAAAAAAACTGGCGGGTCAGGGCAACCCTAAGAACGTGGAGGAGCTCGTCCAAGTAATGGAGGGATATCAGGCGTCCCAAGCATTGGTGCGCAGTGGGCCGGCGGTAAAAACTGACACGAACCCCAGGCTTAAGGACCACGCTCGGGGCCCCCCAGTAGAAACCCCGGCCGAACCACCAAGGCGCCGGCCACTCGTAATGGCAGACAGTAGGAGGTGTTATGAGTGTGGGGAACAGGGCCACATCGCCTGGAGCTGCCCTCACCGGGGGGATGTTCCCATGCCCACCGCCTCAGCCGGCGAGACGAGCCGACCTTGTCGGCTACTGACGGCCTGCTGGGGCCAGGAGAGTAGCGGGTCTCCTCTCACTCCCGTCAAAGCCAATGGAAAGGACGCAACGGCTCTCCTGGACTCCGGAAGCGCGGTGACCCTGGTCCGTCCAGATTTTGCCAGGCTCCCCCATCTGGCGGACAAGGTAGCAGTGACATGTATACACGGGGAGACCCGGGAGTACCCCACCACACAGTTAGACCTCCAAACCACCAGAGGGCGGTACAGCGGACCCGCAGGGATTGTGACAGACCTCCCCGTTCAAATCCTCATCGGCAGGGACGCCGACGTCTTCCCGGGGCTATGGCACGGTCTGGCCGGGAGTGGACGGGCCAAAAAAAAAAAAAAAAAAACCTCAAAAGCCAGAACAGCTGTGTGGGTTCCAGGAGGTGGATCCAGAGGCATCCACAGAGCCGCTCTCAGATGGGGTGGCCAGCGAGACGGCACGAGCAGTTGAAGAGGCCGCCTGGGAGACGGCCAGGGAAGAAGAGGAAAGCCCTCCCATAGAGGAGGACGAAGACGTAGGCGACCTGTTTCCCCAAAACCCAGAGGACCAGCCTCTACCCGCCCCTCTCGCTGGGAGATTCGGGACAGCCCAGTTGGAGGATGCCAACCTCACCAGCTCGCTCCAGCAGGTGGCAGTGGTGAACGGCAAACAACTAGACGGGGTAAGACCGATAACATTTCCCCACTTTGCCATTAAAAACAACTTACTGTATCAAGTGATAATGAAGGCGGGGGTGCAGCAGGAACTGTTGTTGGTGCCCCGCCCGTTTATCCCCTCGGTCTTACAGCTCGCCCACACACACCTGCTGGGGGCCCACCTAGGGGTGGAGAAGACCCTGGAGAGGATTAAAACACGATTCTACTGGCTAGGGGTCAAAAAGGCCGTAGAAGACTACTGTCGTAGCTGCCCCGACTGCCAGCAGGTGGCGCCTCGACCACATCAGAAGAGCCCTCTCATACCTCTACCCATTATTTCTGTACCCTTCAGTAGGATCGGCATGGACCTGGTGGGACCCCTACCCCGGAGCAGCCGAGGACACCAGTACATCCTGGTCGTGTTGGACTACGCCACCAGGTACCCGGAGGCCATACCCCTGAGAACCATGGCCACCAAGGGGATTGCAAGGGAGCTGATGTTACTCTTCTCCCGGGTCGGGCTGCCGGAGGAGATTCTAACCGACCAGGGCACCCCATTCATGTCACGGATCATGAGGGACCTGTGCCAACTCATGAAGGTAACCCAGTTACGCACCTCCGTTTATCACCCTCAGACGGATGGGCTGGTCGAGAGGTTCAACCAAACCCTCAAGAAAATGCTCAAGAAGACGATGGAGGCCGATGGGAGAAACTGGGACCAGCTGCTGCCGTTCGTACTCTTTGCCATTCGAGAGGTACCCCAGGTGTCAACCGGGTTTTCCCCGTTTGAGCTGCTGTACGGGAGGCGACCCAGAGGACTGTTGGACCTGGCCAAAGAGGCCTGGGAACAGCAGCCGTCACCCCATCGAACCCTGGTGGAACACGTGGAAGAGGTACAAGAGCGGATGGCAACGATCTGGCCGATGGTAAGAGAACACATGGCGGAGGCCCAAACGGCACAGGCGCGGGTTTACAACCGCGGGGCCCAACCCAGGGAGTTCGCCCCAGGAGATAAAGTGCTGGTCTTAGTACCTACCTCGGAGTGTAAATTTTTAGCCAAATGGAACGGGCCCTACGAGGTCATGGAAAAAGTGGGGACAGTCAACTACCGGATACGACAGCCCGGACGACGACCCCCCACTAAGGTATACCATGTGAACCTATTAAAAAAATGGGTGACCCGTGAGGTGCTGGTCTCTATTAATTCCCCTCAGATCGCTGTGAAGACAGAGCCAGTTGAAGTCCAGATGGGAGAGCAACTGACCCCGAGCCAGCGACAGGACCTCCAGGACCTCGTCAACCGGAACCGGGACGTATTTTCCACCGAGGCAGGGCACACGGACCTGATTCAGCACCAGATCATCACGGAGCCAGGAAGACGGGTAAAACTGAGACCATACAGAATCCCAGAGGCCAGAAGAGAAGCCATCGCAGCCGAGGTAAAAGCCATGCTAAGTGCCGGAATTATTGAGGAATCATATAGCGAATGGTGTAGTCCAATTGTGTTGGTGCCAAAACCGGATGGGTCGATTCGGTTTTGTAACGATTTTAGACAATTGAACGCTATTTCCAAATTTGATGCCTACCCTATGCCTAGGATAGATGAACTCATAGAACGCCTGGGAAGAGCCCGGTTCATCACCACGCTGGACCTGACAAAGGGTTACTGGCAGGTGCCTCTGGCGCCCGAGGCTAGGGAGAAAACAGCGTTTGTGACGCCAGACGGTCTGTTCCAATATAAAATGCTACCATTCGGGCTCCATGGGGCTCCGCCCACCTTTCAGCGGCTAATGGACCGGGTCCTACGACCCCACCGTGTATACGCCGCGGCCTACCTAGACGACATCGTTATACATGGGGAGGAATGGGGGACACACCTACGACAGATTGACGCTGTGCTTCACGCCTTGCGGGGGGCGGGACTAACAGCCAATCCGAAGAAGTGTCACCTCGGCCTTCGAGATGCAGATTACCTGGGGTATACGATCGGGCGCGGCTGCGTCAAACCCCAGGTAGGAAAAGTCGAGGCAATCCGGGAATGGCCCCGCCCCCGCAACAAGAAGCAGGTACGAGTGTTCATTGGGCTCGCCAGCTATTACAGACGTTTTGTCCCCCATTTCTCCTCCCTAGCAACCCCTCTCACGGACCTGACCCGAAGCCGGCTGCCAGACCGGATCCTGTGGACGACCGAGGCCGAGACAGCCTTCGGAGCCATCAAAGATGCCCTGTGTTCAGAGCCAGTGTTGGTGACCCCCGACTTCTCCCAACCCCTAGTGGTACAGACCGATGCATCGGAAACTGGGGTGGGTGCCGTCCTATCCCAGCTACACGAAGGTGAAGAACATCCGATCACATATATAAGCCGCAAATTACTACCCAGAGAGCAAAAATATTCCACAGTAGAGAAGGAATGCTTGGCCATCAAGTGGGCCCTAGAGGGACTGAAATATTACTTATTGGGACGGCACTTCACCCTGGTAACGGACCATGCGCCACTAGTTTGGATGTCCCGGAACAAGGATAACAATGCAAGGGTCACCCGCTGGTTCCTCTCCTTGCAACCCTACGCCTTTGACGTCGTCCACAGGTCCGGAGCTGCCCATGGGAACGCGGACGCACTGTCGCGGAGAGACGCCCTGGGTTCCTGGGCTGCCCCGCCCTCCCGGTCGGAGCTGAGAGGGGGGGTGTGTGGCAACCGGCGGGGACGAAACCACGGAGAGGTGATAGATGGAAGGTATGTTAGGCTGAAGTGGAAGGACGGCATGCCCATATTAGGAGTTCCGATGACGTCACCACCTCAACCAGGAAATACACGGCACCTGGAGAAAACGCCGGGCTGGTCAGCTGTAGCGAATCGCCGGGCTAATCTGAGCCCTAGAAAAAGGACTGACAAACAACCGGAAGACGGAGTAGCTTAGGTGAAACCAAGGTGGAGTAGAGAGAGAGAGTGAGTTTGGTGTGTTGGAGTATTGAAGAGAGAGAGATCTAAAAGTGCTGTGTTTGATCTGGTTTTGTCAGGAGAAGTCTGCTGTGTGCCCGAGCCCTGGAACGTCTGAGAACCCGCCCCGTTACCGACCCCCGCCTGTCCGACAACCCTTCGCCGACATCAGCCCTGGACCGTGTGAGAACCCGTCTTTGTGTACCGACCCCCGGCTTCGTACCCCGACTATTCTCCCGGATCACGGACTGGCTGACGCTCCCGCTAACCCCTACCTCTCTTTCCCCGCAAACAGCAATAAACTTGCGATTTAAATTGAATTGCCGCAGTGTGGACATTGCGATTATTGTTTTCAGTTGCGTGACAACTCTAACCGCCTCGGAGTTTGTCACACACTGTTCCTTTGAGGGACTAGTGTTGGTCTAAGTGTTGTAGTTCTTGTGAAAGGACTCTGTTGAACACTGAGGGACTTTCACAATACCCTTGTGGTAATCTGGTGTACGTATACTGTTGGCCTTGATACGTAAACGCAAACAAGTAGCGCGACTCTGGTTCTAATGGTATGTTGAAGAACGCAGAACACAAGTTAATAACCGTGTACCATCATGTGTCTGGTGGTATGTTGGAAAGCAGTGTGTGTGAGTCTGGGACTATAGGTGCTTCTGCATTAACTATTGAGTTAATGGCCCTTAAGTCATGTACTAATCTGTAATCGTCTGAGTGAGGTGTGTTACATGGACTTTTGGTTTTCACTAACACCCCTGCTTCCATCAGTCCATCAATTGTGGGCTTGATGCCTGCTATCGCCTGCTGTTTAAGGGGATACTGTCTTTGGTACGGTAGTTTAACCCCTTGTTTCAGTGTAATGTGTACTGTCTGTGCAGAGTGTACTAGCCCTACATCTGTTTTGTCTTTTGACCACACTTCCTTTGGCACTTGCTGCAGTAGTGTCTCATGTACTGGCAGAAGGAGCATTTGTGTTGGTGGCCTCTCATCTAATAGGACCCTTTCTGCTAGCCCTTTGTCATGCGCCAAGATTGAAATTTTCATAATCTGTCTGTCTGGGGAAACATGGACATATTTGTTCTCTGTAGGTATCCATTCTGGTATCTGTGATGCTGCTGTGACTATTGGTCCTAGGTCATGTGACTCCCAGCCTTCCGCTATCATCAATGTCACATGTGGAGTGGAGTTTGGAACTTGGAACCATTGCTGTAGGGAAGGTGGCAGAGTTACTGCTGATGCTGCTCCTTGTGGCCCTACGTAGATGGCGTGACTTGTAATTCGGAATTCATTTTTGTTTAAGACCTCGTCCCAACATGCTTGATAATCCAGGTGAGTGCGGCATTCGTCATACATAAGAGTACAGTGTGATGGCAGACGAGGTTATTTTGTTTTGTGAGGCTGGTCTGTCCCCCATGGCGCTATTGGCTTTTCTTGTTTGCAGAACTGTGCTTGTATCCATGGTTCCCAGATCTTCCACTGATGCTGCAATACGGAGTTCTCTACTATTCGCAGCCAATAAACTATTGGCTCCCGGTATTCATTTTGTTGGTGCAGCATGGGCATCATTGTATCGTGCATGTCATAAGGAATATCTACGTACACACCCTCCTGTGTACACACAATGTTAGCTTTTAGTGAACATAAAACGTCTCTTCCTAACAAATTTACTGGAGTTTGTGCTGAGTACAGTATTGGTGCTGTTACTGTAACATTCCACTCCCGTCCCATTGTTCTCCGTGTTTTCCTTTTCCCCCTGTGTCGTGTTTGTCTCTCCATTGTCCGTTTTCCCCCTTGCTGCAGGTTGGGCGTGTTTTCCCGTTTGTGTCACTCTGTTTAACTGCTCCCTTCTCAGCCTATCCCATTCCCCTGTTTTGCATGCATTCCACACTCTCCGCTCTGATTCAATCACTCTCGCATACATTCGCACACGGTTCCTAATTGATTCCAATTAATGTCTGCATTAATTGTCACCCGGTGTTTTCTGTCCTGTGCCAGTTCGTTAATGCTCTTTGTCAGTAACCTCTGGTCTTGTCTGGTTCCCTGTCTAGTTGCTACTCTAAAGTCTTGTTTAATGCCGGCGTTTAAATCGCCCTGCTCTTCAGTCTAGTCGAAGTCTGTTCAAGTCTGGAACAGCTCTACCCGCTGTTTCGTCTCACTAACTAACTTTGTCTGCTTCAGTCTGCCAGCCTGCAGTTGTCAGTAAATCCTTGCTTGCGTTGCGGTTTTCCTGCCTCCCACCTGACGTGTGTGCATGCAGCTTGGGCTTCTGCTATTCCACCCTGCGGTGGTGCCCGCTTACAGCCAGTGTTGCAGTGCTGCTGATGTGCTGTCGCTCCTGCCTCTGCTGTCGCTGCTGTTGCCGTGCTGCTACTGCCGCTACCCTGCTGCCACGCCTGCGTCCTGCCTGGACTCCGCTCCACGGTCCTGCTCTACTGCTCCCACTCATCCCCTGCTCCAACAAACCCGGTTGTCTGTCTCCATAACCACCCCTGGCTTTCCCTGCTCCCACTGCTCCCGCATCTTCATACCTGGACTGTCTGTATTTAATGTTCTCCCTATGCTTCAGGAGTATTGGTCGAAGCAATAATTTATTGGATGCTTAGTGCTCCCACTCTGTCTGTCAGTCTGTCTGTTGTAAAGTCCAGTTCCAGTTTGGAACAATAACTGCCCAGTGTATAAAGTCCAGCTCCGGCGTGGAGCAATACGGTCCTGTCTGTTAAGTCCAGTTCCGGCTTGGAACTTTAACTCCTTTTGCCTTTCTCCCTATGCTCAGGACCACCCTGATCATTAATAAATATACTTTTGGCATTCCTGTCTAAGAGTCGTGCATTTGGGTCCAGTCCACTTCCGGGATCGTAACAGAACGAACTGGCCCAAGAATGGACCCAGCCAACTTAGAGCAGATCCGTCACGCCTTCGCCTGCCAGACTGCTGTCAGCGATCAACTGAGCCACCGCATGGATGACGTCTTGGAGACTCTGAAGAACCTTTCGGATCAAATGAGTCAGATGTCGCCCCACCAGCCTCTTCCGAGGCTTCAAGCGGTCCCGGCTCCATCCCCGCCTGAGCTGCAGCCTGAGGCGCCGGCGCCCTCCTCTGGCAGAGAACCCCGTGTTCAACATTTACTGAGGGGACCTGGGGAAGTGTCGCGAATTCCTCCTTCAATGCGACATCGTGTTCCGCATTCAGCCCACCTCCTTCGCCACTGACACCTGCAAGATCGCGTTCGTCATGAGCAGTTTGGGAGGGAGCGCCCGGGAGTGGGCCACAACGCTGTGGGAGAGCCAGTCACCCGCCTGCTTCCATTTCGCCTCCTTCGCCACTGAGATGCGCCGCGTCTTCGACCATCCGGTCTGTGGCAGAGACGCTACCCAACGGCTCCTCCAGATGCGTCAGGGCAGCCGCAGTGTGGCCAAGATGCCGGTCCAATTCCGCACCCTGGCGGCCGAAGCAGGATGGAACAACACTGCCCTCCAGGGGGCCTTCTTACAAGCCCTGAACAAAGAGTTAAAAGACCAGTTGGCGACCCGCGATGAATCCAGTTCGCTCAACAGCCTCATCAGCCTCGCCATCTCGGTCGACAATCGCCTCCGGGCCAGGGCCCGGGAAAGGAAGAAGGGCCAGCCACGCATTCCATTCTCCACACTCCACGCCAGTTCTCCCCCTTCTCCCGGCAAGAGTTTCGTCTCAACTCCTAATCCCACAGATGAAGAACCCATGCAATTGGGCAAAGTCTCCATCGATGCTGAAGAACGTCGCCGGAGAATCTGCACCAATTCGTGTATGTACTGTGGCAGTCCTGACCATCATCTGGCTGCGTGTTAAATTCGCCCAAAAGGCGTGGCTCGCCAGCATCACCACAGCCCATTCAGCCCAAAACCGAGTCGAACTCAAAGCCACCCTCCTTTGGAAAAACCAAGCCGTTACCTCATTGGCCCTCGTCGACTCCAGAGCTGACGCCAGTTTCATTGACGCAAGTTTTGTTAAAGAGGCCGGAATTCCTGTGCAGTCCCTGTCCTCGCCAATCTCTGCACTCGCCTTGGATGGAAGAAGCCTGGGGCTGGTCACTCACTCCACCGTTCCCCTCCAGCTGGTGCTGTCTGGTAACCATCATGAAACTATCCAGTTTTACCTCATCCACTCCAAGCAGTCTCCATTGGTCCTCGGCCAAACCTGGTTACACCTCCACAATCCTCACATTAATTGGCGCTCCAGTCAAGTCCAGGATTGACTGTTTAGCTAACTGCCTGCGGTCAGCCCTGCCCCCTCCGGGGGATAAGAGGGCTACTCCTAACCTTCCCGAACCTGATCTAACCTGTGTTCCTAACCACGACCACGATCTATCTCAGGTTTTTAGCAAATCACGTGCTGTGTCCTTGCCCCCTCACAGGCCCTACGACTGCTGTATCGAGTTGCTGGCAGGAGCCAAACTACCCTCCGGCCGCCTCTACAGTCTGTCGGGGCCTGAAAAGGCTGCAATGGAAACCTACATTCACGACTCATTGGCTTCAGGTATCATTCGCCCTTCCTCATCCCCGGTGGGGGCGGGGTTCTTCTTTCTGGCAAAGAAGGATGGGTCACTCCGGCCCTGTATTGATTACTGAGGCTTAAATGAGGTCACAGTACGCAATAAATATCCACTCCCTCTAATCAATTCTGCTTTCGAACCCTTACATGACTCCTCCATCTTTTCACCAAGCTTGACCTCCGCAACGCGCACCACCTGATCCGGATCCGCGAGGGGGACGAGTGGAAGACGGCGTTCAACACCCCTCTCGGCCACTTCGCGTACCTGGTGGTCCCGTTCGGGTTAACTAACACCCCTGCTGTTTTCCAGTCCATGGTGAATGATGTCCTGCGAGATCTGCTGGTTCGAACCGTTTTTGTCTACATTGATATTTAAATTAACAAGGTTAATAACTCTCCCACAAATATTACATAATTTGACGTTTTTGAGTAATGGTGAGGTTGGTTCAACTTAACATGTCAGGTGGTATGACCCCTGGAAAACTATGAAAATTAGTTTTTATTCAGAAAATGTGTATTCAAAAGTGATGTTAATTAATGTGTTTGAATGTGCATTTTCTTAAATATATACATCTTTCTGTATATTAAGTTGTTTAAAGGTGAAAAAGTCCTACTGTTCAAGAATATAGGACTATATAACCAAAATTGATACTCAAAGTTGCATATTGTACCTTTTAAGTTATTATTTTTTCATTCATTTTTGTAGATGCCAAGCAAAGCAAAGCCAAGCAAAGAAGAAACAGCGCGGCATAGAGATTAAAAAAATTATCCAGTTGCATTTCATTATTGAAATGTGTTCCTTGAGACTTCATGTTTCAGTTTTATTTTTAAAGCATTGATCAAATGTTGCCTTGTTGACATTACCATTGTGGCAGTATTGTTTTAAATGTTGAATGTGCAGTATTGTTTTGAATGCTGACCTGAATGAAATGTAGTCCTCATTATTGAAATGTGTTCCTTGAGACTTGATGTTTCAGTTATATTTTTTAAGCATTGATCAAATGTTATCTTATTGACATTACCACTGTTGCTGGCCTGAATGAAATGTAATTGTATGATTAAGTTCCAGTATAAAATGCTCAGGTTTCAAATAAAAGCCAAATGAAACCAGAGTAAAATGCATTTACATATCCTTCTTTTTATTTAGTGAATATCAATCGTTATTGAACACAATGTCAGGTGGCGCGACTGGTCATGGTCAGGTGGTGCGACCAGCAAATTTACATTTAAATGTATCCATTCCCATTGCAGTCTGCAAAATTAAATCAGAAATATAACTGAAAGTCTTTAAATAATGTATACAAATAATTTTTACTGTTATAATTTTTGTTTTCTTTCTCTCTGTGGAAAATAAGGTGTTTGAAAACAAAAAGTAGCTGTGTCTATAAATGGAATATAACTGCCATAAATAAAGAAATTAAAGTGGAATTTACCATGTGATGTGTATTTTACACACTACAATGATTCATATTTGCAGGTTTTCAGTAGTGGTAAATACATTAAAAGTGTATTATTCAAAATTCATATATGGTCGCGCCACCTGACATTTCTGGGTGGTAAAATCTGAAATCTTGTTTAAAAATTTATTTATATCACCTTAAAAGCTATGAAACAAATATAAATACACAGGATACATTCTTGTGGAATTAAGAATGTATTTCAAATCCATTTTGGTCAGTATTTTTCTTTTTTTATTTTGAAAACCTTATATGTCATTGACCCCTTAACTGAGGTTAATGTGAATCTGTGTGGTAATATCTGTCCGTTTACTGTTTATTTTAATGAGTTCTGTTCGCCGTGTTTACCCTGTTCGAATTAGATACCTACATAGAGTAACACCACCCACGTGGTTTCTCTCTTCCTGCATGCTACTTCTTCATTCAACTCTCCACATTACTAACAATATTAATATAGTCGGTATTCAGTGAGTAACAAGTCATTTGGTGCATGTAACGTTATCGGTTAGGAGCGGAAGTTTCGCGTCCGTCTTCTGCACTGCTAGGACCTACACTTCATTGTAGCTAAGCTAGGTTATTCAACCACGCTGATACCACTGTGCTGCACAGGCCTACACGCGCAGCTTTCTCCCCTTTGTTCAGAGACAAAGGACACATGCGCAGACGCGTGCACACACATGCACACGCACGCGCCCACACACACACACACACACACACACACACACACACACTTCCATAGTTAGCGTAGCCTTCCCCTGTTAGATTAGTTTGATTTCTCTGTATTTTTACATGTTTGTTCAATAAATTATATTATTAAACCTGTGTCTGTTTTGATGTTGCGTAAACGTGAGAATCTGAGCCAAAATAGTCTATTCAAGAACTCCATCCTTCAGATTATCTATTAAATCTTTGATTTAATTACATTTATTCACTAATACTTGATTAATTGATAAATATTAATTGAAGTTCCAAATTTATGGTTAAATATTTTAGATAATGGTAATTTTATGAGACTGATTACTCATAGAGCGGTTATACTGCAGAGGAGGCTCCTCCAGGGAGGCAAGGGAGGCACTGCCTCCTCAAAATAAAAAAAAATATATAAAAAATTTAAAAAAAAACTCCTTATGAGAATTAAGCATAATCAATCAAATTAATAAAACAAATACAACTATAAACACGTGAGAGAAAATGGGTCATTATTTTCCATCATATTTTTAGTTATAAATTGTGGAAGAAACGGTGACATCTATCGGCCAAAATGGGAAATAGCTTAAACTTGCTCCTTTGAGGCAATCTCAAACTTGCCTCAGGGGAGCTGGTCATCTGTTAGGCATATGTATCGAAGACAGGAGGCTCCTGTTTTTTTGTTTGTTTTAAGTTCAGCAGTCGTTTCAATAGTGAAAAGTCACGTGAGGGAAGGCAGCGCTCTGGCCCAATCATAGTTTCCTAAAATAAACAGTCGTGCCTTGATTTATCGTTGATTGAACCACAGTACTGTCAATTAAATACATGAGTCCCTCCCTGTGTAATATTACGCGGTTGCTGACGATAACTCAGTGATAGTGAATGAGGCGAGTTTTTAATACGACTGAGATAACGAGTAGCAGACTAGATCACCAGAAGTTATATTTTTCAAATATTGAATCCTTTATCAACATTTTTTATTTAGCTAGCACACCTAACGTTAGACACGTTTTAAATCGTTTTTTTAAAATTATTTTGTAAGACCAAGGTAACGTAGCTAGCAAAAGTAAATTGGGCGCTACATTGCTAACATTAGCTGGCTAGCTAGTTTTGGCGCAAACCTAACCTTGTTAGCAACCTTGTTAGCTAACGTTAGATTGGCTACTCTTCTGTCTAATGTTAACATTAATTAAAGTTAGCCATGGCAGAGGGGCCTGAAGTGGAGAATATCGTTGACAAGCTACGCAGACTGACCTGAAAATTTCACATACGAAGAAAAAGTTGCTGTGAAATCAGAAGGAAGGCCACAGCCTGCAATCGACACGAAGTCAAGAGGCAGAGGGTTCAATAGTTCTTGGTATTTGCGGGTGGACTGGCTCACTGGCTCACCTACGGAGAATCGCCTTTTCTGCTGGCCTTGCCTGCTGTTCTGTGCCGGACGCAGTGGAACGTGGGCAAATCAAGGATTTGACGATATAAAAAACCTGGATCGTGCGGTCACAAGGCATGCAAAATCAAAGGAACACGTGAGTGCATTGGTAAAGCTTAATCTTTTGGGACAAATTTGCATAGAGCATGTTATTAATGAGGGGGCTAGGATTCAGGTGGAAAAACACAACAAAACTTTAAGACGGAATAGGGCTGTGCTTAAACGTTTCATTGACACAACGACGTTACTTAGCCGGCAAGAGTTATCTTTCAGAGGGCATGATGAACGAGGCAGTTCGCTGAACAAGGGTAACTACAGAGAGTTTGTTGAAGTGATGGCCAGGTATGATGATTTGCTTACCTCTCACTTGGAGTCATCGACTGTGTTTTCCGGTGTGTCCAAAACCATTCAGAACGACCTTATTTATTCCATTGCATCGACTGTACAGGATGAGATAAAACGCGAGGTAGATTCCGCTCCGTTTTTTGCCTGGCAAATTGACGAAACAACTGACATCTGTTGTCACTCCCAGCTTTCACTTGCATTGCGATACGTTGATGAAAGTGGGCATATTCAGGAGAGATTTATCGGATTCTTCGACGTCTCAAGTGGGCGAGATGCACAATCCGTGTTTAATGTAGTGAGTGCAGAGATGGCGAAGCTCGATTTTGAGCACAAACTGGTAGCTCAGACGTATGACGGGGCTGCAGTCATGGCATCTGCATTAAACGGGCTACAGGCTAAAGTGAAAGCGGTTTCCCCCAGTGCACTGTTTGTACATTGTTACGCTCATCGCTTAAATCTTGTGCTAAGCCAGGCAGCAAGGTGCATTACTCAAGCTACGGTGTTTTTCGCTACTCTAGGAGGCCTTTCTTCTTTTTTTGCCAAGTCAACGAAGAGGGTGGCTTTACTGGAGAAAACGGGCTGTGCACGGCTTCCCAAAAATGCCCCGACGAGATGGAATTTCCACTCAAGAGCTGTCAGCACCATTGCCAACAATCGTGATGAATTACTGGAGACCTTTTCTGAAATCATTCATTCTCCGGGTATGGATGACGACACCGTAAATGCTGTCCAAGGGTTCATTCGATCTCTGGAAGACTTCGAATTAATGTTTCTGCTTTCCATTTTCGAGGGAATATTCGCATTGACGGACGTGGTTTTTGAAGTTGTGCAGCAAAAAGCAATGGACGTTGTTTTTTGCAAGGGCAGAATCGAAAATCTCATCCTCTGGCTAAATGATCAAAGATCGGACGCCGCATTCACTGCCGTGTATGACAAAGCTGTGCAGCTAACGGATGATCCAGCACTTTCACAGAGGAGGAGCAGGGCGAGGGCACAAGGGCTAGGGCAGGTACAGGATGTCAAGCAGTATTATTCACAGCTATACTTCGCAGTGTTCGACAACCAAATCTCTCAAATCAGACAGAGATTCAGTGATTTGGACAGCTTAAGCTTTCTTCAGCTGTTAAATACAGAGAGGTTTGAAGACATGCATCGCAAGTTCCCAGATGAGGCACTGAGAAGCTTGATGCATAGCTATCCCATGTTTTTTGATGTGGATTTGCTGAGGGCTGAGCTTCAGGTATTTTATTCTGACAAGGAGCTTCAGGGCAGGACGGGCAAACTGCAATCTACTGAGGGAATTCAAAGGAAACGAACTGGATAAGGCAATCCCACAGCTATATCAGCTAATGTCTTTGGGGGCCACAATTGGAGCAACTTCAGCAGGTGTAGAGAGGAGCTTCTCATGTTTGAAAAGGGTCAAGTCCTACACAAGGAGCACAATGGGGCAAGAGCGCCTTTCAGATTTGGCTGTTTTGTCAATTGAGAAGGGCTTGGTAAAAACAATGGAGAAGAGTGATAGAGAAGTTCACACTACAAAAAGAGCGGAGGGCTGACTTTGTTTTTAAGGTATAAGCAGCAGAGGAGGTTTCTCTAAGACAACAGGTGAAGCAGTGCTTCACCCAAAAAAATAAATAAATAAATAAAGAAAGGAACATACATAGCACACACAACACATCTTTATTTAATATTGAATTCACATCATCACAACTACCATTTCCCTTGTGAAGCTAAAAAAAAAAGTGCCTCGATTCAAAAATGTGCCTTGTATCGTGAAAAACAGCGCCACCCTTAGACTTTTCAAAAGGAACTTCAGTGAAGCACTGTGTCTGACTGCTTCACTAGACCATTGGAAATCAATGGGGGACTTTATAAAATATGATTGGATAATTGTGGATTATGACGCGTTTTTGAGCCCACCCGTGAAGCACTGCCTCACTAAAGTATTTCAATCATGCGTTTTCTTGTGCGCGTTCTCGTCCTGCTCAGCCCTCCTGTGTCACTCACAAACAGCCCTCCTCAGGTCCAGCTCAGCCCTCATCAAGTCAAGCTCAGCCCTCCTGTGCCACTCACAAGCAGCCCTCCTCAGGTCCAGCTCAGCCCTCCTGTGTCACTCACAAGCAGCCCTTCTCAAGTCCAGCTCAGCCCTCCTCAGGTCTAGCTCAGCCCTCATGTGTCACTCACAAGCAGCCCTCCTCAGGTCCAGCTTAGCCCTCCTGTGTCACTCACAAGCAGCCCTCCTCAGGTCTAGCTCAGCCCTCCTGTGTCACTCACAAGCAGCCCTCCTCAGGTCTAGCTCAGCCCTCATCAAGTCAAGCTCAGCCCTCCTGTGCCACTCACAAGCAGCCCTCCTCAGGTCCAGCTCAGCCCTCCTGTGTCACTCACAAGCAGCCCTTCTCAGGTCCAGCTCAGCCCTCCTCAGGTCTAGCTCAGCCCTCATGTGTCACTCACAAGCAGCCCTCCTCAGGTCCAGCTTAGCCCTCCTGTGTCACTCACAAGCAGCCCTCCTCAGGTCTAGCTCAGCCCTCCTGTCACTCACAAGCAGCCCTCCTCAGGTCTAGCTCAGCCCTCCTGTGTCACTCACAAGCAGCACTCCTCAAGTCCAGCTCAGCCCTCCTGTGCCACTCACAAGCAGCCCTCCTCGGGTCCAGCTCAGCCCTCCTGTGTCACTCACAAGCAGCCCTCTTCAGGTCCAGCTCAGCCCTCCTGTGCCACTCACAAGCAGTACTCCTCAAATCCAGCTCAGCCCTCCTCAGGTCCAGCTCAGCCCTCCTGTGCCACTCACAAGCAAACCTCCTCAGGTCCAGCTCAGCCCTCCTGTGTCACTCACAAGCAGCCCTTCTCAAGTCCAGCTCAGCCCTCCTCAGGTCTAGCTCAGCCCTCCTGTGTCACTCACAAGCAGCCCTCCTCAGGTCCAGCTTAGCCCTCCTGTGTCACTCACAAGCAGCCCTCCTCAGGTCCAGCTCAGCCCTCCTGTGTCACTCACAAGCAGCCCTCCTCAGGTCTAGCTCAGCCCTCCTGTGTCACTCACAAGCAGCCCTCCTCAGGTCCAGCTCAGCCCTCCTGTGTCACTCACAAGCAGCCCTCCTCAGGACCAGCTCAGCCCTCCTGTGCCACTCACAAGCAGCCCTCTTCAGGTCCAGCTCAGCCCTCCTGTGTCACTCACAAGCAGCCCTCCTCAGGACCAGCTCAGCCCTCCTGTGTCACTCACAAGCAGCCCTCCTCAAATCCAGCTCAGCCCTCCTCAGGTCCAGCTCAGCCCTCCTGTGCCACTCACAAGCAGCCCTCCTCAGGTCCAGCTCAGCCCTCCTGTGTCACTCACAAGCAGCCCTCCTCAGGACCAGCTCAGCCCTCCTGTGCCACTCACAAACAGCAGCCCTCCTCAGGTACAGCTTAGCCCTCCTGTGTCACTCACAAGCAGCCCTCCTCAGGTCCAGCTCAGCCCTCATCAAGTCCAGCTCAGCCCTCCTCAGGTCCAGCTTAGCCCTCCTGTGTCACAAGCAGCCCTCCTCAGGTCCAGCTCAGCCCTCCTGTGTCACTCACAAGCAGCCCTCCTCAGGTTTAGCTCAGCCCTCCTGTGTCACTCACAAGCAGCACTCCTCAAGTCCAGCTCAGCCCTCCTGTGCCACTCACAAGCAGCCCTCCTCAGGTCCAGCTCAGCCCTCCTGTGTCACTCACAAGCAGCCCTCCTCAGGTCCAGCTTAGCCCTCCTGTGTCACTCACAAGCAGCCCTCCTCAGGTCTAGCTCAGCCCTCCTGTGTCACTCACAAGCAGCACTCCTCAAGTCCAGCTCAGCCCTCCTGTGCCACTCACAAGCAGCCCTCTTCAGGTCCAGCTCAGCCCTCCTGTGTCACTCACAAGCAGCCCTCCTCAGGACCAGCTCAGCCCTCCTGTGTCACTCACAAGCAGCCCTCCTCAAATCCAGCTCAGCCCTCCTCAGGTCCAGCTCAGCCCTCCTGTGTCACTCACAAGCAGCCCTCCTCAGGTCTAGCTCAGCCCTCCTGTGTCACTCACAAGCAGCCCTCCTCAGGACCAGCTCAGCCCTCCTGTGCCACTCACAAGCAGCCCTCCTCAGGTCCAGCTCAGCCCTCCTGTGTCACTCACAAGCAGCCCTCCTCAGGACCAGCTCAGCCCTCCTGTGTCACTCACAAGCAGCCCTCCTCAAATCCAGCTCAGCCCTCCTCAGGTCCAGCTCAGCCCTCCTGTGTCACTCACAAGCAGCCCTCCTCAGGACCAGCTCAGCCCTCCTGTGCCACTCACAAGCAGCCCTCCTCAGGTCTAGCTCAGCCCTCCTGTGTCACTCACAAGCAGCCCTCCTCAGGACCAGCTCAGCCCTCCTGTGCCACTCACAAGCAGCCCTCCTCAGGTTTAGCTCAGCCCTCCTGTGTCACTCACAAGCAGCACTCCTCAAGTCCAGCTCAGCCCTCCTGTGCCACTCACAAGCAGCCCTCCTCAGGTCCAGCTCAGCCCTCCTGTGTCACTCACAAGCAGCCCTCCTCAGGTCCAGCTTAGCCCTCCTGTGTCACTCACAAGCAGCCCTCCTCAGGTCTAGCTCAGCCCTCCTGTGTCACTCACAAGCAGCACTCCTCAAGTCCAGCTCAGCCCTCCTGTGCCACTCACAAGCAGCCCTCTTCAGGTCCAGCTCAGCCCTCCTGTGTCACTCACAAGCAGCCCTCCTCAGGACCAGCTCAGCCCTCCTGTGTCACTCACAAGCAGCCCTCCTCAAATCCAGCTCAGCCCTCCTCAGGTCCAGCTCAGCCCTCCTGTGTCACTCACAAGCAGCCCTCCTCAGGTCTAGCTCAGCCCTCCTGTGTCACTCACAAGCAGCCCTCCTCAGGACCAGCTCAGCCCTCCTGTGCCACTCACAAGCAGCCCTCCTCAGGTCCAGCTCAGCCCTCCTGTGTCACTCACAAGCAGCCCTCCTCAGGTCCAGCTCAGCCCTCCTGTGTCACTCACAAGCAGCCCTCCTCAGGACCAGCTCAGCCCTCCTGTGCCACTCACAAGCAGCCCTCCTCAGGACCAGCTCAGCCCTCCTGTGCCACTCACAAGCAGCCCTCCTCAGGTTTAGCTCAGCCCTCCTGTGTCACTCACAAGCAGCACTCCTCAAGTCCAGCTCAGCCCTCCTGTGCCACTCACAAGCAGCCCTCCTCAGGTCCAGCTCAGCCCTCCTGTGTCACTCACAAGCAGCCCTCCTCAGGTCCAGCTTAGCCCTCCTGTGTCACTCACAAGCAGCCCTCCTCAGGTCTAGCTCAGCCCTCCTGTGTCACTCACAAGCAGCACTCCTCAAGTCCAGCTCAGCCCTCCTGTGCCACTCACAAGCAGCCCTCTTCAGGTCCAGCTCAGCCCTCCTGTGTCACTCACAAGCAGCCCTCCTCAGGACCAGCTCAGCCCTCCTGTGTCACTCACAAGCAGCCCTCCTCAAATCCAGCTCAGCCCTCCTCAGGTCCAGCTCAGCCCTCCTGTGTCACTCACAAGCAGCCCTCCTCAGGTCTAGCTCAGCCCTCCTGTGTCACTCACAAGCAGCCCTCCTCAGGACCAGCTCAGCCCTCCTGTGCCACTCACAAGCAGCCCTCCTCAGGTCCAGCTCAGCCCTCCTGTGTCACTCACAAGCAGCCCTCCTCAGGTCCAGCTCAGCCCTCCTGTGTCACTCACAAGCAGCCCTCCTCAGGACCAGCTCAGCCCTCCTGTGCCACTCACAAGCAGCCCTCCTCAGGACCAGCTCAGCCCTCCTGTGTCACTCACAAGCAGCCCTCCTCAAATCCAGCTCAGCCCTCCTCAGGTCGAGCTCAGCCCTCCTGTGCCACTCACAAGCAGCCCTCCTCAGGACCAGCTCAGCCCTCCTGTGTCACTCACAAGCAGCCCTCCTCAAGTCCAGCTCAGTCCTCCTCAGGTCTAGCTCAGCCCTCCTGTGTCACTCACAAGCAGCCCTTCTCAAGTCCAGCTCAGCCCTCCTCAGGTCTAGCTCAGCCCTCCTGTGTCACTCACAAGCAGCCCTCCTCAGGTCCAGCTTAGCCCTCCTGTGTCACTCACAAGCAGCCCTCCTCAGGTCCAGCTCAGCCCTCCTGTGTCACTCACAAGCAGCCCTCCTCAGGTCTAGCTCAGCCCTCCTGTGTCACTCACAAGCAGCACTCCTCAAGTCCAGCTCAGCCCTCCTGTGCCACTCACAAGCAGCCCTCCTCAGGACCAGCTCGGCCCTCCTGTGTCACTCACAAGCAGCCCTCCTCAAGTCCAGGTCAGCCCTCCTCAGGTCTAGGTCAGCCCTCCTGTGTCACTCACAAGCAGCACTCATCAAGTCCAGCTCAGCCCTCCTCAGGTCCAGCTCAGCCCTCCTGTGCCACTCACAAACAGCAGCCCTCCTCAGGTCCAGCTTAGCCCTCCTGTGTCACTCACAAGCAGCCCTCCTCAGGTCCAGCTCAGCCCTCATCAAGTCCAGCTCAGCCCTCCTGTGCCACTCACAAGCAGCCCTCCTCAGGTCCAGCTCAGCCCTCCTGTGCCACTCACAAGCAGCACTCCTCAGGTCTTTTTTTATTGTCTGTTTTTATAGGTGTGGTGAAATGACAGTTAAAATGTCAACTTTACAGAAGTGTAAATCTACAGTAAATTACTGACTACTGAGTTGCACTATTACAGTTGATATGTCAAAATACAGGTGATTACTGTAATTCTACAGCAGCATATCACAGTAATTCCATGGTCAGGTTGACTGAAATTGCAGCACAGTTATCATTTCATAAAGATTTACTGATAATACGATACGGAAATTACTGTGAAAGTAATGCAATTAGTAGCCAGAAATTTACTGTAAATTTAAAGTGAACTATTTTACAGTGTGTATTTTACAGTGGGGGGGGGGGGGGGGGGGGGGGGGTTTTGGGGTTTGCTTCACCAAAAATTTTTTACCTTGTAATGCTAATCATAAAAGTTATCTTAGGAATTCAAGTAACTTAACTTTATGTCGCTTACCTATCTTAGGTAGCTTTTCACATGTTCAGACATTTTGTCCATGTAACATAATGAACAATAAATTACTCACCACATAACGTAGGCTACACATACAGCGTAGCTATATATAGGATGTCTATGAACACAGGCGCATAGCGGACACTTTGTGCTCGTTTATGCGGTCTAAAGTGCAGTAGTCTATAACGTTGATATTGGAAGGTTATCGTAATAACGTTAGCTATGTCCATTGCAGTTTCGAGGGGGTTACGTTAAGATTAGCCAAATGTGTTCTAAAGTATAACTAACGTTATGCTATACCTGCCTTATTTTCTTTTAAATGTGCATCGAGCTACTATTGGTTACTATTGGTATTACTCCTTTAACCTTTTTTTTTTTTTTTTATACGTTTAATCGGACTGGGCGACTTTCTGGCCACTGCTGAGCTTGCAGGGACGGAGTTTGTAGCCGGGGATTGCCAAGCAGGCTAAACACACGGCTTCCGCCTCTGCTTCGCTGTCTCTGGGGACTGGTGAGCAGGAGGATCCCTGGCTCACGCTAGGAGCTAAACGCCCCAGCCGGAAAGGTTGTCAGCTTGTTTTTAGCATAAGAGCTAAGCCCAAGGCCAGAGCTAAACTAACTTAGCCAACGGAGGCGGCAGTAATATATATATAAGTATGCCTCCACTTACCTCACCATCCGAATGCGTCAGCTGTCTCCGCCTGACCCAGAAAGTTTCTGAGCTGGAAGGGAGAATATCCATCCTGTACCAGATCAAAGATGAAGAACGGATCCTCGACTCTTTGTTCACCTCGGGCCCCGCTGTCGCCACCACAGCCGCCGGAGAACTGGACTCGACTGTCTCCTGTCTGGCTGTCGCCGCTACCCAGGCTGCAGACCTCTGGACCCAGCTAGGAGCTAAGCCCAAGGACCCTGTTAGCTCCACTCCTGCCCATAAGGAGCCATGGACTGCTGCCCGGAGAGGTAAACATGGTGCGAAGTCCCTCTCTCGTCCCCCTCCACCACGGGCCCTCCAGCTGGCCAATAACAACACATTTTCCATCCTGGACGAACTTGACTCCCCCCCACTCACCGGTCGCCGCATCCCCTCGTCGTCCACGGAGCTTGATGGCTTCTTGTCCCCCCCTCCACTCCCCACGGCTCTATCCGAGTCGTCCGGCTCTTCCGTTGATCGTCGCTCTCAGCGACTCACTTCCTCTTCACGACCCGGCTATGTACAGTTCACCCCTCACCCTGTAACCAGCTCTCCGGTTCAGGCCTCCGAAACAGAAAGGGCATGTTCCCAGCGACACGCCCCCTCCTCACGATCTGGCCACAAGCAGTCCACCGCTTGTCCTGAAATTCCCCCTCCGGTTCAGATCTCCAAGCCCCCTCCTCCTGCAGATGTTGCCGCTGCTGTTCCAGCTCCTGGTCCGCCTGGCCCCTCTGCTGCAGCGGGTGTCACACTGTCACCCACAGGCTCTGTGGCGGGTGGTACCGCCGTGCAGGGAACGTGTGTTCGCCGCTGCCCTTCGCTGGTACCTGCCTCCGCCGGTCGGCGCCCTTCCTCTCCTGCCCTTGCCCAGCCTTTGGGGCAACCAAGACGGGTTGTCGTTTCTGGCCACCCCGGCCCCCCTACTGCTCTAGTGGTCGGTACATCCATGGTCCGGCATGTGGTGGTTCCCAAGGCGCAAACGTTTTGCTACTCAGGCGCCTGCGTCCAGGACATCAGTGCGGCTGCCCTACAGCTCTTTCGTCAACATACCGGTGGATCGGCCTCCACTGTTGTTGTTGTTCATGCCGGAATTAATGACCTCAGATTTCAACAATCAGAGAAACTCAAGGCGGACTTTGTCAGTCTCATTGACGGTGTGCTGGGCGCTGGTAAACGTTGCGTTATTTCTGGTCCCCTCCCCCCTCTCTGTTTTGGCGATGTAAAATTCAGCCGGATTCGTCAACTCCACATTTGGATGAAGGGCTACTGCCTGGGAAGGGGAATCCCCTTTGTCGATAACTTTACCTCCTTTCTCAACCGACCAGAACTCTTTAATCGTGATGGTCTGCACCCAAATCGCACTGGTTCCCACCTCTTGTCCACAAACATTGAACTGACTCTTCACACCTGTAAAAGCTATACAAGCTGACGCCCTCCTTCACTGTCCATTTCCGGTTCCCAGCGGAGCGACGTCATTGCGCCACCACTGCCACCAAGCTCTTCGACTATACCTGTCTTAACTAGCATTAGCAGCAACATTGCCTCTACACCCAACTGTATTATGTATTCACAAATCAGCACGGTATCCCTTCCCCGTCTCTCCTCCCGTCGTCCTCGGCCGCCTCCCGGAACAAAAGATAGCAGCGCAATTAAGATTAATCCCATTCCTAAAGCATTTAGCAACACAAAGTGCATACGACTCGGATTCATTAATATCAGATCACTCGCTAACAAAGCACTGCTAGTCAATGACTTAATTAAAGAGCATGGTATTGACATTATGGGATTATGTGAAACGTGGTTAAAGCCAAATGATGTTTTCCCACTAAATGAAGCTTGACCCTATAACTTTACCAACTCGCATGTCGCTCGGACATCTAAGAAAGGTGGGGGCGTTGGCCTAATCTTTAATTCGGGTCTGAACCTCTCACCAGACCCTAATAATAAACTGTCATCCTGTGAGATGCTCACGATGCGCCCTCTCATTCCAGTTAGCGTGGGCCTTAACCACTCTAGTTTCCTGCTTTTTTATCTAATCATCGTTTATCGCCCTCCCGGGCCCTATTCATCTTTTTTAGAAGAATTTTCTCATTTCCTCTCTGACCTTGTAACTCGTACGGATAATATCCTAATTGTTGGTGATTTCAATATTCACATCAATTGTAAAACGAATCCACTTAGCAAAGCTTTTATGTCTCTAATTGACACATTTGGCTTTGCTCAGCTGGTTCACGAACAGACCCATTTAAATGGCAATACTCTTGATCTGGTCCTTGTTCGTGGTATTAACATTTCAGATTTAGTAGTCTTGCCATACCCTCCGGCGTTATCAGATCATTATCTTATTAAGTTTCAAATTGTTCTACCCTGTCAGCATTCAATTCCAATCGAAACCTACAGCACCCGCCGTATCGATACTTCTGCAATTACAAAACTTACGGATCTCCTACCTAAAACTATCGCCTCTCTTCCAGAACGAATCGGCTCCCTCGACGAGTTCACGGATAACTTTAATTCCATTCTACTTGACTCGCTTAATTCTGTTGCGCCCCTACTCACTAAGACCCGCCGTCTAAAGAAACCTTCGCCCTGGTTTACCGATGATACTCGCGCACAAAAACAGGCGTGTAGAAAGCTGGAACGCAAATGGCGATCGTCCAAACTCGAGGTTTTTCGACTAGCATGGAGCGATAGCTTAATTAAGTACAAGCATATGCTCTCCCTTGCTAGGGCCTCCTACTTCTCAGACCTCATTAACACTAATAAAGATAATCCGAAATTTCTTTTTGACACGGTTGCAAAACTTACTTGCAAACCCTCCCCTATAATGGGCCCTCCTTTTACTGCTAATGATTTTCTTAATTTCTTTGATCACAAAATTGGCTGTATTAAAGAGGAGATTGGCAATTCTCTACCTACTGGGGGCGCTGATCCCCCTCCTATCTCTGCAATGGGTGCATTGGAGACCACCGCTGTTCTCTCTAAATTTGAGGCTGTCTCCTTGGACACCATCTCTAGGTTGGTGCTTTCCTCTAAATCTACAACCACCCTTTCTGACCCTCTTCCCACTAAATTAGTTAAAGAACTTCTCCCAATATTAGCCCCCTCCCTACTCAACATTATTAACACCTCTCTCTCCTCTGGCGTTGTGCCCTCCTCTTTTAAATCAGCCGTAATTAAACCTCTACTCAAAAAACCTAACCTTGATTCTGTTGTCCCTAATAACTTTCGACCAATCTCTAATCTTCCCTTCTTCTCTAAAGTTTTGGAAAGAATAGTCTTCACCCAGCTAACCGATTACCTCTCGTGTAATAGTCTTCTTGAACCCTTTCAATCTGGTTTTAGGTCTCCACAGCACCGAGACCGCTCTCACAAAAGTGGTAAATGACCTACTCCTCACCTCAGATTCTGGCTCCTCTTCTGTTCTTATCCTACTCGACCTGAGCGCGGCATTTGATACTGTCGATCATAATATTCTTTTAAATCGCCTAGCGAGCTACGTTGGCATTCGTGACTCTGCGCTTTCCTGGCTAACTTCCTACCTATCTGACAGAACGCATTGTGTGTCACATAGAAGCACTGTGTCTGACTACTCTAGGGTAGACTCTGGCGTGCCGCAGGGCTCTGTGTTGGGGCCTTTGCTCTTCTCTATTTACATGCTACCTCTTGGCGAAATTTTCCGCAGCCATGGTATTAAATTTCACTGTTACGCCGATGACACTCAAGTTTACATACCAATTAGACCCGATGACCGCTCACAACTTACAAACCTGGAATTATGCCTAGTCACTGTCACAAATTGGATGTCTCAAAACTTCTTGCGACTGAACTCCAACAAAACTGAGATGCTAGTTGTTGGCCCAAAAACCCAACTACCTCTTGTTGCAGACCTTACTCTGAACCTTGGTGATTGTGTAATTACCCAGAGTTCTATAGTTAAAAACCTTGGCGTTATTTTCGACTCAGCCCTCTCATTTGACGCACACATTAAGGAAATCACTAAAATATCATTCTTCCATCTTCGCAATATTTCAAAAATCCGCTCCCTGTTAAATACGGCGGATGCTGAAACCTTAATACATGCTTTTGTTTCATCAAGACTCGATTATTGCAATGCCGTACTTTCTGGCCTACCCAACTGCAGTATTAAAAAATTACAACTCGTGCAAAATGCTGCCGCCAGAATATTAACCAGAACCAGAAAATTTGATCACATCACTCCAATCCTAATCTCCCTTCACTGGCTCCCAATTCAAGCCAGATTTGACTTCAAGGTGGTTCTGCTAACTTATAAATCATTACATGGGCTTGCACCATCATATCGATCCGACCTCATCATCCCTTATATTCCCCCTCATGCCCTCCGATCGCTTGATGCCGGCTACCTTACTCTTCCTAAAATCAAAAAAAAATCAGCAGGCAGTAGAGCGTTCTCCTACCGAGCTCCCTATCTCTGGAACCAGCTACCTCCTACAGTCAGGGAAGCTAATTCTGTTGCAGTTTTCAAATCTAGACTCAAAACCCACCTATTTTCACAATCATATGACCTACCTTAGTGCCACTGGCTTGGTTCGATAGTCTTTCTCCTAACAATCTGATGTCTGTATGAGTGTGTCTGTGCCCAAACATGTCTGGGTTTTGTGCTGTTTCTGCACTGCTCTGTGTGTGTGTTTGCGAGGCTGTAGAATTGCTAGATTGTTTGTCTTGCTAAACCCTGCTTTTGTCTACCGTGCCTTGCCTAACTTTTTTATTATAAATTTGTTTTTATTTTCATTTTTTTTATTTATTTTAAAAATTCTTTATAACCGATTGTAATGTTTATTATCTCTCCATGATTCTTTTAAACTCTGTTTTATTGCTGTAAAGTGTATTGAGACACCTTGGTGTGATTTTGCACTTTAAATAAACTTTGATTGATTGATTGAATAAATTCGGAAATAAGGCTAAATAACAGATTTGGCTGTACATAATGTCATGATTAATGTCATGATTTTAAATCAATATTTTTTGGGGGAAATTAGCAGAGCTATAATGAAATACATTTTTAATATTGTATGATTTAATTTTAATTGGTCTTTACAAATATGTATTTATTCCATCTGCTCACTACAGTAAATTGCTTTGAGGGAAGGGAAAGTAAAGAAGAGGGATCGCAAAGTAAAGGGTCAAGGTAGGGAGAAAACCTAATGGCAATAACTCCTCCTGAGGATAGCAGACAGGAATGACTAGATAGAAACGCATGGTATTGCCTCAGGCTATAGGAAAATGTCGTTATTTTATAATTTAGCTGGCAAAAAAAGGGCAATGAAATTGCACAAAATCAAAAGAATTTACCAACCAAAAAAGCATGGGTTGATGGAGAGGACCTCAGTGTTCAGCAAAATGGCAGTATCACGGTTGGGCCACAAACAGGTTGCTTATAATAGGTTTTGTAAACGGCTATGGTAAAAATGAATGGGAAATCTAATTTCCTGGTCCAATCCCAGCATATTACTGACATCAGGCTTTCGCTACTTCTATGAAACATGGCCAGCCTATTTTATATCTTTTGTCACTGTTCATATATGAAGCTAATTATTGCCTTTGGTTAATGTTTGGACATTGTTTTGTAAGATTCAATGTCTAAAAAATTGATTTAAGCTGTGTGGTTGTAATGATTTTTGAAACTTAGTTTCTCTGTTGCCTGTAACTGTGGCCGAAAATGGACAAGTTTCTTTTGTAAATAGTGTATACAATCTACAAAAAAATATAATTCCTGAAAGTAAGAAATTTAAAGTACATACTTTAAATTGCAATAAATATTTTTCCATTAAATTTTAATTGTTTACCTGTGCAGTTCTTCCTTTTCTGTCAGATTATAGTTCTCGATTTAATGGTTTGTCAAAAAAGAACAGCAGTTTCTATCATGTGTGGTCCAAGTCCCCATACTTGTTTTACAAAAGCAGAAAAATTTATTTACCGCTGTTCATGAATTTATTGGTTGATGTTTCGGTGAAAGGCGTTTAGCAAAACATTTACAATAAATGTCTGACTACTATTGGCTGTTGTAAAAGAACCTCATGTTACAGGTTTGCATTAACACTTCCAAGATAGGGGTTCTTTGGCTGTACCTCAGTTACCAAGTAGTAATTGGAGATTTTTGCATGAAGGATCATTTAAATTATAAGTTGTTACTGTAGTATGAAAGCACTAACAAATACTAACTGATACATACTGTGTGGCCTAGCCCTGTTAAGGATCTGGCTTGTATTATATAGCATTTGTTGCCAAACTAATGGTAGAATTAAATTGTATCCTCCCTCCAGAAGTCACCAAAACTAGCCATTTTAGAGTGATTACACCAAAAATTTTCTTCCGGGGGAGCATGCCCCCGGACCCCCCCTAGTTCAAACTCGCCCTGCCTCCTCAAGGTGGCAACCCACCAGCCGCCACTGTTATACTGCTACACCTACATAGGTGATGCCTTGTATAAGGATATAGAGGTATGTCCCCAACAAAATAATAATCAATAACTTAATCTGAAGGCGTAAGTTCTTTTGGAGGATAGGCTCAAATGTTTATCCAAATTACAATCAGACCGACGACCAGGTTTAACAAAATACAATTTATTAAATAACAAACATGTCTAAACTAACATCCTAAAAGCAGCGAATGATATGGAAAGTAAGAATGAGGCATATAGAATTCACAGTTCTGTATGTGCGCCAGAACACATGGTGTTCAGATCACCAGACGTTACCTCGACGGGGGAATACAAATCTAGCTTTAGGCAATGTATTGAGGCAATAGAAATTTATCTACATCTAGCTAAATTCCAGGCCCCTATCCGTTTACAGGCACGGGATCCTATATCTAACAGGTTAGGTATTAGTATGAACATGCACAGATCTCGATTAAAAAGGGAGGCGGATTGTAGATTAGCTGTAAATTAGAGTAGGCTCTGTAACTTATGTGAGGCTAATTGGCTGTCGTTAGCCTGCAACAAGCCATGTGTTGAGGTATAAGTTAACGTTACTCTATACACACAATGGATACAATCAAACATGTAATTACATTGATAACACAACATTAAACAAAAGTTTTCCTAAACTATTGCCTGGATTTTGTGTCAGTTCTTACTGTACTGGAGTACACAGGCTGGTTCAGTTCTTTGATGTGTCCAGAAAGTTCTATCTTTTGGCAGTATCTCTGGATTGGATTGTCCATTTTCTCTGTTTCCAAGCAGCTGGCTTAGTGAGTGTTGCTGGAAACATTTGAAGGAAATTTGCTAGTCCTTTGTCCTTCGGCAAGTTGTTTCCTTCGGTTCCTCACACTTTGCGTGTAACAACACAGGCTGTCCCTTCACAACTGTGCCGTATAACGATAGCTGGATGCAGTTTCAGTGGTTTTGTAGAACACACTGAGAGCTGGGAAGAGCGGTTGTTCTGGCCGCCTAACCCGAGGGATAGAGCAGTTCTCTCTGTGTGTTCCCTTGCCTATGTCGGCCTAGTTGCTTCTTCCCGAGCCAGGGAAGTGCGTGCAACTTGGAACTAAACCAAAGCATGAAAAGTGGTAAGAAGGGAGACAGGAAGTTTGCTCAAAGTTTTATAGAACCGGGTCCTGATTGGTCAAGGATCACATGAATGCCTGGGATCACATGACTGTCGCATGCCAGTATATGTAGTCTTTTGGAAATGCGGTCCAGGGTCACATGAATGCGAGTTGATTCCCAACGGATATGCACTACACTATGGTAGTACGGGCAAGAAATGTGTTTGCCCCGTAGTACGGGCAAGAAATGTCTCAGTGCTAGAAATACTGGTTGTAGTTCGATATTAACGTTATTGTCCGACTGATTCTGTCGGGACCATAACCCCTGCGCTGGGAGGTGCTGACAGACAGCCCCCCAACCGCTCAGTAAAGCATCCGTCGTAACGACCACGCATTGTGAAGGTATAACCCCCATCCAGACCCCTTCTTTCAGGCGACTCACTCGTCACCGTAGGTGAAATTTGACCCATTACCCTGATTCGGGTATGACGGTCCCACCTGGGGTGCGGCGACTTGGCGTTCAACCAGCGTTGAAGTGGCCTGGCTGTCAGGAGTCCGAGAGGTACAACTGCTGAGGCGGCCGAGATTAGGCCCATAAACCTCTGAAAAATCTTAATTTCGAGGAACCGATACACTCGGAACTGAGACGCCGCATTGAGCACAGTGCTGTATCGGAATCAGCTGGCTCTTGCCGTAATTGACTTTGATGTCCAACTTGGCGACATGCTCCAACATCTCGGCGGTGTGTAAAAAGCGTCGTACCGTAGGATTGTATGCACATCAGCCAATCATCTAGGTATGGTATGATTCTCAGCCTCCTCAGCCTGAGTGGCGATAGAACCACACTCATGCAGCGAGTAAGTACACGTGGGGCTAGAGACAACCGAACGGGAGGGCATTGAACTCGTATGCCAGACCTCAGAATCCCAATCGTAGGAATGATGATGCTCCACCCCGATAGGGATGTGGAAAATGCGCATCTTTCAAATCCACAGCCGCAAACCAATCTCCTGTTCATACGGCGTGCATAACGTTCAAACGTCCGGAGCATCTGAAGAGTGTATCGTTTTAGATATATATATTTTGGTCTCTTAGATCCAGTACCGTTCTCTCGTGAGAGCCTTCTAAGTCACCAACTGGTGTCAGCGGCCTGACCACCAGATGGACCTATGAGGTTATGTTGTGAGTCCGATACCGGTGCACGGGCAGACAGACGACGAAAATCTCCCCTGCCATAAGCAGGCTGTGCGTCCCTATTAACCATTGGTTGTGACCAGCGGACACCAAAATGTTGAGGGGGGGGAGGGGGGCCTCTGCCGCTCCCTGTGTCTTAATGCCTCTACAGACCGTTCCAGTGCCTGTCTGGCTGCTTCAGTGAAAACCCAGCCAGGAACAACCGGCAGGTCCCTGATTGTTCTCTTTATGGCCTCTGGTAGGGGCAACTGAGCCAACCACACTTGATGCTGAATTACCGTGAGCAGGGACATTACTCTGCCTAACTCACGGGTCATAAACATGAACGCTTGAAGCAACGCATCACTCAACGAGGTATCAACCTGTGCACTAAGCATCGTCAGCGACTGCGCGAGCATTGACCTTGGCTGTGAATTACCAATTCGCACCGCTGTGGCAGTCACTTTATACGTCTTATAGAGCAAATTGTGCTCTGCGTTGTGGCCTAGGGCAACGGCCGTCTGCCCGGACTGCCTCCTGCGGGGACACCACTAATGCCCCTATGGCAGGTTCCACCGAGAGTGTGTGTAAGGCTCCCCAATCGGCTAGCATGGTGCTATATAGATTGGTTTATAAGGCAGGGTACACATGCTTCGCTACACTATCTGCCTCGATTTTCCTTACTTAAAGGTATACTATGTAGTTTCATTGTAAACAACTCGTTCTTTGTTTACATTCAAATTTTGTTTACATTCAAAAAACATTGTTTTGTATGTATCCTTGTGGTCTAATAAACATGTTAAATGTATTTCCTACCTCATAAGTCGTTCACAAAGTGTTTTTTTGTTAATGTTTTGAATGCTAGACTGTTGACATCCCGCCTACATTTTTAAAGCCAGAGACAGCTAAAATTGTGTAAATGTCATGAATGGGCCGTTCCTGCCCATTTGATTGACATGGCCAGGCCATGTGGGCAGGCTTCCAAGTAAACTCTTATTTTAGCTTAGGCTACTTATGGTTACGTACGCGTCATCAGTACAATTTAGACATTTCACAAATGTCATGGCAAAAGAAAAACTGTTCCCGTAGCTCAAAGTGTCCACATTTGCGTATTTGCGCAAGGTATGTTTCTGCCCTTACTCATTAGCAAGATGTTTTCAGCCGAGAAGGTAACAATATCATTATAAAAATAGCGACCATACACCTAGCTAAGGCTATCTATTGTTGTGATGTTTGTTTATTGTTGACAATATTTATCATGGTTGACCAAGCCTTGATCATGTAAATGGAGATTACGTTACATGCTCAAAGCATATAAATTAGTAATCTTAGCTATTGCTCTGTAAATTTGACCACTGTTCATTTTCATAAAATAATTCAAAATCATCAGAAAAAGGCAAGGCCAGGGGAAGAGGACAGCTTGATCAGAGTGACCGTGATAGAGTCAACAGACTCCAGGAGGAGAAACATTGCCATCTCAATGAAGTTGAGACAGAGCTGCACTTTATCACAAAATGCAAAAAATACAATCAAATCAGAAATAAATATTTTCCCAAAATAAATCAGAGATACCCTCAATTAAAAAATTGAACAGACATCCAAAAACTCCCCATCCTCTTAGGAGAGGAGAGGACGTGCTGTGACCTAGCAGCACAATATATTCCTGCCTGCCATCGTCTTAGGGACAGTGAGTGACAGAGATCATTATAAACCATTTTTTATATTTATTATATTCACTTTATAAGATCATATGTGTCATTCCCATCATCATTATTGTCATTTCTATTGATAATTATTATTTTTAATTGTACTTTATTATTTTACATTATTGTTAAACCATGCTAGCCAATTGGGAAGCCTTGCTGATGTGCTTGCAGCAGTCAGTACAGGCTTAGAATCCATCACCGGAGCTGTAGCTCACGATCAACGGAATTCCATGCGTTAACAAAAAAAAAAAGCCGCAGACGAAAGAACGTGGTCTTTAGTAGGGAAGTTAAAGCAGATTATGTCACGAAGCACGCGCACTCTGCCCCTTAGAATCAATCACCGGAGCTGTAGCTCAACGATTGTGTGATAACAGATCTCACCTTTCACGCCCAGGTTCGATCAACAAAATCTCATGCGTTAGCAAAAAATAAAGAGCAACCGCAGACGATAGAACGTGGCGGTGGTCTTTAGTAGGGTGTGGAAGGAAAATTCAGAAGACTGCTGCAAAACAATATCATAAGGCAGTCAGCAGATACTGTAAGAAAAACACCACAAGGTTCGGGGGGAAACCCGGTCAACACTCATGACTTAGGAGATCAACATGTTATTGTATAAACAAAATCAAAAGCAAAAATCAGGCCATGAGCCACATGATCAAATATAATCAAATTATAGTATGACGTATATGAAAGCATGAGTTGAAACCGCTAGAGGCAGAATGAGACAAACACATTTTTAAAAAAAGGAAAACAGTTAGAATAAATAAATAATGGTGTATTAAAAAGGGGGTTTTTGAAGGTCAGGAGTGATAAACAATGGTGTATTAAAACAGGGGGTTTTGAATTAAAAATATGGGCAGTCCTTATGGGAGGAGACGAGTTCTAAGAACCACAAAGGGTGAAACTTGGGTAAAAGAATAAAAGGCGCCTCAGACACAGACTGGACTGGCACACACTGGACCTCACTCGCTCACTGACTAAGCAGGGACTAGGACGGAGACGGAGAGAAAAGGTGTGTGTGTATCCGACTGACCCAGATGGATTCAGAGTGGGAGAGTGTACTGTGAATACTTGTATTGTTCTGCGCAGATCAGCCTGGGTTACTGCATGTAATTCCTTTGAATTATATCCAATAAATCCAATTGCCTCAGAATCTGGAAGATCGTGTTTATTTTGAAGAAGTTTGGAAGTTTGGATTACAGTGTGAGGGGAGCTCCTGATCGGCCCACCTGGCCCGGACTGTTGAAGGGGACTTTCTCCCACAAGGGAAGTCGAGGCAGATAGTGTAGCTGTAGCTCAATTGTTGTGCAACAACAGATATTCCACGTTAGCACAGAATAAAGAGCAGCCGCAGAAATAAATAAATAAACATTGCACATATAAACCGCAAACTGCGTAGCTAACTCTGTGATAATGTAACTAGGCCTATAGGCTATAGTTACCTAGCCACATATTGCATTTGCATTAAAAACAATGACAAATTTTAACTTAATTGTAGTCCAGTTGCAGTAAGTTCGCCTACGAGGCGGAGTAGGCTACGTTTGCCGTCCAGTCACTGAGGGAAAGAAAGTAGCTACATTATACTTATTTTACTTTATTAATTAAATGTATTTATTCAACTTATTTTCTTGAAAATTATTCAACTTACTTTCTCAAATTAACCGGTTATGGAGCAATCCAGGCATAGGTTGTGTAGCTGCCAATTTCAAATTGGTAATGCGCATTAATTTAGAACAGTGATTAAAATGTTGCCAGCCCTACTTCATACAACGAGGTGGTCAGTACTATATCAGCTGGCTGCAGGCTTCGAGAAAGCAGTTCTGGACGAAGCAATTCTGGACAAAGCCGTTCTGGACTACTCAGTTTTAACTCGAACATGGCATCGAGAAAGACTGTAAATTATGGAGTAATGTTACAACAATTATGAACATCATTATTATGGAGTGTAATGTTGTATTATAGCAAGCTAGTAAATGTTTTTAAAACTATAAAATGCCTAAATTGTAATATATCACAATGGCGTATTGCTTAGTGTGCGCTCGTAAAGTTATATTTTTAGCGATGATGATGGACTAGCTTGGGTTAGCTTGCAAGGTATGCCTACTGTAATTAATGCTAGCGACGTCAGCGTAGTGCAGCCTAGGTGCTTAATTGTTAGATGAATGCCACCTGCGAGGCTGGGAGATCTAACAAAAGCCAAGATGGCACAGCGTCCTCTCTCTTCTCCCTGTCTCCCTGGCCAGTCCGTGGGCTAGCGGTACTTCAATTTTGAATGTAAAGGCCGTTTTATATCTTATTCCCTTTGCGGGATTATATGATAGGTTGCAGTAGCAAAGGTCCACTGAAATGTTATTTTTGTCCTATTTACCTGACAAGGCATATGATAGTACTGAACATGTCACATTAATGTTTACTATCACTAATTATGTTTTTATTTTATTTATTATTTGTTTTAGATCCATCATGCTACAGTCTGCAAAAGCTGCTGCAGCCTTTTTCATTTCCCGTTTTGCAGTCCGCATTTTTTTAAGCCGACGAGGCAAGACAAATTGGCCTTTTATTCCGAAGACAGTCATCCGGGAGGGCTGGGGGAGTGAGTGATGGAAGGAGTGAGGGAGGGAGGGAATGAGTAAGGGAGGGAGGGAATGAGTGAGTAAGGGAGGGAGAGAATGAGTGAGTGAGAGATGGAAAGAATGAGTGAGATGGAAGGAGTGAGTGAGTGAGTGAGATGGAAGGTGAGTGAGTGAGTGAGTGATGGAATGAGTGAGTGACTGTTTACTATTTTGTTATAATAAATGTTCATTATTATGATTTGTGACTCATTATTTATTTATTTTTACTTGGAGGGGTTTTGGGTCTGTGAATGAGAGTAAGTTGGACATGGGTTGAGTAATATGTATCCATTAAGAGCGCAGGTGTTAACGTTAGCTAACTAACTAGCGAACTTTAGCTAAATTAACACTACTCACTGTAGTCGGGTGCACGCACCCTTTATGATAAGACTGAATGGCTGTGTTGGTAACATTAATCGGCAATAAAATTAGTCCCTCATCATCGGAACTTTAGCTAAATTAACACTGCTCACTGTAGTTGGGTGCACGTACGCACCCTTAGTTATGGATGGCTGTGTTGGTAAGATTAATCATCAATTAAAGTATGAATTTGTCCATCATCCTACAAATATAACGTTACGTGCGCACACTAAGCAATACGCCATTGTGATATATTACAATTTAGGTATTTTATAGTTTTAAAAACATTTACTAGCTTGCTATATTACAACATTACACTCCATAATAATGATGTTCATAATTGTTGTAACGTTACTCCATAATTTGCAGTCTTTCTCGATGCCATGTTCGAGTTAAAACTGCGTCATCCAGAACTGCTTTGTCTAAAGTGCGCATGCGTCGTCCAGAACTGCTTCATCTAGAACTGCTTCGTCCAGAACTGCTTTCTCCGAGCCTGCAGCCAGTTGAGTCTCTGTCAGTATCGAAAATAATGACCGCTGCGGAGGCGAAGAACCCCCCTGACGCGAAGCCAATTGTAAGATATAAAAACGAGAAGGAACTATTTTTTCCTGATAGAATCCATTGAGGTTTTTGCATAACAACGGACTAAATAGAACTAGTAACGAGCAATAGAATTAGCGACAAGAGGTTTTCAGTTAAAAAAGAACTACCAACCAGAGTTTTGCTTGACAACGCAAAAACAACATACCAAAAAAGCCACGGAAGGATATTTCAATTTCAGCTTATTAAGTTGATAAAAATCAATAAATGTAAATGTAACTATACATAATCATTGTTGGTAACCATAAGTGCATTACTGACCATGGAGCCGGGCATTACACAGTTTAAATAATGTAATGACAAAAATAACCTAAATTGGTGCCAATTGTAGCCTATGGTAGGCTATAAAAACCAAGAAGGAACTAGAATCAATTGTTTTCAGAACTAACGACCAGAGGTTTTTACATAATGATGGACTAAATAGAACTAGTAACCAGAAATAGAATTAACGACGAGATGGTTAATAGACGAGAAATATAATTAATGACGGTTTTTGTTCAAATAGAACTACAAACCAGCAGTTTTGCTTGACAACGCAAAAACAACATGCCAAAAGGCCAGCAGAAGGATATTTAAATTTCTGCTGATAAAAATCAATAAATATAAAAGTAACTAATACATGATCGTTGTTGGTAACCATGGTATAAGTGGAATAAACCGCCTCGGCTGCATCACCACGCCCGACGTACATTATTTTCCAATAATGGGACAGCCCGTCGTGGTTTATTCCTTACTTAATGCCCACCATCAGAATCGAGAATTTATCCAAGCCATGGTATAATTATGAATAATTTAACATGTTACATCGTATTTGGCTACAATATACGTAAATGCTTGAGGACAGTATCCCTTGGGCAAATAAATATATTAAGTTATCTACTTTATAGATTTTTACTGTTTAATGCTTTCAGTATGTGTGATATTTGTTTATGTATCAGCATTGTGTTTCTCAACACCTTAGCTTACCGGAGCATCTTATTGGATATTCTTGTAATTGTTAGAATTTTTCCCTTGTGGATATTTATGCTGGTAATTTGCAGTAGTCAACTACTCACAGTCTAAGCAACATTCTGAATTGAACAGACCATTTAACATGCCTTGTACTAAATGTATATGTAATAAATGTAATGTAAATATTTGCTTATTGCCAATAGCTCTTCACTATGTGAATGAATACTGTTTGGCGTTTATCTGGTAATGGCCTCTAGTGGGAGGAAGCCCCAATGCTGGAATAGGCTGGACTGCTTTCGAGGTGGATCATTTACATTTACTACCTGATTGCTTTGAAGTGGTGGAAAGCTGGGTGGCCCAAAGTGATACAGGGCAGTAATGAGTCCACTAATGCACCACACGCACTGCTGCCTGTTGCTCAAGTGCTGGCCTGTTATTGCGGCCAGCTATGTCCATCATCGGCAATCTCCACTGTTTGGCAAACACTTCACGTCGTAAAAAGGAAAAAATATTTTAGTGTATGAGTGGGCCCTGCATTCTAACAGTTTTGTTCCGATAAAGAGAAAGAAAACGAGAAAGAAGTCTAATTCTGCCTACATGTTAGTGGCATTGTTCCATGGGACCGAAGATCGCAGTCATCAAGTCTTTGTAATGTGAATTGGAACATCATGAGAGATGATTACAGTACAAATCCCACTAATGCACCCTGGTGAAAAGGCCTACACAGCTGGAACAGGCTGTTCAAACACGGAAATGGTAAATTGACTTGAAAGGTCCAGTTTTTGAAGAAAAATGAATACTGTACAGAATTTGCTTTAAATATTAATCATGGTCTGGTTTGACTCAGGCCTTGTCCTTGCTTGTTGTTTGCGCTCTGCGGTTCATTACCATCTCAGAAAGCTGATTATTCATGTTTCCTTGGGTCCAACTTGTTAATCATCAGTTGCCACTATTATTCTTTTCTGCAATTATGAGTTTCACGTGAAATATTCAGTAGTTACAGGCAATGTTTAATTGGATTCTTTCATTTTCCTTGGACTGTTTTCCCTGGCGTTCAATAAGGAAAACCCAGATGCAAATGGGGAAAATGCTAAACATCATAGGATCTGAGCATCTTTACACTTGTAATTCTAAGGTATTGGTCTTGAATGAACTGTTATAACTGTGCAACTTTTATCTTTCAGAATGATAGTGCTAAAGACACCTCAGTGGAATTGCTACACACACACGCACACACACAGAATAACAGTAAGGACCATCCATATAACATGTATTTTTACAATAAGCCATTTTGTGTTGACTTGTTTTTGTCACTTCTGTAATTACAAAAATTAATGGCCCAGGTGCTTCCATTTAGGTTAGACTGACTTTCAGCCATTGATAGTCTTTAGTGTCTTTTTTATATTTTATGCACGCATTCATTTTTTATTCATACTTTTATTCAAAGCTATCCACCTATATTTATACCCAGGTTTTAATACCATGGCTCAGGACACAAACTGGAAAAAATAAATGTAACTGAAGTTAATAAATAATGTGTGTTACTGTGTGCGTGTGTGGTTGTAGAACAGAATGGAAGTAAAATATCAGACTCTTATGGTACAGTTCTATTCTAAATTCAAAAATGCAAATGTAGAACATCAGTCACAGACTTTCCCCTTAAGGATTTTTGTTAAGTCAGAGTCTGGGGAATGTATAGGCGAATGGCTGAGGCTTCAGACCCAAGAGAGGCACTTAAATGAAGCTTTCCATAATGCCCCCCCCCCCCCCCACACACACACACACACACACACACACACACACACAGACTTACCAGCAATCCTGTAACGTTCCGTTCCCTTCCTGTCCGTGTTCCGGGTTTTTCTGTTTGCCCTCCGTGTCATGTTGGATTCCCTTGTCCGTGTTTTCCCTGCTGCTGCAGGATGGGCGTTTTTCCTGTCATGTTCGTGCTTTCTGTCACATTTGTTTCCTCCTATCGGTTTCCTTTCTCCGTGTTCACATTCCTCACCTTCGAGTTTAGTAATCACTCCCTGTTAATTACCTCACCTGTTTCCCATTTATGTTTTCATTTTATCCACTATTTAAACCCCTGGCTGGCTGCTAATCGGCGCCAGTTCGTTAACTAACCTACCTTGTCTATGTCCTGTCACGTTTCTGGTCCGGAGTTTGTGCAGCTTGCTGCACTAAATGTTGTTCACGTAAACTGCGGTTGGTAGCTATCTTCCCTGAACTGTCTTTGTTGCATGCTACTTACCTGTCTCCCTTCAACTCTCCAGACGCCGCGATTCCAACTCCCTGCAGCAGTGTTTGTTTTCCCTTTATGTTGTGTGAGTGTGTTGCGGTACTCCCACCTCCAGCTCGGGGAGAGACCCGCTGTCTAGCCTGCCGGCTCGCTTCCGTTGTTGTTCCTGTCCGGCCTCAGCTACCTCCTGTACTGTGGTTACGGTTCCAGGATCCCTGGAGTTCATGGAACTCACCGGACTTACAAGTCCAGCTCCGGCTTGGAGCAGTCCCTATGGGATTTTTGTGTTCTATGTACTAACCTGTTTTCTTATACCTTCTGTACAGCTTTGGGACTACCCCAAAGCTTAAATAAAAACCCCCTTTATTTGAATCTGCCTCTTGGTCGTTGCACTTGGGTTCGACCCGTTTCAGGATCGTAACAGAACGAACTGGCCAAAGAAAACATGGACCCAGCCGACCTTGATCAGATTCGCCACGCCTTCTCCTGCCAAACTGCGGTTAGCGACCAACAGAGCCGCCGTTTGGATGACGTCTTGGAGGTGCTGAGGGGCATCACGGAGCAGGTGGCGCAACTTTCACTTCACCAGCCGTTACCGCGAATTCCTACGGGCCCCATTCCTCCCGCTCCTGAACCCCTTCCGGAGGCCCCAGCTCCCACTTCAGGCCGGGAGCCCCGAGTGCAACACCCCGAGTTATATCGCGGGGGGTTGGGGAGATGTCGGGAATTTCTCTTAAAATGTGACATAGTGTTCCGCATGCAGCCTACCTCCTTCGCCTCCGACTCCAGCAAGGTCGCGTTTGTCATGAGCAGCTTGGGAGGAAGCGCCCTGGAGTGGGCTACATCTATCTGGGAGAGCCAGGCTCCGCTATGCAGCAACTACGCAGCCTTCACCGCCGAGAAGCGGCGCGTCTTTGATCACCCTACCTGCGGGCGAGACGCCACCCAACGCCTACTCCAGGTTCGTCAAGGCACGCGCAGCGTTGCAGAGATGGCAATTCAGTTTCGTACCCTCGCCGCGGAGTCCGGATGGAACGACACCTCCCTTCAGGGGGCGTTCCGCCAAGCTCTTAGCGAGGAACTCAAGGACCCGCTTGCCACTCGAGAGGAGTCCAACTCCCTTAATAGTCTCATCAGCCTCGCCATTGCGGTCGATAATCGCCTTCGTATCCGGGCCCGTGAGCGGGGAGGAAGCTCTGGCCGTCACCTACCCTCCGGCTCTCCTAACGTTCGCTTTCACTCTGCTATTCCTGGATCTAGGGCGTCTACTGGCGTCTCCGAGGAGGAGCCTATGCAACTGGGCAGAGTTTCGGTCGACCCCGAGGAGCGCCAGCGCCGTTTCCGCACCAGGTCCTGCTTTTACTGCGGCAAGCCTGGCCACCAGATCGCCTCCTGTCCCATCCGCCCAAAAGATTGGGCTCGCCAGTGAAACTGGGCGTACTGACGAGCCCCATCATCCCTAACCATGCAGCTCAGGATCGCCTTGTATTCAAGGCTACCCTCCTTTGGAGGGACAAGACCGCATCCTCCTCGGCTCTCATCGATTCCGGAGCGGATGCCAACTTTATAGATATCTCCTTCGCCAGGAGGGCCGGCATTCCCACGGAGCTTCTGCCTTCTCCTATTTCTGCTCTGGCTCTGGACGGCCGCAGCTTGGGGCTAGTCACCCACTCCACAGTTCCTATACAGCTTGTATTATCTGGAAATCATCGAGAGTCTATTCAGCTCCTGCTCATTCATTCTCAACAATCTGCTCTTGTTTTGGGTCAGACCTGGCTCCGCCTCCACAACCCTCACATTGACTGGAAGTCCGGTCGTATTCTGGCGTGGAGTGCCCACTGTCTAGCCAGTTGTCTCCGCTCGGCTCTACCCCCTCCGGGGTCCAATAATCCCTGTTCTGAGCAGCCGGCGCCCGATTTATCTAATGTTCCTAAACAATATCACGATCTGGTGCAGGTTTTCTCCAAATCACGTGCCTTGTCTTTACCTCCTCACAGGCCATACGACTGTTGCATCGATCTGCTGGCGGGAGCCAAGCTGCCGTCTGGTCGCCTCTACAGCCTGTCGGGACCGGAGAAACTGGCAATGGAGGAGTATATTCACGAGTCCCTCGCTTCAGGAATTATCCGTCCCTCGTCATCCCCGGTCGGTGCAGGGTTCTTCTTCGTTGGGAAGAAGGACGGCTCCTTACGGCCCTGCATCGACTACCGTGGACTGAACCAAGTCACCATCCGTAACAAATACCCTCTTCCCCTCATTAACACCGCCTTTGAACCCCTCTCGCAAGCAGTTACGTTTTCCAAGCTCGATCTCCGTAACGCTTATCACTTGGTGCGCATACGGGAGGGGGGACGAATGGAAGACTGCTTTTAACACTCCGTTGGGCCACTACGAATACCTGGTGGTCCCTTTCGGCCTTACTAACGCCCCAGCAGTCTTCCAGGGCATGGTGAACGATGTGTTACGTGACCTTCTCGGGAAGAGTGTATATGTTTACATCGATGACATTCTGATTTTCTCCAAATCCCCCCAGGAACACGTTATCCACGTCCGGGAGGTTCTCCAGCGGCTGCTGGAGAATCAATTATTCGTCAAAGCAGAGAAGTGTTCATTTCATGCTTCCACGGTCCCGTTCCTCGGCTTCATTATCGAGGAGGGCAGTCTCCGGGCGGACCCTGCTAAGATCAAGGCGGTGACAGAATGGCCCCAACCCACCTCCCGCAAGCACCTTCAGCAGTTCCTTGGGTTTGCTAATTTCTATCGCCGCTTCATCCGTAATTATAGTGTCATTGCCGCTCCCCTTACTAAACTCACCTCTGTTACCCTACCCTTCTGTTGGAATCCCGATGCCCAGCGTGCATTTGATCTGCTCAAGGCTCGGTTTTCCTCAGCTCCTATCCTCTGTCACCCGGACACTTCACGTCAGTTCACCGTTGAGGTGGATGCCTACGACACCGGCGTGGGGGCCATTCTGTCCCAACGAGCCGCTCTGGATAGCAAGCTCCATCCCTGCGCCTTTTTCTCCCGGAGACTGTCCTCCGCGGAGCGAAACTATGATGTCGGGGATCGGGAACTTCTGGCTATCAAACTGGCTCTTGAGGAGTGGCGCCACTGGCTGGAGGGGGCAGGTAATCCCTTTATTGTTTTAACCGACCATCAGAACCTCATTTATTTAAAATCTGCCAAGAGACTGAATGCTCGCCAAGCTAGATGGTCGTTATTTTTTGCCCGCTTTAATTTCTCTGTTTCCTACCGCCCCGGTTCCCGTAATGTTAAGGCAGACGCCTTATCCCGTATTTTTTCCCTCCCCTCCAGTCCTGCTGATCCGGAGCCCATCCTACCGGCTTCCTGTGTGGTGGCTGCGGTCTCTTGGGAAATCGAGGGCATTGTGAAGGCCGCTCAGACCTCCCAACCAGATCCCCGCAGTAACCCTAACTCCTGCCTTTTTGTGCCCAATTCCGTCCGCTCCCAGGTCCTGGATTGGGTTCACGCCTCGTGCCTGGCATGTCACCCGGGTGTAGCCAGAACGATCGCCCTTGTCAGGAGGAGTTTCTGGTGGCCCACCCTTAAGGGGGATACCCGTGCTTTTGTCCTGGCCTGCTCTGTGTGCGCCAGGAGTAAGGCCTCCCACCAGCCCCCCTCTGGTCTTCTCCTTCACCTCCCTGTCCCGGGCCGTCCTTGGAGTCACATTGGCGTTGACTTCGTCACCGGTCTGCCATTGTCAGAGGGTAACACCGTTATTCTGACAATGGTGGACCGGTTCTCCAAGGCGGTTCATTTTGTTCCCCTCCCCAAACTCCCGTCTGCCCTTGAGACCGCTGAGCTCCTGGTGTTGCATGTGGTCAGGCTGCACGGGATCCCCTCGGACATTGTGTCTGATCGTGGGCCCCAGTTCTCCTCCCGGGTTTGGAAAGCGTTTTGTGTGGCCCTGGGTGCCTCGGCAAGCTTATCTTCTGGTTTTCATCCCCAGTCTAACGGCCAGGCAGAAAGAGCGAACCAGGACCTGGGAGCCGCCCTGCGGTGTGTCACTGTGCGTAATCCCGCTTCTTGGAGCCGTTTTCTCCCCTGGGTAGAGTATGCTCACAACTCCCTTAAGTGTGCCTCTACTGGGTTATCTCCGTTTGAATGCTCATTAGGCTATCAACCCCCTCTTCTCTCTACCCAGGAGGCGGAGGTGGCTGTCCCCTCTGTAAAATCCCACATGCTTAGATGCAAACGTATGTGGAGACTGACGCGCACCGCACTCCTCCGCGCCAAATCCCGTTCTCAACGTCTAGCGGACCTTCACAGGACCGCAGCCCCGCGGTATAGGGCCGGTCAGCAGGTCTGGCTCTCCACTGCCAATATTTCCCTTCCCTCCTCTTCTAAAAAACTCCAGCCCCGCTTCATTGGTCCCTTCCCCATCATTTGTTTAGTTAATCCTGTCTCAGTTAAACTCTCCCTCCCTACCTCCCTCAAGGTTTACCCTGTTTTTCACGTTTCCCAGATCAAGCCTGTCTCCTCCAGTCCCCTCAGTACCCCGTCCATCCCTCCTCCTCCCGTCCGAGTGATCAACAACGCCCCGGCCTACACGGTTAACCGTGTTATTGATATCCGCCGTAAGGGCCGGGGCTTCCAGTATCTCGTGGACTGGGAGGGTTATGGTCCTGAGGAGCGGTCGTGGCTCCACAAGAGCCTTATCCTGGATCATTCACTTATCATGGATTTCCATAAACTCTTCCCAGATAAAGCCAGGCCTCCTGGTACGCCAGGGGGCGTACATTGAGGGGGGGGTACTGTAACGTTCCGTTCCCTTCCTGTCCGTGTTCCGGGTTTTTCTGTTTGCCCTCCGTGTCATGTTGGATTCCCTTGTCCGTGTTTTCCCTGCTGCTGCAGGATGGGCGTTTTTCCTGTCATGTTCGTGCTTTCTGTCACATTTGTTTCCTCCTATCGGTTTCCTTTCTCCGTGTTCACATTCCTCACCTTCGAGTTTAGTAATCACTCCCTGTTAATTACCTCACCTGTTTCCCATTTATGTTTTCATTTTATCCACTATTTAAACCCCTGGCTGGCTGCTAATCGGCGCCAGTTCGTTAACTAACCTACCTTGTCTATGTCCTGTCACGTTTCTGGTCCGGAGTTTGTGCAGCTTGCTGCACTAAATGTTGTTCACGTAAACTGCGGTTGGTAGCTATCTTCCCTGAACTGTCTTTGTTGCATGCTACTTACCTGTCTCCCTTCAACTCTCCAGACGCCGCGATTCCAACTCCCTGCAGCAGTGTTTGTTTTCCCTTTATGTTGTGTGAGTGTGTTGCGGTACTCCCACCTCCAGCTCGGGGAGAGACCCGCTGTCTAGCCTGCCGGCTCGCTTCCGTTGTTGTTCCTGTCCGGCCTCAGCTACCTCCTGTACTGTGGTTACGGTTCCAGGATCCCTGGAGTTCAGCCGGCTCATACGAGGTCTCCCCAAGCTACACCTCACCAGCTCCGTGGGGTGTGTTCGTCAGCTAGACAGGCGGCGGACTATTCTACATCCTCACCTCTCATGCAAATACCCAGTCTGTATACCCTGCCTGTAACCTCTGCTTTGTCCCCCTATCCAAGTCAATAACCCGGTCCAGTTCCTGTTCAGTCCCGGAGGGAGTTCTCCAGTGAAACTTAAGTCCAGTTTTGGCTTGGAACAGTCGCGCCGTTCCAGAACCTGCACCAGTGTGATATTCGCGGTCCAGTACAGTACCGTCCCGGTGGCTAACCCACCATTCCAGTAAATTCCAGTTCCGGCTTGGAACGAATTCCGTTCCAGCATCCGTTTCCAGTGTGGACTTCACGTTCCAGTCCAAGTCCAGTTCCTGTCCAGTTCCAGTTCAGTTCCAGTTCAGTTCCAGTCCAGTTCCTGTCCAGTTCCGGCTTGGAACATATTCTGTTCCAGCACTCGTTTCCTGAGTGGACCTCCCGGTCCAGTTCCAGTCCAGTTCCTGTTCAGTTCCAGTCCAATCCCTGTTTCCAGTTCCGGCTTGGAGCAGCAGGGCAGCCCTTTTGTTCCGGCTTGGAACTCACCGGACTTACAAGTCCAGCTCCGGCTTGGAGCAGTCCCTATGGGATTTTTGTGTTCTATGTACTAACCTGTTTTCTTATACCTTCTGTACAGCTTTGGGACTACCCCAAAGCTTAAATAAAAACCCCCTTTATTTGAATCTGCCTCTTGGTCGTTGCACTTGGGTTCGACCCGTTTCAGGATCGTAACAAATCCAGGAGAGCAGACAAGTCTCCTCCAGTACCTATGCCGCCAGCTTCCACAGTGCACCAGCTCAGCTGCACGGTCACTGGTTTGGTAAAGTACGCGTCATGGGTCAAATGGGCCAGAGGAGTCACTGATGTGCAGTAACAGGAGGACAGACCGACTGACTATGACCCTCCTTCCCTGGATGATGCTATGACCAATAATGCTTCTGGGCACAGGTTTCACTGACATAGTCAAGACTCAACACCAGTATGGGCACATCCAGTGTTCAGTTAACAAAACACACCCAACCATCTAAACCAAAATAATAAAGCAACAAAACTATAGCCGGCTATCCAAAGAAACCAAACCAAAATGTAACGTTCCGTTCCTATCTTGTCCGGTTTCCGTGTTTTCCCTTATCCCTCCGTGTCATGTTCGACTTCCGTGTTTTCCGATTTGCAGGCTGGGTGTGTTCCCTCCGTTTGTTCCACTCAATTACACCACTTCTATCTCAGCCTATCCCCTCTTCCCATTTTGCATACATTCCTCACACTCCGCTCTGTTCAATTAAACACACACACATTCGCACGCTTTTCTAAATTGGTATCAATTACACTCCGTATTTAACTCACCCTCTTTCATCTGTTCCGTGCCAGTTCGTTAACGTTGTTGTTCGTTATCGTTGTTGTTGAAACCTCTGGTCGAGTAAATTCCTTGTCTTAGTCTTGATGCACAGTTTGGTTCCGTATTGGTGTTAGTTCACCCTGCCGGCCTGTTAAACCGTGATTCCTGTGTTTGGTTCCGTTTGGTGCTTAGGGCACTCTGCCAAACTACAACTCTTTATCCTGTCCTGTTTTGTGCGACCATACCTGCCGTGCAATAACCTGTCTGAGTAACCTCTTCTTAGTTTGAAGTCTGCCAGCCTGCAGTCGTTGTTCGACTCCCTGTTTGTGTTGTGGTACCCCCGCTTTCCACCTGACGTTGTGCCCGCAGCGGGGCACTCTGCTCTCCCACTCTACAGCTGTTCCTGCATCCGGCCGTTGCAACCGCCAGTGCTACGGTTACGGTTGCGCCTGCTGCTGTTGTCCTGCTGCCACATCTGGGCCGACCCGAGGTCCGCTGCACTGTCCTGCCCTGCCGTTTCTGCTGCTGCCCCATCCCCTGCTTCTACAACCCGGTTATTCGTTACCACTAACATTCCAGTCTCTCCCACTCCAAAAGCCTTCATTATTAATCATAACCGGATTGTTTGTATTCTGTCCTCCCTCGCTTCAGGAGTATTAGTTCGAAGCATAAATTATTGGATGCCTAGCGCTCCGTCTGCTTGTCTTGTCCAGTCTGTCCAGATCCGCCAAGTCCAATTCCGGTTTGGAACATTTCCAGGTGTTCCAGTCTGTGTCCCGATCCAGTCCAGCTCCGGCTTGGAGCAAGTATGATGTTCCGGTGAAGATCCGGGGAAATTATTAATGTATTGTTGTGTACTGCTTGGGACTGCCCCAAGTATAAATAAATAATCTGTTTTTGTACCTCTGCCTCCTTGTCGTTGCATTTGGGTTCAGCCCGTGTTCAGGTTCGTGACACAAAAACCTAAAAGTAAATCCCATTCCACATATTCAACCCAATTCCCATGTTAACCGTGCACCCAGTTCAATTACATGTGTTGCGAGTCTGTCAGAGCTTCTCCTGACATACATTTCATAAATGTGTCCAATGGGGGTTTAAAAATACTGTACTGTATTCACTCAAAGGAAGCATTATATTCCAAAGTCTCATTATTTATGCTGGTCAGTTTTCCAGAAAGAAAGCCCTGATACACATAAAGTTCAAAAAGAATGGACAAACAAATATTGCTGATAACCACTGACACCAACTTATTTTGATATGTAGTTCCCTTAAAGGAGCACAGTCACGCTTATGCATGTTTTCTGCATTCTAATCTACTATTTCAATGTTTCATATTTTCCAAAAAATCATAAAGATTGGAATTGTGGTTTTTGAGATATGGGCCCTCAAGAACAGCTCCAGCTCCAGCCTTTGTGGGAATAAAAAAAGGCCCCTGGAACATTCAGGCAACAGACAGCAATAACAAGCTGAGAAGAATGCCATTAGAAACATTGTTGCAGGAGTAGAGAGAAAAGACTCAGGAATGCAAGGGAGTTTTAGAAAGTCTCCAGAGAAACCAAACGGACCAACATGTTATTGAATAATCAAAATGTATGCCATAATCAGTTTATACGCCATATGATCAAATGTAAATCAAGTTATATGTATACAGATGCACAATAAGTATATACCTAGGCAGTGGAAGTATGATCCTGAGGAATCCTGCAATTTCTGCGTAAAAGCTAAGTGATGTCAAGCTCTGTGTTCTTAAGCTTTATGGTCCACGGGGCGATATAACATTCGGTTATTTTAAACGTGCTTCCCTTGCATGCATGGCTGCATGCTGCACACTGCCAGTGAAAACGAATTTGATTCCTGAAATTGTTGCATAAAGCTAAGTGATTGCAAGTTACGGTTAAGCTTATGGTCCGCTATGGCAAGGGGCGATGTATTCAAATAACACTCGGTTATTTTTAAACGTGCTTCTGCCAGACTAAACTACCTGCGCTGATCTCGCATATTCCACTAAACCCTTTCAACTCATACGCTCTTCCCGCAACAAGTAGGCTAGCTAATAGCCGTCGCTCTCCCCGAACAGGAAATGGCGATATATTCAAGTTGTGTAGGCTATGGCTATTTAAAGCGTGTGTCCTGTTGTCCTCATTGCTTGTTTTATTCGAAATCTTCCAACCGGTGATTGCTAGCTAACATTAACAGACTACTTAGTTTTAGAGGCTTAATGTTGATGTTTATATGATCTCTGGGCTAACCTAAACAGTAGGCCAATACACTCTGCCCTGGAACATTAGTTGGTCATGTTCGCATACTCGCTGACTCACTCTGGAAGTGGGCGACCAAAGGGATATTGATGCATTGTGGACGTGGTTCGACTAGGCTATTCGTTGAGCTGGCTTCTGATACGAGAAGTTCATGGCCGTTCACGGATGCTGATACGTAAGTTGTGACTAATATTTGTGACAGAATGATTAGCCTACATAGTTCACGTTTTAATGCACTGCTGCTCCAATTATTATTGTAACCGGTTTCAGTGTGAGTAATCGGTAAATGATGTGAAGACTAGGCCTACCGTTGACCGGCGTAAGTAATTTTATATTCCATATCTTATACGTTATTGCGCTGGTCTGATCTGTGTCCTGCATGGTGTTTTTTTTCTTCTCTTTTTTTGCATTTATCGCGATTTTTGGATACTGTTTTTTGTGCCTTGTTGTGCCTTCCCGGTTTTGACTTTGCCTGTTCTGTGACCCTGTTTTTGGACTCTGTCTTTGTACCGTTGCCCTGCCTTCCCTGTTTTTTGACCTAGCCTGCATTACCACGGATTGCTGTCTTACCCTTGTTAAACTTCGGTTTCTTTACTCCTGCCTGCGTTTGGGTCCTTCCCCCACCAGCACCAGAATCAGACCAACGACCAGGTTTAACAAAATACAATTTATTAAATAACAAACACGTCTAAAACTAACATCTTAAAAACAGCGAATGATATGTAAAGGAAAGCAAAGTGTAGACAAAGAATGAGGCATATAGAATTCACAGTCCTATTTCTGTATGTGTGCCAGACACGTAGTGTTCAGAGATCATAAAACCATACCTCGAGGGGGAAATACAAATCTAGCTTTCGCATGAAGCTAACGTGGCCGGAAACATGGCGTGTATTGAGGCTATAGAAATTTAGCTGCGTCTAGCTAAATTCCAGGCCCCTATCCGTTTACAGCCACGGGATCCTATATCTAATGGGTTAGGTATTAGTCATAGACTGTAGAAAAATATGGACAAAGCCATTGTGACGTCACCCATTGCCTTTCCACGGAAAGAAGATTTTCTAGAACACCCTGAGAGCTGGGAGCGGTTGTTCGGGTTAGTTAGTAGTACCACATTAGCAATGAAACGGTAGGCCAGCTGGCTAGCTTGCTAACCAGCGCAACACGTTTATACAGCTATTATTGCACAAAGTCGAGATGCAATCAAATTACCGATAAACAGTTCAGACTAAAATCCTAAACTAATGGCTGGGATGTTTGATCAGTCTTACTGAAGTCCGCGGTGAGTTGATTATAGCTGGCTTGTCTGTGAGGTGGATGGTGAGGGCGCCTCCTGCTTTGGCCTTTCTTATCCTGGTAGGGATGCGGGTCATCTGGTTATCGCCTGCGTCTTTGTCCGTGGCTGGAACACACCTCTGTCTGAGTTGCGTTAATTCAGTTCTATGGTTAGATGCCGTAGGCAAGCTAACCCGTTTGCGTCTCTCTCCGCGGCCTTTGATGCTGCTGCCGCGGTGTTGCTGGTGCAATGGAGATCCACCTTTGTAGCTGTGTAGCTAGCAAAAGGTGGGAGACAAAATTGGAGTGCTGCCTCTTGTGCAGCACTATCGAGGAAGATATGGAAGAGTGAAGTGAATAGGGTCGGGCGACTGGAATGCGTTCAGACTTATCTGTTTTAGTTTTATGACCCATTGGGCTCTATTTTCAAACCGGCGCAAACCAGCGCAAGGGGACGGTATAGTCAAATGCAAGCTTGTTGACAGCATCAACGTCTTAAAACTGGCGCTATGGCGTTTCTCAGCAATACCGCCAGGATCAACAAATTCTCAACATAACATCCTTTCGCTTGCGCTGCAGTGGGATGGGTGCTGCTGTCTGGGGCGTGTTCTAAAATACTTTCGGCTCAGTGACAATTTGAACCAACGAAAACCCATTGCGTTATGATCAGCTGGAACCACCTCTTAGCGGCAACGCAATAGACTCTGGCAATTTGGCAACTTATTAGTCATGTAGTTCTATGTAGTGTCTATAGATGATGCCAACATTACACTTCCATTTAATGAACAAATAGCCTATAATTATTATTAATTAATTAATTTTAATTTAAACTACTAGAATAAAACAGGACAGCTTACAAGAAACTTGCGATCATGTAGGCCAATAGCCTATAATATATAAATTACACATTGACACAGTTGAATCATAAGCCTACCATTTGAATCATAATTATGCCTACATCACCTAATGTAGGCTAATTAATGCATTCGCCACCTCCTCCCGTGCCTTCTGAACTTCTGGGAGACGAGGTGGTGTGGATTGTGATCCATAAATTACTACAGTCCTAGCCTGTACTTCTGTTGCAAGTATGTCTGATTCCTGTGCGGAAAATCGCTCTTGTCGTTGACGGTCCAGTGCGTTTGGGTTGCTTATTATGAAATTGCATGGAGCGATTGCGTTTCAACTGCCTTTTTTTAAAGCATGAGAACAACAATTTGATTGGCTACCATAGAGACACACTTTGGACATTTAAACCCAGCCTTTTAGCAATACTGCCATCAGATGCGCCAAGATTGCCGTCATGAAATTACCAAATTTCTCGCCGACACGCCCTCAGAGCGATACCGCCAAGCGCTTACTCTTGTGTTCACCATTGCGTTTGGTTTATTAAAATAGAGCCCTTAGTGTGAAATGAATGGAAAAGTAGTCCGTTGTCCCTACATCCCCCCTTTTGGTCTGGGAATGCGGCTTAAGCCAGTATTCCTTGAGCACAAAAGTCAGTTGACAGTTCACAGGTCCTCAAGTTCATTTAAAATGTCACAACAAAATGGCAGTCCAGGGGAGCTGACAAGTGTCACAATGCTGAAACACACTCAAGAAATTTACATGACTGTCAAACGTCCAGGCAGTTTATAAGTAACTGACAAACATCCAGGCATTCATCATCAGTTATCTAACTGGACTAAAATAAATTACGTCACAATGTAAAACATTTGAGTTCTAATCGTGAACAGCATGGTTACAAAACAAAAGAAACCTTGGTGAAACAGTTAGTTGTTTTGTTACTTCAGGTGTTATTAGGTAGTGTCCAGAAGGTGGAGCACTAACAGGTATGACCCAGTCATTAAATTACTTAGATGACATGAGGATTAAGGATGGATCGGCCGTAGCCTTTGGTAAAGTCTGGTTCAGACTGACAAATTATTTTGGTCCCTTCACAGAGGTTACTGGTGAGGGTTGTCATCTGGCACATGTTAGGAGGCCATTTTTATATCAGGACAATGTCCTGTATCCAAGTTTTAAGCTAATGGCTGTGTCATCAAGATGGAAATCGAGGTATAATCTCATTTCTAAATGACGGTATCATTTGTTGCTCCTATGTGGTACAGTAGGTGAGCTAGGGGTTCTTGTCTAAAGTCCTACATAATACAATTATGTAAGGGAAGTGGTATAACAGAAGATAGGGACACGCCATGTCAATACATCTGTAAATGTTGCACTGTAGTCTCTACTTGCACTAATTTAACAATGATTCAACCGATTTTTGAGGGAAACAATGGTAATGTAGGTGTTAAGACAGAGGATGTAATTTTACAGGGTCTGCTTACGATCTGCGTTTGCTGCTGCTACATACAAATATAAGTGACTGCTGTAAACCGCCTGTAGATTACGCACCCCCCTTTTTCCGGTGGAAAAGGTGTGCGGAAAAGTAAAAAGAAGTGGAAGCGAGCCTGTGAGGCTACCACGGCTATCAATCATAACTCTTGATAGCCGTGGTTACTCATGGCATGCTTGCTATTGAATCAATTCAAATGTCCAAGCTGTCCTCAGAAGAGCTGAAGAAACTTTTTCCCTATCAGAGTCATGCTTATGACTTTCAAGCCTAGGCCTACTTGGTCTGTCTTCTCTCCTATTCTGGCTAGAATCGGAGCGTGAGAAGCGACCACGGTGGCCGTTAACTGGGAACCTATTGTTTAGCCGTCTTTTTAAGTCCTTAGGTTTAAAAGTTGAAATCTGGAAAGTGCCAGGGGGTTTAGTTAGAACATTCTGCTTAGATGGTTCTACCCTCTCATTCTTGGGTACAATCCTTAATGTGTCCCAGACTGTTTGAGCCTCATTGCATAGTTAAAGAGCTGAACACTGGCCTCTTGAAAACAATGAAACGTGGGTTTGTACACATGGGTGCAGGTTGTGCACGAACAGGGATCTAAAGGCTTGATCTTCATCTAAGCTTGGCCCGTTTCTACCTTGGAAGAACGCATTTTTGAGACGTTGGTAGTAAATGCGGGGTGGTTCTGTGCGACCATGTTTGATGTCCACAGCTTTAATCATGGCTGCTGCCTGATCAAGCTGGGGCATGTATTCTGCTACTAATGCTTCACGGAGCTTAGGGTAGCTAGAATAAACAGTGGATGGAAGTTCTTCCATGAATGTATGCATCTCTCTGGTAGAGGTTTTCCAGATGAGTTTGACCTTCTCTCGATCGGTTGCTCTGGGCAGATCAGAGAGGCAGTTGTCAATTTGTCTCAGGTAACACTGAATGTTGTATTCAGTGTTCTTAGGGTTAAAATGTTCATTATCCCTAGCCATTAATTCTAGCTGTTCAAAGCGAATACCATGTGCGGTATCACGAGTCTGCCTGTTTGGGGAAGGTGAGACTGACGTCGCATCTGAACATGAGCGCGTTTCATACTGAGCTCGACGTCCTCTGTTTGGTTGTGAGGACGGTGCAGTAAAGCAATCATCGTTATCTATATGGCTAGAACAAGAGGTTGAATTGTCGCTATTTGGGTAACACACCGAGCTGTCATATGTTTTCTCTGTTCTAGAGTGAAAACTAGGGGCATGAGCATTGCGCTTTGTTTGCCTAAGAGGTGAAGTGGAAACTCTTTTGACATATTCAAAGTGAGATTCTCTGGACCCCCCTTTGGAGGGAGCAGGGAAGGTGCAATCTTGAATTGGCCTAGCTGTCTCTCCTTTGCGGAGATGGACAGAAGTTGAAATTCTGTCCCCCTTTTCCCTGTCTAGGGAGGAGGTGGACGAACCATCGCAAAGAGAAATCTGAAACATTGCGATCTGAATAGTCTCGGTCAGAGCAAGCTATCGAACAGGGGTCTGACAAACCTGAATCAAGACTGGGCATCACTTTCCCCACCTTGTGGTTTAAGGGGGAAGTGATGGTTCCAGAGAAAGCTGAATGAATGAGCTCTGGGAGATTTCTCTTGTGTATGTATTTTGAGGTCAAAGTAGGTGGCAATGTGGTTTGGCCACTAGGGTCTTCCTGCTGGGAGGAATTAAGAAAACCTGGAGATGGGAAAGCCTGAGAAAGCAGGTTCGGAGATGAGAGTGGATGCGGTAGCATGAGATGTCCACTCTTAAGCCTGAATAATTCCTCTCAGTAGGAACTGAGATCTGATTTGGCCGAATGCAGATCATGCAAGTACCGTATTGCTTTCTTACCAACAGTCTGGAGCTCAAGAAGAAGGTTAGTCTGTTGTGCTTTGAGGCATTCCATCTCTGCTCTAAGTTCATTGTTGATCTGAAGGGCAAGACTCGTCTGTCTGGAGAAATTCAAGATCAGACAAGAAAGAATTGGGTCTTGTGACTGTGTGAGGGAGTTACCCTTCTCATTGATCAATGAGATAACTTCTCTCCTACAATCAGTGAGGTTCAGCTGATTCAGGAAACCTATGTAGCCAGGTGGTAAGACTTGGGCTAAAATGGAAAGGTAGGCTTCAGTAGATATGGGTTCCATATCTAATGCACTGAAAGCTAAAGGCTGAATATTAATAACTTGAGGGGAAACTCGAAGTTAGCTATTACGCAAGGGTCTTGAGCGCCTAAAGGTGCAGTGAAAACTGATTATACACCAAAGTGTGCAAATCACAATCCAACGTACAAGTTGTGATGAAGGAAATGTTTTCTAGCTATAGTACAAGGTAGCTACAGCACCACAGAGACTTATGTTACAGTAGTATTAATGCATTGTAACGACAGCAAACTTACAGAACATATATCATATTTATGTTCAGGTTTTCCAGCAAACAATTTGGAATTGTGATGAGAATCACAAATATCAGAATCTGAAATTGTCTGAATTACAATTACTACTAAATTTCTGATTTAATAGTAAAATGCAATTAATCAAATTATTAAAATTACTGTGATGAAGTAATCAATTATTAATACAGCGTGGTTAATAATACTATTATTGATAATAGGTATTATACCACAATGTAAAGGCAATTAACAGACCACAGCGCCAAATGCAGGTGCAATAACACAACTGTACACGAGGGGGCAGTGTATTGGGAGAAAGCTGGGCAGGCAGACTTTCAGATATGCTGCGCGAGGGACATCTGGTCGTCGTTCGGGGAATTGCACTTTATGTTTATCTAGCTGAGAATGGAGAATGTATACTCTGAAATGAGTTTTGATATCATAAGAACACGGATTTTGAGTCAAATACCAATCATTCTCGCACGGCGCTCCAAATTATGTACGGAACACGTATAAATTGGTAGCAGTGGAGATGATTCCTAAATCGTTCCTCGGATGGGGCTCCAAAAATATACGGAACACGTAAAATCTGTTAGCAGTGAGCAAGATGATTAGTAATATGATTTCTGAATCATCAGAGTCCTCACACGGGGCACAAGTAATATGTAGGGAACACGTACGAATCTGATAGCAGTGAGCAAGATGATTAGTAATATGATTTCTGAATCATCAGAGTCCTCACACGGGGCACCAGTAATGTAGGGAACATGCCTCTATATTCCTACATGTGGAGTATTACTCATGCAAGGTGTTTATACAGATCCTTTCCAAAAAATTAGAATATCATGGAAAAGTTTTTTTTTTTCCATAATTCCATTCAAAAAGTGAAACTTTCATAGATTATAGATTCATTACACAGAAAGTGAAATATTTATAGCCTTTATTTGTTTCATTTTTCATAATTTTGGCTTACAGCTCCAGAAAACCCCCAAAACAGTATTTCAAGAAATTAGAATAGTGTGTCGAAAATCAGCATTTACTTCAGTTATTTCAGAGAATGAATGTTTTAGACTGAGTGTCACACTCTAATCATCTAATTTACTCAAAACACCTACAAAGTTTTTCTACAGGTGTGTCGTTAAATTGGACAGGTATCTCAGTTTGGTTCAGTATGAGGAAGACTGCAGACTTGACAACTGGCCAGAAGACCATCATTGACACCCTCCAGAAGATGGGTAAGCCACAAAAGGTCATCGCTAAGGAGGCTGGCTGTTCACAGAGTGCAGTGTCCAAGCATATCAATGGAAAGTTTAGTGGAAGGGAAAAATGTGGCAGGAGAAGGTGCACAAGCAAAAGAGATGACCGTAGGCTTCAGCGGATTGTCAAGCAAAGACGATTCCAAAATTTGGCGGAGATGCAGAGGGAGTGGACTGAGGCTGGAGTCAGTGCTTCAAAAACCACCACGTACAGAGTGTGACACTCAATCTAAAACATTCATTCTCTGAAATAACTGAAGTAAATGCTGATTTTCAACACACTATTCTAATTTCTTGAAATACTGTTTTGGGGGTTTTCTGGAGCTGTAAGCCAAAATTATGAAAAATGAAACAAATAGAATTTCATCTCCTGGAAGGCAACTTCCAGCCAAGCTGTCTGAGTAATTGGATCTTGGTCCTGGGTGTAACTTGTGATGTGGAGATTACAGGCATCGACTCGTAGACGCCTGCCGATGGAGAGTGCCCTTTTACTGACCTCTGTAAATGTGTTGGAATACATCAGGCTAATTTCTGAACCTGTGTCCAACAAGGCGTTGAGGTCCAGACAATTCTCTATTAGGATAGTTGTATAGATGCGTTTCGCTTTTTCTTTCTGAACCAAATCGCCCAGAAACCGTAAAAAGGGGTAAGAGTGTGTCACGTCGAGGGCTTCACGAGGCGGTGGCTCGAGTGGCGAGGGGGCCATCTCGTTCAAGGGTTCCTTCCCCCAGCCAATGAGGTAGACTCTGGGGAATGAGGAGGGCTCCTGGCTTAGTCATGCATGGGGAGGTTCTTCCCCACCCTTGCCTCATCTTTCTTCTGGGTTTTTAGCTTGTGATGCTATACCCTTAGTAGGTTTAGCCAGAGTTTCCTTAATGGAAGTCAGTTCTGACTCTAACCCGGGAGGGACAACTAAGTCTGGCCTTCCTTCCTTACTCCAGTATCTGGAGTCCTGGGAGGAGGACCGATCATTATACCTTTTTGACCTCCCCTCCTTGCCCGACTTTTTCTCCTGATGAGAGAATTGTCCGCTATACCCTTTCTGACCATTTCTTCGATAGGCATCATCACCCTATCATCATTGACCTACTCCGCCCCCCTTTTCCCCCCTTTGCACCATTGTTGCGGCGCGAAGGGTGGTCCTGGGAGGCGCGTGGAGCAGGTGATCTCTGAGTGGGGGTTTCAGAGCCCTCAACTTCCAAGGGGACATTTGAGGAGCCCTGAATCACAAACACCTTAGGATCTTCATCCTTCCTTTCACCCGAGCGGACAACTGTTTCCCAAGCAGCCTGTGGCATACGTCAGATTTTGCGCATGGGAGGGTTGTCTTTCTGAGTCATCAGGGTGACGTGAGTTCTTACACATGGATGCAGGTTGTGCAGAAAGAGGGATTTGAAGGCCCGGTCTTCTGTTAGACTGGGCCCATTTCTCCCTTGAAAGAAGGCCTGCTTCAACCTGTTGTAGAACTCTTTGGGTGTTTCAGAGTGGCGGTGCCTTATCTGGAGGGCGGAAATGGTTGCCGATGTTTCATTAGCAAAGGGGGAGAATTCCTCTATCAGGGCCCTACTGAGCCGGGAGAAACTGTCTCGCACCAAGGGGGGCTGTGATTCGATAAACGCCCGGACAGGCCTAGACGTCGTCTTCCAGATCAGCTTAACTCGCTCCTGCCTAGTAGCGCAGGGTAGGTCCAAGAGGCAGTGCTCAAGCTCACGGAGGTAATCCTCCACATTGTGATCCTGTTTTTCAGGATCAAATCGTTTGATGTCCTTAGCTATGGAGTCCAAGTGCTTAAAGCGTGGGCCATCGTTATGCCTTGGCCCCCAGCTTATTGGACTCATAGTTGCTCTCAAATGAGGTGGACTCTTTTCCAAACCAAGTGGTTCGTGTATGGGCTCGCGCCATACATGTTACGCCTGGGTGGGGACAGTGTAGATTGCCTATGACCTGAGTAGGTACCGCGATAGGTATCGGCCCTACCTTGTGACCGAGAAGCGGAGTGACGCCGTGACACTCGAATTCCTGCTAAATGGCGAAGTGGAGTCGCGGCGCCACATATCCGATCTCCTCGTGGGAGGGGAGGTGGATTCGTGACGTGACTCATCTCTACTCCTCCTAGTAGGAGAAGCGGAGTCATAATGCACACTCTTACGGCCACGGGACATGCTGTGGCCTCCACTAAGTGGAGGTGAGGCTGCGAAACGAAATTCTTGTTCCCTTTCCTGAGAGGTAAGGGAACGGGGATGCGACTCACGTCCCTTAATCTTTTCCTCAGAGGGCGAGCGAGAAAATTAATCGTGGGTTAGACGGCGGCGTTCAGTGGAGCGCCCTCTAGAGTGAGCATCTAGGAGCTGGGAGAAACTCCGTTGGGAGTAACGGGAACCATTACCATAGTATTCAGTCTCATCTTCTGAGGCCGAATACTCTTCTCCCTTGGAGCGATCATGCAGTAAGCCCGTAAAGGAGGCTCTAGTTTGGGGGTTGGGCCTGGAGGTAGGGAGCTCCTGGGCGTTTCCGCGGAAAAGCGATGAGGTGGTTGCACCCTGGCTTAGCTCACACTCATCAAAAAATTTCTGCCCGCAGAGCTTTCATTCCTAAATCCGCCTGTCGGTGCTGGAGCATAAATAAACGCCTAACAATCTCTTGAACTGTCAGCGTTCGCTGAGAAGGATCTTGCACTAGCTGAACTAGGCGATTCACCTCTGCCTCACACTCCTCAGCACTATGCTGCTGGAGTTCATCCCTGTCTTAGTCAGACAGCTGGATGAACTGGGAAACAAATTCCGAGAGGGTAATTTGTTCCAGAAGCGGAAGGGTTCCTTCAGTGTCTGAGGCCTGGTTAAGGCGGACACTCATGTTGGAACCTATTTAGAGAAACAATAAAGCAAAAGAAAATTTTTTAAGTTACATTTCTTTTTTCTTTTATAAAAAAAAAAATATATATATTAAAAATAAAAAAAAAGTAAAATTATAATTTAAAAAATTATATTAAAGTAAAACAAAATAACTAAATAGGTATTCTCAATATTGGGGGTGGGTACAATGTGACGTGGTTGCAAGGCGTGCTTCCAAAAGACAACCAGCTAGATCACTACCATCCACTGCCTGTAGGGGTCTTGCCCTTTACGGAGCAGGCCCAACGGGGTGCATGATTGACTGCGGTTGCAAGGCGTGCTGCCAAAAGACATCCAGATAGTCACTACCGTACACTGCCAGTAGAGGTCTTGCCCTATACTGCGCAGGCCCAACGGGATGCGTGACTGACTGCAGTTTGCTTATGCCAGGAGATACACGTAGCAACAGTGTAGTTGCTGAGGTATAATGCGGTAAATAACACTCACTTCAAACACAGGGATTGCAGGGCCTGAGAGGGCATGGTTTCTCAAAAACGTTTGGACAGCACTGTCTATAACTATCAAGTATTAACCGCGCCAGAAAGGAAAAGAGAGCGATCCTATCGCTTCTGAGAAGCAGGGTAGAAGTAAATTCTAAATAATATGTGTTCAGAGAAACTGAAAAACTGAAAATTTTAAATGTAATAAACGGTTATATCCCACGGCGGGGTGATTTGGATATAGAACACACAAAGGAAGGAAGGATGCACGTGGGTGCATGTGGCGGAGACAAAGAGATAGAGAGAGAGAGAGGGAAAGAAAGAAAGATGGAGGTGAAACACATGGGCACACGGGTACACGTGGCGGAGACAAAGGAAGAGAGAGAGAAAGATGGAGGTTAAGCACACGGACACGCGTGTACACGTGGCGGATGAAGGAGGAAAGTATGAATTCGGCTTCAGCACGCTCAGGCCGAGCCTACTCAAGCCGTAGAATGAAGATCTGGCACTTTCTTACAGTTTTTCTCAATTGCTTACACACATTTTTTGAAAGCATACCTCATTTTCTCAAAACTCTAAACACAAATCCAAAAACCACACACAAAATGCAAAACCCTACATATCTCCTGCAAAATGCTACTTTGCCTTCAAAACAATGTTATGTCTCCTCAAAATGGTAGTTTGTGTACAAATGACACACACAGACCATCATATGAGTAGACATTTCTAAGAACCATTGAACACTGATGTGCTGAATTGAAAACACTACTATGAATGGGAAAACACCAGTATGAAGGCCTTATCAGGAGCATTATGCCTTTTCATGTTCAGTGTTACTGTACGCTTACTCCTGTTGTAAAATATTACTGTATAATGTTTTTACTCAAATATAAAACAATACACAAATATACAGTAACAACAAAAATATTTCTTTATTTTTTCCAAAAGTGCTGTAGCCTATACATCACAGCAAACACAACTGGATGTGTAAATGATTTGCACAGATCAAACAATAGAAAATAGGCCAGTACAGTCAACAAAAAAAGAAAGAAAAATGTAAATTAAAAAAGGACAAAAAAACTAGGCTGCATCCTGTCTTCGGTTCCTGTCTGGCCACAGGACCTCATCGACATCACAGGCTATGCTCTCTCTGGCCAAGCAGCGGGGGAAGTATCGCCTAGTATGGCGAATCCAGTCCTGAAATGCCTCAGGAGCTATATCGCCACATGCCTCCTCCTCGTCCTCCTCTTCCTCCTCCTCTTCCTCCTCCTCATCCTCCTCTTACTCTCACTCCTCTGCCTCTCTGATCACCTCTCACTTCAATGTTGCCATCCATTGTTCTCCAAACCAGGAGCTCACCTGTGGCCCTTATATTGCTCAAGCTTTGATTGGAAATTGCACAACGGCCTTGGAAATGGAAGTTTTGCCATTTGAATGGCAGTGTGTTCTGTCTGAACACAAGGAGATTTGGCATTGATGAAGAGTGTGCAAAATAGAGAGTATTGTGTGTAGTGTTTTGAAGAAAGTGTGGTTTAGAATTTAAATCTGGGTCTAAAGCAGATAATCAACCTGGTCTCACAGCCCATTCGTATCTATTCTACGAAATTCCAGTCCCGAAAATTCGTACTTATTTTACGAATCAGAGATTACACACCACGTGACTTTACGCTTTTCTCCGATGAATTACGAGACAAAACGGAGATCCACCATTTTTATTTCACGGTCAAATAAAGCGAATGGGTAAGCTGCCGGTATTGTACTTATAGTTTATACTTATCGTTATAGTACATTCATAGAATACCTTTCTTATTTCGTAATTGTATTTTAATGCAATATGATGTATAATTCTCGAGCTTCTTCGTCTCTGCTTTATCTGTGTGGGTTGCTATTTATAGGCTAGTCTTGTAGGCTATTACTTGCATTATTCAAGCTGAAGTTAGCTAGGTCTGTTCAGATCAGTGCATACTGCATAGGCTGCAATATGATTATTAATCGATTTAGCTTGTGAGCTAGCCATCAGAGCGTGTCGTTTTCGGTTCTTTTGAGACGTATAATATGAGAAAACCGAGCATATCTGTAATGGAAACAACCGCGTCTCCCCGTTAACTTCTGTAATAAACTGCGATTCCCGTGATTCTGTGCGCTGTCTGTGTGTATTGCCCATAGACTGCAGAGACGTGACGGGTTGGCCACTGAATCGGCTTTGTGCCCCAATGAGCAGCTCCCATAGGAATCCATGGAACCGGTAAGCGGAAGCTGCCTCCAGTTCTTTTTTTAAAATCTCGATGGTTGAACTTCATTCATAAAACCAACAAAAGAAAGTCTGCCAGTCTGCAAATAACAGGATTCCTAAATGCTATATGCAAAAGGTCTGTAAAAATCTTATAAAAACACATATGCCATATACAAAACTTAAATAAAATAAATATGTGGTAGAGAGCTAGCATATACATTTCATGCTAAAATTAAATAGTTCCCTAATACATGGTATTCCTTATAAAAAAAACATTGAGAGATTGTATAAGAATTGTATAGAAATATATAATATAATAGGCTACTAATCAACATGCTTTTTTATAAAAACTTTGCAAGTATGATCATATATGATTTTTACAGACCTTTTGCATATGGGATTACCTTTGTAAGCATTTAGGAATCCTGATATTTGCAGACTGGCAGACTTTTTTTTGTTGTTAGTTTAAGCCAACACAATCTCTCAAGCATGGTACACAGCAGATATAGAATGTACAAAATACGCACTGTTGTTATTTATAATAATAATAATGCAATTTTATTTAAAGCTTTTTTTTACAGCAAAATCCTATTACACAGTTAAAGTAAAATATATAAAAACAATGGATAAATAAAACAAAAGACTTATTAAAATGAACATGAAAAAAATTCTCAAATCCAGAAGCTTGAGAAGCAATGCAATAATAATGGTATATAATATAAGGAAGACTTAAAATTCAGTAATTAGACTATCAGTTTCCTTTTCAATTTAGAATTAAACTAATTTTGTAGGCTGATAACAACAACGATAATTTTCCATGCCAAATAAGCGTTCACGCGCGGCTCTCAAGCCTACAATACTTCGGCATAACCACCAGGTAATGTGCGTATGTCAAGTGAAGACCTGACGTGGAGCTACGACCATTTCCACGGTCAAATGGAGTCATGTTGAAATTTTATAAATCTACTTTGTCGTGATTTGTTACGTAAGCCACACGTAAGATCAAATTTGATCGAAAGTCCTTTTTTTAAATGAGGCCCCTGGTCTTGGCCCTTCTGCCCTTCTGACCATCTTCTGGCGTAGACTCAAGACTCGCCTGTTTAGATTGCATCTTTGCTCCCTGAATTAATTGTTAGCATGCAAGTCTTGCTTTTTGAAATAGCATTTTAGGGGTATGTTAACAGTGATTTATACATCAACACTTGCCATGTTACTGACATTTTGGTTAATGTATTATTTAGACTTGTACTGTTTTTTTTCAGTATACCATTGTTTTTTTATTGGACATTTCTCTTATATAGCACTATTTCTCATTCCCCCTCTACCTAACAGGTTAAGGAGAGGATATCAGCCTGCCTGGCTGACATTTCTATGTGGATGGCTACTCATCACCTGAAGCTCAACCTTCACAATACGGAACTGCGCTTCATACCTCACAGGACCTCCCCACTGCAAGCCCTCTCCATCACCGTCGACGGTACTATGGTGGCTGCCTCCCGCTCTGCAAGGAACCTGGGGGTGGTCCTGGATGACCAGCTGGACTTCATGGAGCACATCAGGGCAACAGCACGGTCTTGCAGGTTCCTCCTGTACAACATCAGGAGGATTCGACCATACCTGACCACCTACTCGACCCAGCTTCTCGTCCAGACCATGGTTATCTCACGCCTGGATTACTCCTCTCAAAGTTTTCACACATCACCCCCCTGCTGAGGTCAATCCACTGGCTGCCGGTCGCCGCCAGGATCAGGTTCAAAGTTCTGACCCTGGCCTACGCTGCAGCCAAAAGGACAAGCCCTTCCTACCTGCAAGACATAATACAACACTAAACTCCAGCTCGACCACTTCGCTCGGACTGCGGAGCTTCTCCACCCTAGCTCCCCAGTGGTGGAATGAACTGTTCACTCCTCTACGTTCTGATCAAACACTGCCTGCACACCTCTTCAGACTCCACCTTGACTGTTTTTCGCTTGTTTCTTGTTCCTTAATTCTTTGTTGATTTTATAGTTTATAATGTCTTGTTGTCTTAGCCATAGCTTGCTGTGTACTATACTCAATGTTCATGACTATGGATAGCTGCTATGTTATGATAAGAAATTAGCTCTATCTGAACTGATGTCATTGACCTTCGGTATGCACTTATTGTGCGTCGCTTTGGATAAAAGCATCTGCCAAATGAATGTAATGTAAATAAAGTTTATTATTATTATTTTATGCAAACTTATGCACTTTTTGCCTTGTAAGTCGCTCTGTATAAGCGCGTCTGCCAAATGAATAAATGTCTGTATTGATACACTTCTGTAATGTGATGGACCCTTTCTAGATTAAATAAGCTAAATGTCCAGCTAATAAAAGCTTGAAGACGCTGAAGTTCAATACGTCTCTGAGTGAATTAATACAAAATGTATTTTACAGTGCATTGTGTACGCTATATATTGATGTATTGTAAATTATCTCTTCTCTTTCAAAACCTGATGGCCAATATACAGCATATAGTAATAATGTTTATCATTTTAGTCATATAAAGGTTAGAAATTGTTTATACCACATCTCATATTGATTACAATGAAAACACACCAATTTAAAATGGGTAGAAAATTATTTTTATATAATTACCAATAAAATCTCAGATCATGGGATAGACTACATTAACATTTATTTTTTAAATTTTTTTTTTTTTTACATACAGCTGACACCCTTGTCATTATGTATTTAAAGGGAATGCTTTCATTCCGACAAAGCTTTCACACTAGGCTACTGCATGCTGTTCACTACTGTCTGCTTATTAATTATCAACCTGCTGGATTTGGAAGGCATTATAAATATCTAGAAGTATCTAAGATAAGTATCTAAGTATTAAAAGTTGGGTTCATGTGAGTAGCGTGATCCCATTTGCAATAAACGGAGGGCAACTTCATGTGTGTTTACGGTTGTATCAAGCGGAACTACATTTCGGCGCCATTTTATTGCTTCGCGCTATGGAAAGTATTGCAGGGAATTGTAGTTTTTTTGTGCAAATTTATTTCCTATATATGTAATTATCTAGGAATTGCTAATGTATTATCTAGCTGGCAAGCCAGTTATGCTAGCTACGTTCAACCAGATCTAGGTACCTAGGTAGCTACGCATGCTTTAGCTGTTGGTAGACAGTCTATTAATTATATATATTTCAATATTAATAGCTATTGATAGTCCAAAGTAGATGGCAGTTCTCTATCCGTAATGTCATTAAACTGCAATTTTCTGGCATGTTGACCACCCTGACATGGATTAATTAGAATATAAATATACTCAAATTGGAAACTATGAAATTAAATACAAGAGCTATGGAAGGGTCAAAGGTCACAACAGTAGGATTAGGGTTATGGGTTCCTTAAAATCTAGAGGCTTGATATTCGGAAGTATGAATATATCCATGGCCTACATTGCATAAGCAAAAGAACAGACCCCTAGCACACATAGAAGCTCTATAGCACCACCTACAAATCTCAATTTTTTTAAAACTTTGACTCCTCCTACCTGAGGCACAAAGGCAGCCAAGGCTCCCAAATTTAGTATACAAGGACATCTCAGCACCCCCTATGACATATACATTTGCATGTAAGCATAAATTAAACTTGTCCTAATTAATTTGACTAATGATGAAAAATAGGTCTATGAAGGCTGTAAGAATGTTCATAGGTCATTTTGGATTACTGCTGAACACTGCACTCAGCTTCCCAAAATCGTAGAAGCATGAAATTTTGCTAACTGAGTCTCATCAGGGCCTCTAGCATGCACACCAAAAACCAGACCCCTAGCATGCACACAGACCCTGTAGCGCCCCCTTGAAAATGTGATTTTTTAACATTTTGGGCACTCGCCATTTGTACACCGAATGATGTATCATGCTGAAATGTCGAAATCTAGACCACCTCTAGACATACTACAAATAATATCAGAACCAGATCTCTAGCTAAAAAAAAAAAGTGCAGTATATGCTTTCGACAGGGGGCGCCACTTAAATATCTGAATTAATGTACAACACTTTCCGAGGTGATTCTTAGGATCAAGCAGAGTCAGAAAACATCAGTCATAAGAACATTTCAGTAAAAATGACAATATAGGACTGCCATCTACTTTTGACTATTAATATTAATATTAAGCTATTAATATTGAAAATTTATATCCTGTCTATTTATAACTGTCTACCAGCAGCTAAAACACACGTAGCTAGCTAGGTACCTAGATCTGGTTGAACGTAGCTAGCATAACTGGCTTGCTAGGTAGATAATACATTAGCAATTCCTAGATAATTACGTATACAGGGAATATATTTGCAAAAAAAAACTACAATTCCCAGTAATACATTCCTTAGCGTAAAGCAATAAAATGGCGCCGAAATGTAGTTCCGCTTGATACAACCGTAAACACACACGAAGATGCCCTCCGTTTATTGCGAATGGGATCACGCTACTCACATGAACCCAACTTTTATTACTTAGATAATTATCTTAGATACTTCTAGACATTTATAATGCTTTCCAAATCCAGCAGGTTGATAATTAATAAGCAGACAGTAGTGAACAGCATGCAGTAGCCTAGTGTGAAAGCTTTGTAGGAATTAAAGCATTCCCTTTAAATACATAAAAATGACAAGGGTGTCAGCTGTATGTAAAAAAAATATATATTTAAAAAAGAAAATTGTTAATGTAGTCTATCCAATGATCTGAGATTTTATTGGTAATTATATTTTAAAAAATTTCTACCCATTTTAAATTGGTGTTTTCATTGTAATAAATATCAGATGTTGTGGTATATACAATTTCTAACTTTTATATGACTAAAATGATAAACATTATTATTACTATATGCTGTATATTGGCCATCAGGTTTTTAAAGAGAAGAGATAATTTACAATACATCAATATATAGTGTACACAATGCACTGTAAAATAAATTTTGTATTAATTCACTCAGAGACGTATTGAACTTCAGCGTCTTCAAGCTTTTATTAGCTGGACATTTAGCTTATTTAATCTAGAAAGGGTCCATCACATTACAGAAGTGTATCAATACAGACATTTATTCATTTGGCAGATGCGCTTATACAGAGCGACTTACAAGGCAAAAAGTGCATAAGTTTGCATAAAATAATAATAATAAACTTTATTTACATTACATTCATTTGGCAGATGCTTTTATTCAAGGCGACGCACAATAAGTGCATACCGAAGGTCAATGACATCAGTTCAGATAGAGCTAATTTCTTATCATAACATAGCAGCTATCCATAGTCATGAACATTGAGTATAGTACACAGCAAGCTATGGCTAAGACAACAAGACATTATAAACTATAAAATCAACAAAGAATTAAGGAACAGGAAACAAGCGAAAAACAGTCAAGGTGGAGTCTGAAGAGGTGTGCAGGCAGTGTTTGATCAGAACGTAGAGGAGTGAACAGTTCATTCCACCACTGGGGAGCTAGGGTGGAGAAGCTCCGCAGTCCGGACAAGCAGAGCGAAGTGGTCGAGCTGGAGTTTAGTGTTGTATTATGTCTTGCAGGTAGGAAGGGCTTGTCCTTTTGGCTGCAGCGTAGGCAGGGTCAGACCTTTGAACCTGAACCTGACGGCGACCAGCAGCCAGTGGACTGACCTCAGCAGGGGGGTGATGTGTGAAAACTTTGGGAGGAGTAATCCAGGCGTGAGATAACCATGGTCTGGACGAGAAGCTGGGTCGAGTAGGTGGTCAGGTATGGTCAAATCCTCCTGATGTTGTACAGGAGGAACCTGCAGGACCGTGCTGTTGCCCTGATCTGCTCCATGAAGTCCAGCTGGTCATCCAGGACCATCCCCAAGTTCCTTGCAGAGCGGGAGGCAGCCACCGTAGTACCGTTGACGGTGATGGAGAGTGCTTGCAGTGGGGAGGTCCTGTGAGGTATGAAGCGCAGTTCCGTATTGTGAAGGTTGAGCTTCAGGTGATGAGTAGCCATCCACATAGAAATGTCAGCCAGGCAGGCTGATATCCTCTCCTTAACCTGTTAGGTAGAGGGGGAATGAGAAATAGTGCTATATAAGAGAAATGTCCAATAAAAAAACAATGGTATACTGAAAAAAAAACAGTACAAGTCTAAATAATACATTAACCAAAATGTCAGTAACATGGCAAGTGTTGATGTATAAATCAGTGTTAACATACCCCTGAAATGCTATTTCAAAAAGCAAGACTTGCACGCTAACAATTAATTCAGGGAGCAAAGATGCAATCTAAACAGGCGAGTCTTGAGTCTACGCCAGAAGATGGTCAGAAGGGCAGAAGGGCCAAGACCAGGGGCCTCATTTATAAAAAGTACTTTCGATCAAATTTGATCTTACGTGTGGCGTACATAAAAAATCACGACAAAGTAGTGATTTATAAAATTTCAACGTGACTCCATTTGACCGTGGAAATGGTCGTAGCTCCACGTCAGGTCTTCACTTGACATACGCACATTACCTGGTGGTTATGCCGAAGTATTGTAGGCTTGAGAGCCGCGCGTGAACGCTTATTTGGCATGGAAAATTACCGTTGTTGTTATCAGCCTACAAAATTAGTTTAATTCTAAATTGAAAAGGAAACTGATAGTCTAATTACTTAGTGGTATAATAATATACCATGAATGGTATAATAATATACCATTATTATTGCATTGCCTCTCAAGCTTCTGGATTTGAGAATTTTTTTCCTGTTCATTTCAAGTCTTTTGTTTTATTTATCCATTGTTTTTATATATTTAACTTTAACATTCTGCAAATATCAGGATTCCTAAATGCTTACGAAGGTAATCCCATACGCAAAAGGTCTGTAAAAATCATATATGATCATACTTGCAAAGTTTTTATAAAAAAGCATGTTGATTAGTAGCCTATTATATTATATATTTCTATACAATTCTTATACAATCTCTCAATGTTTTTTTTATAAGGAGTACCATGTATTAGGGAACTATTTAATTTTAGCATGAAATGTATATGCTAGCTCTCTACCACATATTTATTTTATTTAAGTTTTGTATATGGCATATGTGTTTTTTATAAGATTTTTACAGACCTTTTGCATATAGCATTTAGGAATCCTGTTATTTGCAGACTGGCAGACTTTCTTTTGTTGGTTTTATGAATGAAGTTCAACCATCGAGATTTTAAAAAAAGAACTGGAGGCAGCTTCCGCTTACCGGTTCCATGGATTCCTATGGGAGCTGCTCATTGGGGCACAAAGCCGATTCAGTGGCCAACCCGTCACGTCTCTGCAGTCTATGGGCAATACACACAGACAGCGCACAGAATCACGGGAATCGCAGTTTATTACAGAAGTTAACGGGGAGACGCGGTTGTTTCCATTACAGATATGCTCGGTTTTCTCATATTATACGTCTCAAAAGAACCGAAAACGACACGCTCTGATGGCTAGCTCACAAGCTAAATCGATTAATAATCATATTGCAGCCTATGCAGTATGCACTGATCTGAACAGACCTAGCTAACTTCAGCTTGAATAATGCAAGTAATAGCCTACAAGACTAGCCTATAAATAGCAACCCACACAGATAAAGCAGAGACGAAGAAGCTCGAGAATTATACATCATATTGCATTAAAATACAATTACGAAATAAGAAAGGTATTCTATGAATGTACTATAACGATAAGTATAAACTATAAGTACAATACCGGCAGCTTACCCATTCGCTTTATTTGACCGTGAAATAAAAATGGTGGATCTCCGTTTTGTCTCGTAATTCATCGGAGAAAAGCGTAAAGTCACGTGGTGTGTAATCTCTGATTCGTAAAATAAGTACGAATTTTCGGGACTGGAATTTCGTAGAATAGATACGAATGGGCTGTGAGACCAGGTTGAGATAATTGTGTGTAGTGTTTTGAAGAAAGTGTGGTTTAGAATTGAAATCTGGGTCTACAGCAGGAAATGTGTTTATAGTTCAGCAGAATTGGTTTAGGGAGTTGGCACATGAGTTACAGGTTGTGGTCATTGTGTCATAAGTTCCAGTTTTTGTGTGTAAACAATTGAGAAAAACTGTAATAGGCTGAATTATGCCTATATCATTAGTCGAGCCGTGATTGAGTATTTCTCTCTATTCGCACTTGGGGAAGCGCGTTATAAATATCTCGTTATCACATTACGGTTAGTCTCGAATTAGGATGTTATCGTGCCCAGATCGAAAAAGGGGGATCACACTTAGGATACATAGCAACACTTGATTAATTATGTAGTGAGTCGAGTTATAGAAAATACCAACACATCATATTACAAAACAAAACGAGTAAAGTCACACAATTATTGCCCAGCATAATTCTATCAGAATAAAATGCAATCAATATATTACACAAGTATCATATCAGTATCAGCCAATCTGTGCCCAGATAATCATCAGAGACCGGACACCGCAGTTGGTGTTAGAGTTCATCCGACCGTCGTCGGGGAAAAAGAACGGGAGTCCCGGGTTGGATGACTTGGAAAAGCAGATGCAGGCGAATGTCCAAGTGTCATTTGAGGTGTGGTCCTTTCGGATTCCTCGCGGGGGAATTTGTGTCGACAAAAGTCACAAAGAGATCCAGTCGTCTTTGAAACTGGAATTCCCGAACTGCCCATATAATAGCAATCTCCAACAGAATTGTCGGGTCCTATAGGAGCACGTACTTCGGATTCTAAGATCTAAAACTATAATGTTTTAACCCTTGATCACGGTTAAAGACTGAGTTCGCAAAGTAGAATGGTCTCTTTTAATGCATACAGTAAGCTACCACACGCCAGAGAGAGCGAACTCAGGGGGGGTCCCGTAGTTTTTTCCCTCGGGTGAGTGATGTGCATTTCCGGGGCTTACAGTATTGGCTATTGTAAGTTTGAAATTACAGCCAGGAGGGGGTGCCAAATGCGTCACTTTCGGGGTCATGGCCGGGACTGTAGTTCCATTGTAGTCCATTGTCCCAACACCTCTCAAGAGTTAACTCATTGCCCCAGTGGTTCTCACTGAATGAGCATTCGAGTCCAATGGGGATAGACACATCAGCGCACTAGGGGCCGGACGGCCTGCTATGCGCGTTTCCACCCTAGTCGCTGATCAATACGACTCTGCATAGGGGCAGCACGAGCCACCATGAGCTCCTACTAGTAGCCCCCAGATGTCCGATGAAACCCTGCTTTCCCCACAGTCCTCGGCCTTGTTTACGATCCGCCCTGGAAAATTCCAGTTCGGGAGGATCTGTTATCACAACAGAGCAGCACTGTTTGCGGAGTACGGCTCCCCGACCAGCGGACACGACTTAGGCCCTCCTCGTAGAAGGGGCTTGGGGGTTATGGGTATATGTGGCAGCCATTGAACACAGGGTGCTTACGGGAAGGTACAGACTACGTACACTGTCCGATTCCTGTACTATTGGACTTCTTACAGTTCTTACTTGATAACGGAAAAGCAGCTAGCACACTGAAAACCTATGTGGCTGCCATATCCAGCAGGCATGTTTGGGTACATAACAAGCCTGCAGGAAGCCAGTACCTGGTCAGCTGGTTCCTGAAGGGTGCCCAGCAGCTGAGACCTGAGAGGTCACTGGTAGCTCCCTCCTGGGATCTCCCTTTGGTGTTGAGAGCGCTCACGGTTCAGCCCTATGAGCCTCTCGAGATGATCAGCCTTAATTGGCTCTCTTTTAAAACGGCGTTTCTGCTAGTGATGGCATCAGCAAGACATGTTGGTGAGCTCTGCGCTCTCTCCATCAGCGCAGAGTGCCAACTGACTCAGGGGTCACATTGCAGCCTAATCCATTGTTCCTGCCCAAAATCTTTTTGGCATTTCACATCAACCAGCTGATCGAGCTCGTGGCGCTTTGCCCCCCGCCAGGCGAGGACCTGCGGGACGCACACCTGATATGTCCAGTGCTGCGCTGCGATACTACGTCGAAGCTACCGCTTCCTTCAGACGTACAGGGCAACTCTTTGTTTGCTATGGCAAGACCAAAGGGACAGCACTCTCGGCTCAGAGCCTCTCCCGATGGGTCGTGAAGGCAATAGCTATGGCCTGTGAGGCTAGCGCTAAACCCTCGCCTATTGATATCCAGGGCCTTTCCACCAGACGTATGGCTACCTCATGGGCAGCTCTGGAAGGCGTACCTCTTAAAGAAATTTGTGAAGTGGCGACGTGGGCGTTCCCCTGCACATTTTCAAGGTTTTATCACGTCAATGTGGCAGCAGGCTCAATGGTCGCTGCAACCGTCTTAGGACCGAAATAGAACGAACGCTTATGACGGTAACCCTGTTCTATGAGTTCTGGATGACCATTAGGGATCATGGTCACTCGGGACCTTTTAAGGGCGAAAAGATTGTTCCGAGGACTTCCGCAGTGATGCTCCCCCCTTTGTGGGAGGAATTACGTCACTACGCGGAGGTCATGTACTATGACAAATTTTGGTATAAAAGTCTCGATGCATCTGGCCCCAGAAGGCCATCCATATTGATGACCCTAATGGTCATCCGGAACTCATAGAACATGGTTACCATCGTAACCGTTCGTTTGGAACATTCCACAGGTAAACAGGTGATGCTATCATGACTGGGTATAAAAGGATATCAAAAGTCTCTTGATATTGTAAGACGGGCCGGCAATAAATTTAAGGAATATGCCTCTATATTCTTACATGGTGTATGTACCTTGTGTAAGGGCATGTAACTTTTACATGCCATGCCAGAAATAAAATAAAAAGTTAAACAATGTGAGAAGTGTTGTGTGCATATTGGAGCATATGTGTGGGTACGCATGCATGTGTGTGTGTGTGTGTGTGTGTGTGTGTGTGTGTGCGTGCCACGTGTGCTCAGAGAACAAAGGAGTGTGGAGTAAACTGGCTGTGTGGCAGCAAGATGGTTATTGATCTCAAATATATCGTTACTATAAGCAAATTCACGCATTTCGGTCAGGAAATACAGTAAAAATCACACCCAGGTGGCGAAGTAAGCGGTGCAGGTTTTTAGCAATCATATAAAAAAATGCAATAGAAAATGTGTGTGTTGTTTACATGTACAAAAACAATGGCCTCTGGTTTGGTGATATTTTTACATTATGCTTCTTATTAATTAGTATACTTACAGACATTGCATTTAACAAACATGTAAAAGAGAGATAGAGATAAAAGGACAGCAATTGGTATTTCAGAAGAAACAGGAAATATGACATTTAGTACTCTGATAACAAACAGGAAAGATTACAGTTATTACTTGAACAATAACAATGGAATTCCAAACTCAACAAGAGGGTGCATGGATTGTTGGGCCGTTCCAAAACTGACTGGGTCCAGCAGAACACTGGTGATAGATTTTGTATTGATTTTGCTTCGGGGGGTTGCTACGGCGACTCACCTTTCTAACAGGTAGAATGTTCAAAATTCCACTCTAGCGGCAGTTGGTAATTTCAATTTCGAACCCATTTTCTAACTTGTGACGACGACTACAATTTTTAAGGTACACAGACATAACATGTATCAAAATGTTCAAGTGGTTCACAGAATTCATACGGTGTAAATATCTAAGCTGTGACATTTTTAGTTTGTAAAATATTCAGTGTTGTTTGAAAACCATGCTCCCCATTCACACAAATGGTGGAATGTTCAAAACTCCACTCTAGCGGCAGCTGGTAATTTCAATTTCAAACCCATTTTCTAACTTGTGACCACGACTACAGTTTCTAAGCTACACAAGACATATTATATACAGATGTGCATCTGGTTCCCAGGTTTCCTACTGTGTGAATATCTAAGCTGTGACATGTATATTTTTTGAGATAGAGCTGTCTGAAGCTGGGCATGCTTTTCTCAAGCTACTATTGTATTCCCAGGCATGTGACGCCTAGGCGACTCCTGATTGGTTTAAATCTCATGCTACGAACGGACGGACGGACAGACGGACACACGTCACGTATAGAAGCGGCTGCACCGCTTAAAAATACAGTAAGCTAAAATTAGATCATATCACATGAATGTTAGTCAATGTTAAGGAAAGGAGCAAACCGTGAGGCCTGCTTTGGTTGGTTAAGAGTACTACCACTAGCTATAAAATGATAGGCCAGTCGGCTAGCTTGCTAACCAGTGCAAGTTTATAACTATTATTATTGCACAAAGTCGAGATACAATCAAATTACCGATAAACAATTCAGACTAAAATCCTAAGCTATGCCTGGGATGTTTGATCAGTCTTACTGAAGTCTGCGGTGACAAAAGCCCGATCATATGCCAAAAAAGCCCTGTTCACTCAAATGCAAAATAAACATGCTAAATTCTTGTGTAATTATACCACATCATTCTACTATCAATATCTGCTACTAAATATGAAATAAATATCCAATCCTACAATTGGTTTTACGCATCCCTTTCAAAATGTAGTGGTCATTTATTGTCTGGGACAATCCATGTGCGAAATAAACAACGATGCGTAATACCCCCAAGCTCTGCAAACCCATCTTATTCATTCCAGTTCATTCTGGTTTCATTGACAATTCTTTTATCCAATATAGGACATTATTACCTTAGCAATGGTGTTTTGCAATGTCTTATTGTATGCTTTGAACAATAAATTACAACCGGGCGGAACAGAATTTCTCGTTTTATCCGTTTAGTTTTACGGAAACAACTTAGAATGTACATTCGCTCGCCGAGACGTAATAGTTGTTTCCTGTTATTTTTGCAAGTTTTTACTAAGTTACTAACTCGTCAGCAAGGCAAGAGAAAATCCTTGTTTGCTTACATGGATTTTGGGAGCGGTTGTGCTATTTGTTTGATATTGTTATTTTCACATTTTGAGTGCATAGCACATATTGTAGTGTAAGCATTCATAGGTGGCTCAGTCATGTTTTATGTTTAATTTTCCCTGAAGCTAGAACATTTGCTAGCATTTTCCTGATGCTGGAATATTATTTTATTGTAATCTTATTGTACATAATATACGCTGTATGGCGTATCTCCCTGGGCAATACTTGTCACCAAATTTACTGTGCATATGTGCTAGATGAATGTAAAATTTTCCTTGGAGTGAGTATGCATGTGTATATACTTTATAATGGACACAAAATAATGTATTCATTTTATGACAAGTTTTGGATAGGTGTTTAGACCCATAGATAGTTATCCCCTATACTGAAAAGATAGTAATCCCCACTTGAAAATGAGCCAAAACAGTAGATTTGTAGTTATATATATAATTACTTTATGATTTACAGCAGTGCACAATTTAGCCATTTTGGATACATTTGGGGGCGGCAAGGTGGTGCAGTGGTTAGCACTGTCGCCTCACAGCATGAAGGTACCGAGTTCGAATCCCGGCCGAGGGCCTTTCTGTGTGGAGTTTGCATGTTCTCCCCGTGTCTGCGTGGGTTTCCTCCGGGTACTCCGGTTTCCTCCCACAGTCCAAAGACATGCAGGTTAGGCGAATTGGAGACTCAAAATTGCCCATAGGTATGAGTGTGTGAGTGAATGGTGTGTGTGCCCTGTGATGGATTGGCGGCCTGTCCAGGGTGTATTCCTGCCTCTTGCCCGATGCATGCTGGGATAGGCTCCAGCACCCCCTGTGACCCTGACCAGGAATAAGCGGGTTAATGGATAATGGATGGATGGATGGATGGATGGATGGATACATTTGGAGGCGCTAAGGAACGGACAGTCGGGTAACACTGCCTATATTTTGCATCATAGATCTGTTGTAGTTCTGCATATCACTCTCAGATGAAACAATTTTTAGTTTTCCTGCCAAGATTTTGTTGTATTTGTGGCACTTTTTTTGACCTAATATTATGAAAATAAACATAACTAAGTTAGTATTGTAAATGGTACAACTGTCTTGTTTCATTTAAGCCATGTTCCAAGTCTCTGTGATGCTCACACCTGGAGGTATAAAGCCTGAAATAGAACACCACCTAAATATGTGAGAATTAACCAAATTTGGCATCTGCGCTAAGGGGTTAATCATTCTCCAAAATCTTGTTGAAATGAAATGCACACATTTTCAAACTGATTCCTTTCCACCCTACAGTCCACCACCTGAGTTGCTGAGTGTACTTGTGGTTTTCTTCATGGATAGATACAATGTGTTTCATAAACATGAGTCAGACTTCAGAAAACCTAATTTACAAACCAAGTACCATAAAAACCCAGTGTATAAAATGCAGGTTTTTACATACATTTTTTTATTTAAATGTGGAATTAATACAACAGTGTGATTAATACACCTGCATGATTCAAGACCAATATTCAGAACTTTGTTGGTATTAAAGCTCCTGTTGCTGATCCATCAAGAGTTAGGCTAAATTATATTTCAAGCAACTGGTTTTTAAATTTGATTATTTAAAAGAAAATATGAGTTTGAATTTATACATTTCTCACCATAATCACATTACCATGTTTCAGTGGCAGTTCTAGGAAGTTTTCCATGGGGTGGCAAAGGGGTGTCAGGATGTTTTGGCAGGGTGGCGTGGGGTTAAGTGGGGGGTCTGGGAAAATTGAGTTTCAGAAACTTAATTTCCTGCATTCTGGTGAATTTTTAAGCATGTAAATCACAAAAACCCTAGGGCTATTTATGTCTGGATAAAAAAGCTATTATCTAAAATAGTTTTACAAATAATTTAGCATATTTGTTAACAGTCAAATTGACTTTATCATACACATCCAATAAAACTGGTTCTGAGCTACCCAAAGACTCACAATTACAGTTTTTTTACCATCAATATTTTTTTATTTAGTTTATTTTTAACAGAACAACAAAATCCACCCTCCCACCCCATCACCCTAATACATAAAAATTAAAGTCAAAATAAAATAAAATGAAAATCACATATTGCACCTTTAAACCAGCTTAAGGCGACAGTTGTTATGCTGTCTTGCAAAGCGTTTAACAGATTCATCCAAGTCCAGTGCTTTTGCACGCTGGCTCTCAATGCTGAGCACAGCTATGTTTGTCAGCCGTTCATTTGCCATTGTTGACCGCAAGTGATTTTTTACTAGCTTTAAGGTTGAGAAGCGGCGCTCACACCCAGCACTACTCACTGGAAAAACAACTGCAATCTTGCACAAATGAAAAAGCTCAACGAGGAGATCCTTAAAAGGATCCAAAAACTTGACAAACTCAGTTAGACTAGATGGATTCTCTTTTCCATTTGCCCTGTTTCTTTCAAAAAGTATTTTTGTCTGATTCAACTCATTCTTCAGGTCTTGCAAATCTGAGCCATATGCCTCTGCCAATAACATGACCATTTCCTCCTTCAAGAAGTCGCTGCTTGACGGGTTTAGGGCCTGTATTCCTTTCATTATGTTACAGTTGGACTTTGAGAAACGTTTCTCCATCTCACTAATCATGGAGTCCATGATGGGAAAGAATATTTTTATTCTAAAAGCCTCTTTGCTGTCAGTTTGTGCTCTCAGTCCAAGTGTGGATGTGACAACACTACCATCAAGTCTGCTTGCTGACTTTGTGGTTCTTTTCAGTTTGATGATGGTAGAAATGTTGCAATTATCACGTTTCAATAATTGTATTCCACAGCTCATTGAAGTTGTTTTCCTCATTGCGATATTCCTCAAAAATCTGCCTAAGGACTTCAATTAGATCAACTACTTTGGTGAGATCTATCTTTGGTGACTGGAGCATGTCAGATAAAAACTTTGTGTCACCTAGGATCTTTCTGAACACTGCGAGTAGCCCTATGAACTTCAGGTCAATTTGACATACTAGCCCTCGTGCTGCTACAGCTCTGTCCGGATTGTCCTCATCTGAAATTTCTTCCAGCACTCTTATAACAGCGGGTAACCTATCCATAAGGTTTCTACATGCAATGTAGCGGCAGGCCCATCTAGTCTCACTAAGTCTTTGTAGTTCCCATGGTGTATCACTGAACATTTCCTTTTGTACATCAAGCCACTTTTTGTGGACATAAAACACATAGAGCTTTTCAAGCAAAGAGAAAAAGCATCCAGCTTCAGGGACATTTTTCAGAGTCACGATAACAAGGTTCAAACAGTGTGCATTGCAGTGGACATAGAATGCATACTTGGCCACCTGCTTAACTCTAGTTTGGACTCCAGAGCACTTGCTACTCATGACTGCAGCTTCATCATATCCTTGGCCCACCAGATTCTCTCTGTATTCCAGCCCATACTTCTCTAGACAGGAAATTATTTTATCTGTTAAACCAGCTGCATCCAAGTGTTATGTTTCCTGGTACTCGAGGAAGCTCTCCCGTACCACACCATCATAATAGTACCTTAGGACAATGGAAATCTGCTCCTTTTTTGACACATCTTTAGTCTCATCTGCTATGACTGAAAAGTGCTCACTGTCTTTAACTTCATTTATAATTTCCTCTTGCACCATTCCTGCTAAAGTCTAACATCTCACTTTGAATGATTTTACTTGTGTACTTAGCATTTCTGGTCGTTCTGTCAATCTTTTTTTAACAATGGGATCATGTTCACTGACAACACCTAAAATCTCACGGAAATTCCCTCTGTTCTTTGAGGTTTATGATTCATCATGACCACGCTGTGCAATATTCTGAGTAGCTGTGAGCAGCAAAACTTCAGCCAAGGTTTTAATGTACTTTTGATTCTCTATGACTTGTTTTTTATTTTCATCTCCCATCATTCCCAGGACAGATGTGTTGTTTTCAGCCATTCTTTTGTGTTCACCCCATGCAATCATTGCATTCACATGAGTCTCTGACTTGGTATGTTTACTAAATCCACTATCTTTGAAAGTGGCCTTCTTCCAATTGGAATATCCATTTGCTGATGTGAACACAGTCTTTGGGGCATTTGACATTGCAAAATGTCTGCATGTGAAGCAGTATGCTGCATCTTTAGATTGTGAATACTCGACCCATGGATGGTCTTTATACCACTTATTGTGGAAGCTTATTTTTGCCCCTCCCTGTAAGGTTTTTGGAAATACCTTTAAATTTGGTTGCATGGGGCCATCTGTTTTGAATTTTGATATATCTAAAGGAGAGAGAAAATGTGGAATTAGGACCATCTACTACTGTATCAATACTCACCGTTGGCCTAGCCCCTATAGCCTACTGTGATAGCTCTTGCATTCATTTCAACACTAATGTGGGTCTGATTACTAAAGCAACATTCTGCTGCACATGAATAAACCCCATGAATAAACAGATAGCCAATAACTAAAAACATTTTCACCTTAGTGATTGAATTGGCATGTTGCTATATTGTAATTTGTAAAAACAGTGAACTAACATACCATGAGGTCCAGCTGGACTTGGAGCAGCCTCACTGTTCCTGTCTGTCTGTCCAGTCTCCCTTTCTCCATCACTGACTTGCTCTCCCTCGCTCTCTGCATCACTTTCTTCTCTTTGTTCACGCAGCTCTTCACTCATTTGTCCCTCCTCTTGATCACTCATTTCCTGACCTCTCTCCTCTCCTTTGCTTTGTCCATCATCTTCTTTCTCTTCTATCTCACTGCTCTCCTTTCTGTCGCTCTGCTCTCCTCCATCTTTCTCTATCTCTCCCTCCTCCTGATCACTTTGCTTTTTTTTTCTGGAAATAGTTGGCTATTTATTTCCTTTTCATTTTTGCATACTCTGACCTACAGTGTTCAAGATATAAAAGGATTTGTAGGTTAAAATCCATTCCATACATTGCATGGGATATATAATCAATAAGCTATGTAAACAATCAAACCATTACTGTTGGAAGGCAGACCAGGGTATTGTCCACAAAGCCATTCATATGGGTGAGATCCAGCTACTGTTAACCAGGCTTCCAAGCTAACTTATTTTACCTGGCTTTCCCAGACCCGTCCCGAAATATAATTCAACTACTATCTATTTACATTTACAACTTCCCCTCTCAACTGTTGCACACTTTCCCCCTTTCATGTCAGCACACACACACACACACACACACACACACACACACACTTGTTCGACAAGCATTGTTTTGCTGACCGTGCCTTCAGACTTTATTGTCGGAATTTTTTAATGATCGTATAAGGAACTGTAGTTCACGAGAGCTAACGTTAGCTAGCATAGCTCGTCCAACGATGTTGGCGTGACTACAGTACCGATAGGAGCTAGGGAAAAGTAAAAGTGGAGGGGTCTGTGCGTATGTAAACGAGATAACGTTACTGTAATCCATCACAAATATCACCAAAGCACATGATCTGTACAAAAGACATTGATTGAACTTTTGGGCATTCATTGCCCTACTAACGCTGACAGCTAGCTAACATCAGCTAACGTTAGCTAGCTAACGTTACAGTGTGGAACACGGGCACTTGTTCTCTCAACTATAATGGCCATGCTAGCTATATTGAATACAGCATATATTCGTTGCTAACTTTGTTAGGGTTGGACTTTACAAATAAAGGGCTAACGTTACTAGTTTCATACTTTATACAGAAAAGGCTATCGATTGCTTTCTACTTTCAGACTTAACTTACCAGATACAACGCTCTATGCTCAGTATACCTGCTCGCTCAGAAATTAAGCTGGCTCGAGACTTTTCAGTTACAGAAGAAGCGTTGACGGACGCAATCATTTATTTTAACATTGAGGGTGGCACAGCGAATTATAAACTGGTGATTGGAGCAATTTACGTCAACTTCGAAGAAATATCCTGAATGTTCAACACAATTTGTTTTATTTTATTTATAATATAATAATATTTACATCTGAAATTGGGGTGGCGACTGGGGTGGCAAGGACTTTTTATAGAGTGGCAGCTGCCACCCCCATGCCACCCCGTAGAACCGCGCCTGCCATGTTTACATTATGCTGTTATTTTGTTTTTTATTGCTAAAATTGGCTTGGCGTGGCTTGTTGAGACATGTTTCCGCTGGTTCCTGTTCCATTTAAATAAACAAGAGAGCCCCTCCTTCACCTGTCTTCACCAGGGAACGTCACCAATGTGTAACACCGCACTGGTTCACTAAATCAAACCCACTCATTGGCCGGGAAAGCCACGACTCCTTATTGGTGCAGCAAGACAGTGCATGTGGGATGTGTCTTGAAGTATGTGCTCATGAAATACACCTTAGTATACTTTTTACAAATGGAGTTACCTACGTATATAGGATGTTTTCACACAAGTTTGTTTCATGGATTTTAGAATGGAATAAATATCACGTGCTTTGATTGGTGAAGTTTTGTTATTTTGTCCAGTCAGCTAGCAAGACAGCCAACTAGCTAGATAGCCCAATCAGCAAGCTATTCAGCCAATCGGCTTTTCCCCATTCAAAAAACCAAACCATACATCTCTTTTCTGCTTGACTGTATGAGACTAGATTCTGTTGTCACTGTGCCCATTATTTGAATACCCATGCACTCTGTAATCTAATTTGGTGCATCCAATCAGACTACAATGTGCTCTTTCCCAAGAAAGATAAACTTCTGCAAGCAACTACTTTTTCCCCCCAAGGCAAATGAAGGAATTTTGTCAGGCTAATATTAACAAAATAAACAAGATTTTCCAATACATATGCTATGAGTCATTGTTTACCAAGGTAGGCAGCTTGAAATAATAACAACTCCTTCTTACCATTGGCAATAGAGCTCTTCCTGGATTTTTCCCCAGCAAACACACTCATTGTGTCATGAAAATGCAGTCCTCTAAACAGAGTACAAGTTCATCAGACATGTTTTCATCCAAGCCATCTGGGTAAGCAGCAGTCAGCTGAGAGCCACAAGAACATCACTGACATCAGAGCTCTTGTCAAATATTATGCCAAAAAGATATTCATAGCCAACAAAGTAGACTACAGCTTTCTAAGGCATTAGCCAGTCTCTAATACATACAGTTCAATTCCTGTTAGATTAATGTTAGCAGTCGTATCGAACCTGCCTCTGCGAGTGGAGCTTCCTGGTTTGGGTGACTGTAATTCACTTCTCCTGTCCACTGTGATGTCTGATGGGCCTCTTAGCGGTTGATGCTTGTCCATTCTTTGCTGCAGTGGCTCTGCTGCCAGAAATACAGTAGATATGGATGGATAACTTGAAGTTTCTTCTCCTGACTTATTTTTCCATAGAGTTCAATAGTAAAATTTGTCAGGAGAAACAACCCTTAAAGTGATCCATTCATATCTACTGCATATCTGGCAGCAGAGTGATGGTTTGAGGCTTAGTAAATAATAAATCAGATCAAAAATGTCTACGACATAAAAAAAGCCAAGTTACTCACGCATAGCCTACATAGCGCTGTCCATAAGTTCTTAATTCCAACTTGCAAAAACTAGGCCTGCCTTTAAATGTCTTGATATCAAAATGTGGCCAAGTTACAACTAACAATATTGGCAGTCATGTTTGTGGGTCAGATGGTGGCAAATAAGTAATAGTACCAATTTTCTTAACATAATAGTATTTATGATATTTGCAAACATAATTTTGTGAACACAAGGATATCTATGCTCTGTAGGACCACACAGGTTTTGATAGAAATCCAAATAAATAAATTATAATAATTATAATAATAATAATAATAATACATTTTATTCATTCTGTGCTTTTCATAGACCCAAATCAGTGGATGCAGACAATTGTTCAAACATGCCCTATAGTGTAGTAATTTTTCTGTTTAATTTCTAAGTGCAACACATCTGAATCAGAGTATTTCCACTATAAATTATTTTAATTTTGCAGTTTGATGTGGCACATACAGTTTCATTGACCACATTCTCTTGAGATGGTAAGATGAAGAAACACAGGGCCAAGTTGCATTAAATAATTTAGGAAAGTTTGGATAGCATTGCTTTGGAATAGAGCTAGTTTATTTAGTGTGAGCTACGATAGGCAATATTGTTAGTTGTAACTTGGCCACATTTTGATATCAAGACTTTTAAAGGCAGGCCTAGTTTTTGCAAGTTGGAATTAAGAACTTATGGACAGCGCTATGTAGGCTATGCGTGAGTGGCTTTTTTTACGTCATAGACGTTTTTGATCTGATATCACTTATTTTTTTATAGCTAACTGATGATGAATAATGCATGAAGATAAACATGGAGAGAGACACGCATTCCAAAGAAATGTATGCAGACATTCGCTTAACCATATCGCCCTCTATTGACAAGAATGAGAACAGTTATCCCATTACAGACAGCACACAATTACATTAAAAGAGTTTGTAGATGAGCAGTATTTAATGTGTAATGAAATACAATGAACAGCACCACCTGAGCTATGGATCATGAAGAAGCATGTAAATCAATGAACCAAGTCTACATGGAGACATACATGCACAATGGGCTAGATGCAAACACATTCTAGCTGAAAGACATACAGCCTAAATAGCTAGTACAGCCTAAATAGTTTGCATCAGTAAAATATGGAAATAGTTTTAAAATAGGGCTATTAGTATTCTATGAAATACATTTAACGTTAGGCTATTCAACACTGGATTGCCGGATGTGTAACTCCAACCTTCCATGTGTGTGCTACGAGCTAGCGAGCGAGCTAGTGAGTTTCTGCACAGCAGTTTTTTTCCAGTAGTGTAGAACGTTACCTGCGGGAAATGTTTTGTTACTGGACAGCTAGGTTTAGTTTAGTTTTCTGTAGTGCAATGAATGTAGGCTATAATGCATGTTGATTCGCTTCGTAGTAGCCTAGCTTGTTTCTGCTTCCTGACGAGAAGCAGGAAGTAACATTGGCGAACAAGCTTAATTGGAGAACGCATATTTCCCAGGAATCTTAGCCAGAAAGAAAACAGTAGATACTACTAAGAAAGTACATACCAGAGATTATTCTTCTTCTTATTTTTATAATAATTAAAAGTGTTTGCAGTAAGCTACTTTATCAGCAGAGTAGCGTAGACTAGAGCCACATTCGGAGGCTATCTATTTATAAGTGACTAACCATGAATCAGATATGTTTGGGGAATTGGCGGTTTATAAATCCGATCGCTTAAAGGCTTGCAGCTTAAAAGAGGCTATCCTCAATTCTTAATGTAGGCTATTATCAAAAATTCTTAATTTTCCTAGTAGTTAATTTGATGGTGACCTTGTGTTATGTGTGAAAAGGATAAAGTGAACAGAGCTGAAGTGAAGAAATTAATGAATAAAGAAATGTTGGCGGAGGCAAGGGATTTCCACAGTCAGTCAGTCATGACCGCAAGAGCAGAGCGTAACACCCTCCCCAAACCAGACAAAAGCGAGCTTCCGGTTTGGGGACGGTTTGATATAGTACAAGTGAAATACAAGTGAAACATTGAACAGTTAATATTGGAAACCTCTTTTGCCTTTGCAATAAAAATATGTTAATGTGTCAATGTGAAAATAATAACAGTCTAAGAAATGAAGTACTTAACAGTTGCACATTGTTTTTGTGGAAAATACACATGTGCCCTGCTGGGCTCGAACCCACAATCCACTGTGTGAGAGACTGCAGTTTTAACCACTAAGCCACAGTAGCTTCTTGGAAAGCATGAAGCCATTAGCTACATTAACATTAAAAAAACATTAGTATGAAGCGTTTTTATTGGACGATAAGCTTGATGAGCAGGTATACGGACCATAATAATAATAATAATAATAATTCTCCCCATTGGATAACATCGCGACAGAGGCAGGCAGTTTGGCAGGAAAAATGGGAGGAAGAAGAAGAAGAAAAACAGCAAAATAACCCAAGTTTGGGGCTTTATTGTGTGGATGTGTGAAGTTGTATCTGAATGCTGTGTGGTTACATGAGGTCAGAATATACTGAAGTTAATGTTTTTAAGGGCTGAGAGTGAGACGGATGTGTGCGGGTTGGACCCGTAATGCACGACTCAGAACACAAACGTAATAATAAATGTCCGCAAGGACTTTATTATAGGGAAATCCAGAAATCGTAGTCACACAAGCGAAGTCCAAAAACCAATAAATCCAGCCAATAATCAAAAATACAGTACAAAAGGAGAAAGCAGTCTTGAAATCAGTATCCATGCACAAGTTCAAAACCAGAGTAGCTGTCAGCGGAGCAGAAGTACAATTCAGGGGTAAAGCAGAGTTCGTTGGTCGTGGGGCATTACAGGAGTCAGAACGAAGTCCTATCCGCGGGGCAGAGGTACAAAACAGACAGCAGACAAAACTTGTGGTCAAAAACAGGCAGTAGATACGATAGGCTGGCAGTAACGATGGTCAGTAAACAGGCTTGATTTATAACGGTAGTCAGACAAAGGTAAATACTCAAAAGTGACAGTAGATAACTAACAGGCAACAATTTTGCAAAGACATGACATGAACACTGATCTTATATGCAGGTGTAGACAGGTGCAGACACTTAGCTTGAGAGCAGCATGCGAAGGGGAATCAGGTGTGGAAGGCTGACGAGGTAACAAGATAATTAGTAATCGTTAGTAATAAACCTATCCTGACCTAGCGTTAGTAAATTAGTAAATTGCATGCACGAGAAACGTAAGGTAAACATGAACACATGGTTAGAGAGTTAGTATTACCCAATCCTGATCTAATGTTAGTAGATTAGTAAATAGACACGGGAAAATGAAACAATTAGGGAAGTGTGAGTGACAGCAAGAGAGAGAGGGAAAACAGCACGAATGCAAGGCTGCGGAAAAACATGGAAATGTGTATGCTACCAATGAACTGCATTGTAACACAAGCATGACATGAACCGAAAATAAACTGTGACAAACTAAACATGAAACGTGGCATAAACATGACAGAAATGTAACAGAGAGTCTATGGTCATTGTGGTTACTTCTGTAGGAAACCCTGAAAAGTGCCAAACTCTCTGTGCTGTATAGGTATGGGGCATGCCCCGCCAAGCCGTAACTTGGCATACCTGCCATCCCAATTAAAGCTTGTTTGATACGTCAGACCCTTGATGACTTAGAGCCATTTCGCCAACCATGTGTTCCATACTGTTCCAGTGTAATTTACAGCTAAATCTAGTCCCACCCCCCAATTCCCATATAGATCCATTCAAATGCAGAGACATTATAGTACCGCTTGTAAGAGTCTTTTGATGTTATTGAGTCACAGACATCAAGGAGTCATGGCATGCAAAGGATATGTGACCAAATATTAAAAATGATTACTTTATTCTATATATAAATGCAGGGGTGCCAATAATTGTGGCACACGTGGTTTTGTTAAAAATAATTATTTCTTGATGAGGGAATTTTTTTCTCATAATAAATTTACTTTAATTAAAGGTTGGATTTTTCTCATCTTTTCAGTGTGAGATTAAGCTAATTCACCAAATGGTGAATTTTTTATAACCCTTTTTACTCATCTTTACCAGGGGTGCCAATAATAGTGGAGGGCACTGTAGCTGCTACTGCTGAACATACTATACTTTCCTCCAACTCATCCATCCATAATACTTTTTTTCTTTCCCTCAGCTGAGCCCAGTGAACCAATTTAGTATAACAGAAGGTAGCAGAGTTAGCAGCCCACCCCCAGACATCATATCAGATTCAGGATAAAGAGGTATTCATAGTCCCTTTTACCTGATCCAGAGGCTATCTAGAGGCAGCAGGAAGATGTTGTGAGATGCAAAACAAACATTTCTGTCAGCCTAGGGCCACTAAGCAATATCAAACTCATGTTTTTTTTATTAATTTGCACCACTCTGTAACACACCTACTGAGAAAACCATGATCACAGGTAAAAGTTGAGAATGGAGTCACCAGTGAGCATAGTGCAGTGTATGCCTGGGGCCAGAGCTATTGATGTTGAAGCAAATCTGAAGGTGTTGGCTAAAGAAAGTAAATTTGGTAGAATTTGTACCCACAGCTCCAATGGCATTGGATTGAGGCAATCAGAGATCAATAAATGTAACTGAATTGGTGTGAAAGTTAGCAAAACTATGTTCTGGCCCACTCCCAAGGAGTGACAAGATCTACAGAAGTCTGGCAACATTAGCTGCTAAATCACTGGTTGTCTGAGTGGTGCTTGTATATTTGTGAGGGTTTAGGGCGAAATAGCGATGAGCCAAATGCGACAACAAAATAAGGGATAAAAACTCCCTAGCAATAGCCAAACAAAAAACACCCTAACAAAACAGGGATAACCACGAGCAACCCGGGCAGAGAAAATAAACAGTACACTACAGCTGAAACAGCTGTGGCGAGAACAGAGAAAAAATAAGGCACCTTCGGTGAAAATAATGAAATAAATATAAAGCTCGCACTCTCGAAAAGGAGAGAGTGGGAGCGGGAGGGGGAGAGAGGAAAAGAGAGATTAAGAGAAATAATCTCTGAGCTTCGTTAAACAGGAGAACTGTCTCTACAGAGAAAATAAAATAAAAAAATATTTTGAGAAAATGTAGAGGCAGCAAAACAAAACCCTGTGTTCGTGAAACACGAAGAAATACTGAAGCACCCGGAAGAGGAATTCCGGGGCTTAAAAACCTGATGACAGGTAAAACAGGTGAAAGCACTAATCACTGGGACAAAGAAAACCCTGCGGTGGAGTGCAGAAAAAATCAGATAGATCGGAAAACAACATGGAAAGTGAGGAAAACGGCACGCGCCCATGACAGGACCCCCCCTCTAAGGGACGACCCCAGGCAATCCCCCAACTAGCTTACCACGGAAATCGCTAACTAGTTGGGGGTCCAAGATATTTCTGGATGGGACCCAGCAACGCTCCTCATGGCCATAGCCCCCCCAATCGACCAAATACTGGAAACCCCGGCCCACCCTTCTCTCCACCAGAATGCGGCGGACCATATACACCGGGCCTCCCTCCACGATCCGAGGGGGGGGAGTTGGTCGCTCAACCGGGGATAAGGTAAGAACCGGCTTCAAACAAGAGACGTGGAAGGTAGGGTGGATGCGCATGGAGCGCGGAAACTGCAGACGAACAATGACGGGGTTGATTTTGCGGACAATCTTGAAGGGTCCCACATACCACGGGGCGAGTTTACGAGACTCGACCCGCAAGGGCAAGTCCCGCGTGGGAATCCAAACTCTCTGACCCACCTGATAGGAAGGGGCAGGACGACGGTGTTTGTCAGCAGAAGCCTTTTGACTGGCAGATGCTCGTAAAAGCGAAGCATGAACTCGCTTCCACACCGCACGACATCTTCGAACAAACGAGCCAGCAGAGGGAACCTCCACATTCCTGTCCAACTCAGGGAAGAGTGGGGGCAAATAACCCACCTGGGCCTCGAATGGAGTACGCAAGGTGTTGTGGGCATATTCAGCCCAAGGAAGGTAATGACTCCACGAAGTGGGGTTGGAGGCTGCCAGACATCGAAGAGTGCGTTCTAGAGTCAGGTTAGTACGTTCTGTTTGTCCGTTAGTCTTTCCTCCAGGTTCCACCCGCAGACTAACGGAGGCGCCCAACTGCGCGCAAAAGGAACGGCCAGAACCTGGCGACAAACTGAGGGCCGCGGTCAGAAACCACATCGCGGGGCAATCTGTGGACCCTAAAAACGTGGTCCACAACCAACTGAGCAGTCTCAGGAGCAGACGGCAGTTTAGCTAGGGCCAGAAAATGTGCCGCCTTAGAAAACCTGTCGACAATGATGAGAATAACCGCGTTACCCTGAGAGGGGGGTAACCCGGTCACAAAGTCTAGGGCGATGTGACTCCATGGCCGACTGGGAACAGGCAACGGGCGTAACAAGCCCGAGGGAGGGAGTTGGGAACCCTTATTCCGTGTGTATATGATGCAAGTGATGACAAATTTGCGCACGTCCCTCTCCATGCCGTGCCACCAAAAGCGTCTGGAGAGAAATTCCCTAGTGCGGTGGACACCGGGATATGCGGTGGGTTGGGAGGAGTGACCCCACTGTAGCACCCGAGGCCTCACTTTAAGAGGTACAAATAGGCAATTGGCGGGACCCCCCCCCCCCAGGCCAGGGTCGAGGCGTAACGCCTGCTGAACCGCCACTTCAATGTCCCATAACACCGGGACCAAGATCTGCGTGGCGGGTAAAATGGACTCTGTGATGGCGGGATTGTCGGGCTGATCAAAGATACGAGAGACGGCGTCCGGTTTGATATTTTTTGAACCGGGACGGTATGGGAGGAGGAAATTAAACCGTGTAAAAAACAACGCCCAGCATGCCTGTCGAGAATTATGCCTCTTCGCCTGTTGAACTTATTCCAAATTCTTATGATCAGTCCAAACAGTGAAGGGATGCTCAGCTCCTTCCAAGCAGTGCCTCCACTCCTCCAGAGCCAATTTAATCGCTTAGCGCCACGTCATAATTCCTCTCGGCGGGGGTAAGGGTGAGAGAGAAATAAGCACACGGGTGCAATTTGTGGTCAATGGGGGAGTGCTGAGACAAAATAGCGCCTGCTCCCAATTCGGAGACATCGACCTCCACAATGAATGGGAGGGAGAGATTGGGCGTGATCAAAACGGGCTCAGAACTGAACCTTTTTTTTAATTCAACAAATGCGCAGTCAGCCTTAGGATTCCTGAGGAATTGCCTTGCTGACGTTTTCTTGGTTAACGCGGTAATGGGCGCAACGAGTGCACTAAAATTACGGATAAAGCGCCTATAAAAAAATAGGCCAATCATAATAAATATTGATGATTACGGTAAAGACTGTTCAACTGGCTCTGAAAGAGAAAATTAATTGTTAAGGGGGTGGGTGCGGAGGTTGCACAATAAATGAACAATATAAAAAAATTTTTTTTAAAGACAACCTATATACACTATGTACAGTAGTCATACTGTACATAGTGTATATAGGTTGTCTTTAAAAAAAAATGGTGCTAAAAATACAAGTGTCTACCCACACTAATAGTTCCTATTAATATATACACATAGGTTATAGAGACGGCTCACACTGCTGGCTTGAAAGTGCCCACTCAGTTCAGTTCAGAACCCGCATTTTACCCACACCCAGTTCAACCACATTACACTAGCTTAAAGGGATAGTTCGGAATTTTGGACATAATGGGCCCTATCTTGGCGATCTTGGCGCTTGGTCTAAGCGCATGGCGTAAAGTCCATTTTGGGCGTGTCCAAGTCCACTTTTGCTATTTTAACGGCGTGTTATTTGGGCGCTAAGCACGGCGCAAGGTGCAACTGGGCTGAACCTAGTCTCTTCATTAATTATAGGTGTGTCTTGGGCGTGACATGCAATAAACCAATCAAAATGTCATATCCCATTCCCTTTAAAAGCCTGCTTTTCCACCTTGGTGGATTGCTTATGATGGCGAAACAGACATGCTCGTGCGTGTTTAGTGCGATCAAGGAATAGGCTATATGGATCAGTAGTAGCCTATGATCAATATTATTCGGGCTAACCATTATGAGTTCCCGGTAATTCCTGACAGTGCTGTTTACAAAATACATGCGTTTAAATTTCGTTAAAAGCACCTGCAACAGCTGAGAATAAGCGACCAATGGCTTCCGTGTCACCTTAGAAAACGCCAAATTAGCCTGCTTGTTTAACGAATTTTGTTTGATTATGCAATGAACTCATGTTCAAGCTTCATCCGAAGTTCATTAGGCTACCTGCATTCTAATTTTGATTAATAACATAAATAACGTTATTTTGCCTTAATGATAACACTACATGCAATAAATCTGTCAGGTTGCCAACCCATAGGTTCAGCATATTTTCCCTTGTTTTATAATGTCCTGCTTATGGAAATGTGACCAACCTATTTTACTGGGAGCGTAATGCTTTAAAACGGAAGACCGTGAAAAGTGCGATTTACAGCAGGAGAAACAGACCTGCTCATGTAAAGCGCACATGCAGATAATGGCATTAAAATTCATTGTAAATTTATTTTGTAACGTGCTGCAAATTTCGTTTCTAATTAGCCGCTTAGTTCTCTTTAAAATCTTTTGTTCAGCTATGGAATAACAGGTGAAATCAGCGGGGTTTTAATAAGCTGAGGGTATGGAAACCTTGTCACTGTAATTTAAAAAATATGAAGGACAAATAATAGCTAAGGTTACAATTCACTTAACATGACATTTATCTCCGTTTTTTAACCATAGGCTATCGAAAAAACTTATGCACAGCGAATCCGCTGTAGCCTAGGCTATTTGAAAAACAATAAAAGCAATATTCACTGGACAAGGTTTTGAACTTTTTTCAGTCACAAACCATTCTATTTACTTACAGGCTGTATTCCTAGATAAACAGAGCTGTATTGTAATGACGTCTGAAGCGCATTTTCAGAACTCAAAAGTCCTTCTTAGGTGTAAATGACAATTTGCGCATTAGGCTTGATATACAGTTGCAGCCACTATTATTGGCACCCCTGGTAAAGACGAGTAAAAAGGGTTATACAAAATATACCGTATGGTGAATTACCTTAATCTCACACTGAAAAAATGAGAAAAATCCAATTTAATTGACGTTAATTTATTATGAGAAAAAAAAAATCCCTCATCAAGAAATAATTATTTTTAACAAAACCACGTTGGCCACAATTATTGGCACCCCTGCATTTATATATAGAATAAAGTAATAGTTTTTAATAGTTGGTCGCATATCCTTTGCATGCCATGACTTCCTGATGTCTGTGACTCAACGACATCAAAAGACTCTTGATATATTATTTTCTGGTACTCTTACAAGCGATACTATAACCTCTCTGCATTTGAATGGATCTCTAAGGGAATTGGGGGGTGGGTCTAGATTTAGCTGTAAATTACACTGGAACAGTATGGAACACATGGTTGGCTAAATGGCTGTAAGTCTTCAAGGGTCTGACGTATCAAACAAGCTTTAAACCATCACTCTGCTGCCAGATATGCAGTAGATATGGATGAATAACTTGAAGGGTTTCTTCTCCTGACTTATTTTTCCATAGAGTTCAATAGGAAAATTTGTCAGGAGAAACAACCCTTAAAGTGATCCATCCATATCTACTGCATATCTGGCAGCAGAGTGATTGTTTAAGGCTTGTTTGATACCTCAGACCCTTGTTGACTTACAGCCATTTTACCAACCATGTATTCCATACTGTTCCAGAATAATTTACAGCTAAATCTAGTCCCACCCCCCAATTCCCATAGAGATCCATTCAAATGCAGAGATGTTATAGTATCGCTTGTAAGAGTACCAGAAAATAAGATATCAAGAGTCTTTTGATGTTGTTGGGTCACAGACATCAGGAAGTCATGGCATGCAAAGGATATGTGACCAAATATTAAAAATTATTACTTTATTCTATATATAAATGCAGGGGTGCCAATAATTGTGGCCAATGTGGTTTTGTTAAAAATAATTATTTCTTGATGAGGGATTTTTGTTTCTCTTAATAAATTAATGTCAATTAAAGGTTGGATTCTTCTTGTTTTTTCAGTGTAAGATTAAGCTAATTCACCAAACGGTGAATTTTTTATAACCCTTTTTGTTCATCTTTACAGGGGGTGCCAATAATAGTGGCCGCGACTGTAGGTGTTATCAGCTCCATTTTAATGGATAGCCATTGTCCCGTACAATCGCACATCGCCTGGATGTTGATGGAGTGGGCTGAGAGCAATGTAATGTGGCATCGTTTCCCTTCGCTGAGGGAAAGGTATGTGGACCTATGGAACATTTTATTATTATGCATTTTTGATATAGCCTACACAATAATAATATTTCACATTGTGATCTAGATATTTTAGTCATGCTTGTGCGCGCCCTTGTGTGTAACAGACAGGAGGGTATGTGCGTTGTGCACACGCCTATGTAGACGCACTTATATGCGCAGTTAAAATAACATGTGAACAACTGCGACATGACTTTAGACCAGGTTTGTGGTGGTTCTAGCGCAAGCGCTTTCTGCTGGCTCAAGATAGCAATACGCCAAAAAGAATCCTGGCCACTCCTCATCTTATGACCAACACGCCCAGTTCACTTGCTAGGCGTTATAATTAACCTAGCGCCGGGTGTAAGATAGCAAAGACACTTGCGTTTGGGTTAGCGCCACTTTGCGCCGGGTGTAAGATAGGGCCCAAGGTCTCAATTACGATTTACCCATGATGTAGTTGATTGATGGAAACCATTTTCAGATAATTCCATGCTGTCCCTTCTTTTGGACATACATACATTGCTAATGCTAGCGCAACTCTAAGGTAACTGGTAGCATCCACTACCAAATGCACTTAAACACTCCACAGTGCACCCAAAGCAAATAAAATATGATGACAGTCTATCGGGGTTATTTTCAGTGATTATACCATCATTTTTGAAGTGAAACTATCGTTGAATCCTTTACTTTGTGCTCACCTAAATTCTCTGTGGAATAATTTTTGTTTCCTTTTTCGTTTTGTTTTCTTTCCTTTTTGTTTCACGTATTCTTTCCGCCTCAGTGGTTAATCCCTACAGGATTAACTTTCAGATTCCTTGTGTCGCGTCTGGTCCTCCGAACCCGACCCCCTTACACATCCACTCTCATTTAATAGATTTCATTGTTAAATTACATGTTACAGAATTACAGAATGTTCGACCTCCCTACCACTATGGGGTGGACACCACGTCACGCAATAAGTATTGCTGGATGTCCGCCGCTCATTCTCTTTTTGCCTCATACGAGACAGGTTAGAGCATACAGTATTTGCCATTAATCTACTGATTGACGTGTGTATGCACATCTGGTCAAATTAATCTTTAGTGTGATTATTTAACCAGCTCACTGCTGTTCTCTGTTTGAACTATATTAGTTTTGCTACTAATATTTTTCTGGATATAGTACCCTATATTGTTGTACTTCACACAAGCATTTAAATGCTGAAAGGAGCCTCTGCATCTGTGAGGTTGTACGAGGCATTAGGCTCCAGTGCCTCATGCCCTTGCAGTATTTCTGGTCGAGTCTGATTTATTGGTGTGTGTGCACTTGAATATTCATTGTGTCAAAGCTACTACACATTATATCAGAGATATGTGACTGGTGCTGGTAAAACGGTCCACAGGTCGCACAGGGTAAAAAAATTTTCATTGTTTTTTATAGTTTATGAAAGTACAGATCCTGAGTTTTCAAATGACGTCTCATAAACTGCAATAGCGCATATTTGAAGAAGATATGCTTCTTTGAATGTCGGTACACCTTAAACCAATTTCCTGAGAAAACAGCTCTCAAAGATTTGCAGTTTCACACCTGAGGCTTGCGAATTTAATGGGCGTGAAAAGTAGCTGGTTAATCCCACTCCCCCACTAGAGTATCAGATTCTGGATTTCAGAAGCTTGTGTTATTAAACAAAGACTAACTGTTAGCTAATTTGGTTTCTGCTAAACAAAGGATGCCCCAATCAATGCCCTTCTATAGGCTACTATTGAGCCTATGCTAGCTGTGAGAAAGTTATCTAAATGTAGTGTACTTTAAATCTGCAAATGATATAGGCCTACGTATTATGCTTAGGTTTTCGCTGATAATAGTATTGAGGATATTTTTTCACGTAGGCTACTGGATGTCACTAAACAGTAGTGTAAGGGGTGTTGGATTTTAAGGTTTTTATAGTAATATCAGAGTTATAATCTGTTTAAGTCCCCACACCCATCCTGATTCAGTCCAGGGGTTAAGTACCCTTTCAAATGCAAGCTCTCCCCCAAGACTTAGTTGCCAAGAGTCATTGGTAGGCAACCTTGGGTGAATAGAAATTATAATGTGTGAAGAGTCATTGATCTAGCCAGGAAATGGAACCAGGGAAAGAGTGAATTCTCACCTGAAGCCTTTCCTCCTGGCTAGCCCCCTTTTGTTTAGAGATTGTATTTAAGTTGTGCCATGTTATTGTGTAAGGTTATGTTAGATTGGAAGCTGACATAAACACCATACTAATAAAGAAGCTGTAGCTACTGTCTTTCATCACGGAACCAATTCAAGACTCTCTTATTCCTCGAACGTAATTACAAGTATCGAACGAAAGTGTAATTGAGAAATACGAAGCAATTCTTCAATTTGGAGGTCCCACCGAGATCAACGAGATAACCAAGGCCCAGGAATTTTACCAGTGACCAGAGAAGTTTGGACGGTGTGCCCCGAAGTTACGTCGGAGTTTTTCCATTTCTGTTATCTGGTGAGTTCCCTGTTTCTAATTATTTCGCTTGATAAAAGAACTAAGAATATTCGCTGTTGGTACGGTTGTAATTAAGGAATAGAGAGGGAATACCTACTTTGATGTTGCCACCGCAATATCATTGTATGCTGAGTAAATCTTGTGTGTGTGAATGTCAGTGAGAGTTTGAAGTTTGTGAAATTCTATTTCTTGCGGGAGCAAGAGTGCTTTGCAGGGTGCAAGCATTGGAATAAGGACGTGAGGCGTCAGTTGTGTTAAAGGGGATCGCAAGATAAATAGGCAAGCAAGGCACATTTTTATTAATTTAAAGAAGTAAATTAATAAATCCTCCATTGAGCGAGTATTGGTGTTCAGAGCGTCAATAATCGCAACAGGGTGTCTGTGGAAGTATTTGTGATATCAAATACTGGTGTGCACTTGATTGGTCGTATTTGAGAGAGGATTCCAGGTAGATAGGTAAAGCGGGGCACAGTTCACTAATATAAGAAGTAAATTAAGTGAAACCCATCCAGTGAGCGGTCAGAGGTGTTCAGAGGGCCCCTGGGTGCAAAAGCTGTCAGTGGCAACGTCGTAATTTAGCGTTGGTGTATTTAAACTCGTTTTTTTACCTTGACGTATGTATGAGAACCATCTGTTTGTTGTTTAACGTTGTTATTGTTTAATGTAGTGTTTCGCACGTCTTGTGTCCAGTAGACATTGTTTACAATCATTTATGTGTTTTATCTTAACTTGGAGAAAAAACGGTAATCTATTGTAATTTAAAAAATATATACATATATCTACAAGATAGCTGCTGTTTGCCCTCCTGGTGAGTGACACGTGAAACATTTTTGAGAAGTTTTTTAATTGTCCGTAATTTTAAATTTTAATTTTGTGACCGCAACCATGTTTGGTAGACGCGATAAGAACCAGGTTCCCACATCTGAGAAAGGCGGAAAAGCTGTCCCTCAAGTAAGCAAGGGTTACCTTATTAAGGATACGAAGGGGTTTATCCATTCGTATTTAAAGTTGGAGGAGATGGAAAAATACATTGTAAATAAATACGGTTTCCAAGTTGACGAAGATAAGGTATGGAGTTTGAATGACATAAAGAAGGCATACGGTAAATTGCAACGCGTGTCTGACAAGCGTAAACTCCCCCTTGCTTTGCTTATCGTTAGTCATATGCGAAGGCGGAATGAAATAAATGCCAAAGCCGAAACAGATCGCCTTTTTGACATTGAGAGGAAGAAAGTTAAAGATCTAGTCGAAGAGCTGAAAAGCGTTAAAGCAAAGAGGGCTAAAAAAGATGCAGAAATAAGCACATTAAAAAAACAGATTAAACTGTTGCAAAATGCACCGTTATTAGCTACTGAGTCGGGAGTGTTCGCCGGGCCAGTTCAACCTTCTGCACCACCTCGTTATGAAGATAGAAAACCTGTCACCGTAGCTCGTAATGATGAGTGGACAAGTGACAGTGACAGTGAAAACTCTGATACCGACATAGCACCGACGCCACGTTTGAGAGCGCTAACACAAAGACGGGTAGCGGGTGAAATTCAGTTCAGTCACAAGCCAACCAAGCCCCAAGACATTGACAAGTGGTCGCAGGATTTAAAACATCCGCGAGTTGCAGGCATGGACACCTGGGCTAAAATCAATCGTTTGAAGACAATTTATTGTCTGCATCCGTATGACGGTGTACAATTAATGGCCACAGTAATAACTCCCACAGAGGTTAACAAATTGAATTTGTCGGTTACTATTGCGTTGGGAGGTAATGGTCAGAATCTTGCCAAGGGATGGGAGGCGATTGAGGATTTTATACGAAACGCTACAAATGCATCCACAAATTGGGGAAAAGTTGCAGCGTGCATTCAAAAGAATGGCGAGGCTGTTGATGTTTTTGCTGAACGTTTTTCTGAAACCTTTTTAAGACATTCAGGAATTAAGGAGCTAAAACGTGATAACTTTTCTTCCAGTGTAAGTGGCCCTCTTAAAACAACGTATATGCAGGCGCTGTTTGCCAGAGATAAGATCGGCCACCAAGCTTAGCAAACCAGATTGGCAAGATGAAACCATCACTTTTGACCAGTTATTATCGGCAGCTAGAAGGGTTGAATTGGATAAAGAATGTAAGATCCGTAATTTGAATAGTCGTGGACATAATCGTGCAGATGTTAAACGTAACAATAACTGTCGTAATTGTGGGGAACCGGGACATTATTGGAGGCAGTGCCAGGCACCAAAGCAATACAGAAACAATGGCCCCTCAACGCGCAATTACGCAGAGGGGGACACTGACGATTTGAACAACCGTTTTGCAAGCTTGAGTGACAGTCAGAAAAAGGAAATTCTTTCTGCGGTTCCTTTAAACGAGAGGACGCCTCACTGAGACGCATAGCGGCTGCAGTGAGGCAATCAAAAGACGGACTTTATGTGGGTGCGACCATTAACCGGCAAATAGACATTGATTTCCTTCTAGACACTGGCGCTGAATTAACTGTTTTACCTGCTTCATATGCAAACGATGAAATATTGCCTTTAACAGACCGCGTACAACGATGCTATTTCAGTAGGACCTACGGAGGTCACGGCTAATTTATGGGTTGGAGAAGCGTGTCAGCCTTTACTTGGCTTGGATGTTTTTTTAAAGTTAAACTCGAGTCTTGAATTTTCTGATGGTAAAGTCATGTGGAACTTAAGACAACTGCAAAAAGCAGATGTCGCCAAACACCCAATTTTGGCAGAAAGTAAAAACGACTGTGGTCTTCTTGATATGGAGCCGGTGTTACTCACCGGGACACCTCCCCCAATCATGCGACAGTACCCCCTTAACAGACAGGCTATTGATGGTCTCCGACCTATCATCAAAGAACTTGGAGAACAAGACATTTTGGTGAAAACTCAGAGTTGCTCAAATAGTCCTTTGTGGCCTGTGAAGAAAGCAAATGGCAGCTGGCGTTTGACTGTTGATTCCAGAGGGGCAAATAAAACAATTGATAAGTTGACACCTTGGGTAGCAGATCCGTCTACGGTATTTAATTCACTGAAACCTGAGCATTGCCTTTTTACACTGATTGGTATGATTAATGAATATTGGACTGTTCCTTTAGTCCCAGAATGTCAGGACTGGCTAACTTTTACGTTTGACGTAACATGAAGTGACAGCCTACTAGATGGATTAAAAATGAAACCTATGTACATAGCCGATTCTGCTCTCGTGTAGTTTAAATTTCGATGTTGAACATAGTTTACTAGATGTGCCAAGATTTCCTTGATACTGCCGCACTTCTCTCCTGTCTGTCTCAGATTCGAGGCGACCAGTGATCCCCGCCCTTGTGACATTCTAAGCGACTGCCCTACACCAAGATAACGAGGTCTCCGAGGGCGGAACATGCACCACCGAAGGATCTTGGACCCCCGAGGGCAACAACAAACTCCTGCCGTGAATGCGATCAGAGACATTTACAACCATGTGCTTTCACTGTTTCTCCCTCTCGGGCAGCACGGTGGGGCAGTGAATAGCACTGCCGCCTCGCAGCAGAAAGTCACAGGCTAAAATCCTGGCTGAGGACTTTGTCTGTGTGGAGTTTTGCATGTCCTCCCCGTGTCTGCGTGGGTTTCCTCCGGGCACTCCGGTTTCCTCCCACATCAAAGAAAGACATGTACGTCAGGTTAAAAATATTGATGAAAGACAAGTGTAGATCATTTTTCAAACAATGTTTGTATACTCAATCTCATGGTCAGCATACATTATCAACTGTGTATTTGTTTCACACATATGTACGTAGCTATATCTGATCTTTATTTCTGTACCCTTCTTGCAATGTTGGTTTGATCATAGATGTATGGGTGATCATATGATCAGAGGGGGAAATTGTTGGATTTTAAGGTTTTTATAGTAATATCAGAGTTATAATCTGTTTAAGTCCCCACACCCATCCTGATTCAGTCCAGGGGTTAAGTACCCTTTCAAATGCAAGACTTAGTTGCCAAGAGTCATTGGTAGGCAACCTTGGGTGAATAGAAATTATAATGTGTGAAGAGTCATTGATCTAGCCCAGTGGCGCCCCCAGCTGTACGCAGAGTACGCAGTCTGCGTACCTTAACAACAACAGCAAAATTAGTATTTCCATTAAAACTGACGTGAATTGTCAGTCTTTCCATCTCTGTTTCTACGATGTTGAGGAATGATATTTGCTTATTGTCTTCGTTGTATTGCCTGGTTATTGTATTTTCCAAGTTTTGCATATTTCAAACATTTGAAAGTGATTGGAAGACACAGTTGAAAGTGATTGGAGGACCACCTTTTTCTTTAGACCGGGAAAAGTTTAGAGTTGCCTTTTTACTTGTCAGTCAAGATAACTAACTTAAACGAATACAGTAATTGACGTTAGCCAAATATGTCAAAGCAGTGGCGTCGCCAGACCTATTTTAGGGGGCCGTAGCCCCCCTAAAATTTGCTGTAGCCCCCCTAAATATTTTTTAAGCCACTAGTTTTAATCATTACATTTTTTTCAGATTGATTTCACAAAATGTGCAGTTAACAGTTAACGTTAGCTACAAAAGCTTTTGCTCCATAGGTCTGTTCTCAAGTGCTATTGCTAGGCTGGATCCATACCATGTCGAAAGAAATAAGTAAGTTCAAACTACTTATGAATTGTAGCCTACATTTTCCACTATGTTGAGCAGCCAGAGTCTACGATGTGTAAAAAAAAATCTTGACTATAACATTGTTTGTATTAAGTAAAGTAATGTATTATGGGTATACCTGAGTTGAAAATATGACTGTTAATCCCTTAGTTTGGTAGAAAAAGGCAGGAGTGTCTTCATTATAGCCTATGGGAACCATATTAATGTTAGTTGCTGAAACTCCTGGCTCCTATCGCCTTTCCAGTTCCTATAGCCTATAGCTTAACAGTTACTGGTTCACATTTTAGGTTTATATGAGATGGCTACAGTTGTTCAATTAAAATGACTAACGGAATTTGTGAAGCTTGCCTGTTACTAATAGCCTATAGCTGCTAAATACATTTTAAAACGGAACTTACTTTCTGCATCTGCAACGTGGAGTAGCTAGCCTCTCTGGTTTTATGTCCTCGGTTAGCTACTGCGATAGCCTGGATAAGACATATAATAGTTTACATTTAGATAGCTACTTAGGTAACTTATTTGACTCATAAAGTTAGGATGCTTTGATAAAAACTTTGAACTTTTGTAGCTTTTTTCTAATGATAGGGAGAAGTTTACGGGAGAGTCTAATTTTGAGGGAATCCCCCCTCAAAAAAACAAATCACTGGTTAAATTTAATCTACAGGCCAGGCCTAAATTAATTCTGCTGCCATTGAGGCAATTTGTATAAGCTGTCAAACTAGAATAGGCTACACATCGGCTTTGACATCACAATGTGTCAACTGTTGCCAATGCCGATAAATTTTAGTTGATAGACGATGGTATCGTACATCAGCCCAACCCTATTGCTACATATGTAAGCAATTTATAGAAATATTCTTTGCAACAACTAAATTATTTATTGATTTTAGGCTTATTGCTGCTCCCAAATTCATGGGGAACAACCATTTTGTGGCTGCCTTTTTGAAAAAAGTTATCCTGGGGGTGCATGCCCCCAGACCCCCCTAGTACAGGCTTAGCCCCCCTAAACATATATCTCTGGCGACGCCCCTGTGTCAAAGAAAAGCAAGCAGCTCAGCATTGTGGAACTGTTGAGTCTGAAAAAGAATGAAAATAACAATTCGGAGAATCAGCTTTCGGAGAACCAGTCCTCAGCTGAGGACGAGCTACCCACCAAAATGTTATTTTATTTGCAGTGACTTGCTCTTGCTCTCTCTAACACACACACAATTGGCGTGCATATAATATTTTATTAGAAATTTAAGCAGTGAATACATTTTGTTGAGCATGTTCGATAGTTACATTGACTTGTCAGAAGTGTTTTTATTGTGTTAACATTAACTGTGCTGTAAGTCGCGTAACAGCTTGTTGCGCGCAACATTTCCATTCTATTGTGAGGTCTCTCCGGTTTTCCTGATGAAATATCAGGCTACTGTAAGTCACGTAACATCTTTTTGCGCACAACATTTCCATTCTATTTTGAAGTACGTCTCTCCGGTTTTGCTGATGAAAGATCAGACTTTAACGTAGGCTAGGCCTACTCCTACGTTAGAACTTCTTGTAATATGCGACCTTATGAGTGCAAAATATATCGGTAAATTACATTGTAATGTTAGTCCTAAGTAGTGGCTTTGTTTTCATGTAGCCTATGGCTTGGCCTACTCTGTTGCGTACCCCGGGAAGAAATCCTGCGGGCGCCCCTGATCTAGCCAGGAAATGGAACCAGGGAAGGAGTGAATTCTCACCTGAAGCCTTTCCTCCTGGCTAGCCCCCTTTTGTTTAGAGATTGTATTTAAGTTGTGCCATGTTACTGTGTAAGGTTATGTTTGATTGGAAGCTGACATAAACACCATGCTAATAAAGAAGCTGTAGCTACTGTCTTTCATCATGGAACCTGTAGGGAAAAATACATTTCCTGCTTCAATGTTCTTGGATGGTCACCTAACACAATCAGCCTTACTCAATGATCAAGGGGGATTAGAACCAAAGCCTGGTGACGACGGCACCGCTAGGGTGTGAGACGGGAGTTAGCCATCTTACCTAGGTGACAATAACCATTTGGTTCCCTCCCACACCACATACAATGTCCATTTGTTTGCCTGTCACCCAATCAGGGACAGGAACCTGCATTCTATGTCAGCATTTTATTTCAGGTTTGGGGTATAAAGCTTGTACCACACACAACACTATTTTGTGATTGAACTGCCTTACGATTACCCGGTATCTTGTATACTGTAATGAAGACTATTTTGCATTGTAATTAAATTGCTATTGACCTAAACTTTGGAACTCCGAGTTTTACTTTACAAAGGACAGACTATCTACATAAATGATTCAAGACTCTCTTATTCCTCGAACGTAATTGCAAGTATCAGAAACGAACGAAAGTGTAATTGAGAAATACGAAGCAATTCTTCAGGGGGGTCAGGTTCGGAGGACCAGACATGACTGAGAAGGGATCAGAAAGATATCCACGAAACGTGGATGTCCACTAGAGGAAAGAAGAGAGAGAAGAGAAACGGGAAAAAACTCCCGGCAAAAAGCCCAAAATAATAGCGACCCAAGAAAATAAGGAGAAGCTCGCAGACTTGAGCAGAGAAATATATAGTTAGGGAAAATAATCCCGGCATAAGACAAATAATAACAACCCAGTAAAATGGGTGAATGCTCAGACTGGAGCAGAGAAAAAACAAAACAAAGAGGCAAAAGAAGACAGTAAAAAACCAAGGTTCTGTCTGGAAGTAGACAGGAGAGGAAAACTAAGGAAGGAAATGAGTGAGAAGGGAAATGAAAACTCTAAAAGAAAAAAGAACTCCTAGCTCACGAAGGCAGACCCCACGTGTACTTTTAGTAATAGTAAAAAGAACAAGTGGTCGCCAATTCCTATACTGTCAATACCTGACTTTGTGTAGTGGCAATGAAGACACCAAAGCACTGGAAGCAGGAAGCACCACGCTTATATAGCCAGTGGGGAATTCGGAACAGGTGCGCCAGATAAGTGCCAGGAGGTGGAAAAACCCAGCATGGGCGGCGGAAAAAATAGGGCAGGAGCACCAACACGTGGCTCCTGCTGAGAGAAATACACACACGGGTGCATTTTACGATCCTGCAGAGTGTTGGGACAAAATGGCTCCTACCCCTAACGCTGAAGCATCCACCTCTACCACAAAGGGGAGGGAGGGATTGGTAGTAATCAGAATCGGCTCGGAGCAAAACCTTCTTTTTAGCTTCATGAAGGCCGACTCAGCCTTAGGGTTCCAGTGAAAAGAAGGTGACTTCTTTTTAGTAAGAGCTGTGATGGGAGCAGCTATTGCGCTAAAATTACGGATAAACTGCCAGTAAAAATTTGCAAAGCCAAGGAAGCGCTGCACCTGCTTAACGGAAAGCGGAGTGGGCCAGGTCTTAACTGCCGAGACCTTCTCAGGATCCATCAGAACCCTACCCTCGGCCACAATAAACCCTACGAAAGAGACTGAGTTGGCATGAAATAGACATTTCTCTGCCTTCACAAACAATCTGGCCTCCAACAGGCTTTTTAATACCTGTCTGACATGGCTGATATGCTCAGAAAGTTTAGTGGAGAAAATCAGGATATTGTCTAAATAAACAAATACAAATTTCTCAAACATCTCTCTGAGCACATTGTTTACTAACGCCTGAAAGACAGAGGGGGCACTAGTGAGCCCAAACAGTATGACCCGGTACTCATAGTGTCCGTTATGAATAGTAAATGCCTCAGGAGCGGGTGCTTGTGGAACAGTAAGTGTAGGAGTGACCGTGAGTTGGCGAACTCCCGAAACCAGCCCTCCTGCAAATGCATTTGATAGCTAGTTTGGCCTTGTTGGACCAACATGGCCTTCTGCTGTGCCTGGAGAGCCCTAATGGTCTCCTCCTGGGTGGCTAATGCTGTGCTTTGTGTGGCCATGGCCTGATCCTCTTCTAGAGGAGTCGCCAGTCCCTCCCTAAAGTCTTTGGTGTACTGTAAGGGGGGGTTGGGTTCAGATGACCAGACGCGACTGAGAAGGGATCAGAAAGATATCCACTAAACGTGGATATCCACTAGAGGAAAGAAGAGAGAGAAGAGAAACGGGAGAAAAACTCCCGGCAAAAAGCCCAAAATAATAACGACCCCAAAATAGGGTGAAGCTCGCAGACGAGCAAAATAAAACAGATAGGGAAACAAAACAATACCGGCGTAAGCCGAAAATAGTAGCAACCCAAGAAAATAGGGCGAAGCTCGCAGACTCGAGCAGAGAAATAGATAGGGAAAATAATCTTGGCGTAAGCTAAATAATAACAACCCAGTAAAATGGGCAAACGCTCATAGACCCGAGCAGAGAGAAAACAAAACAAAGAGGCAAAAGAATACGGTAAAAAACCAAGATACTGTCTAGAAGCAGACAGGAGAGGAATACCAAGGAAGGAAATGAGTGAGAAGGGAAACAAAAACTCTAAAAGAAAAGAGAACTCCTAGCTCACTAAGGCAGACCCCACATGTACTTTTAGTAATAGTAAAAAGAACAAGTGGCTAATTCCTATACTGTCAATACCTGGCTTTGTGTAGTGGCAATGAAGACACCAAAGTACCGGAAGCAGAAAGCACCAAATGGTCTGAATCGTTACTGCTTATAGTATAAGCATATATAGCCAGCGGGAATTCGGAACTGGTGTGTCAGATAAGTGCCGGGAGGCGGAAAAACCCAGCACAGGCGGCGGCAAAAATAGGGCAGGAGCTCCGAATAGAAACGACCGCAGAGATGGAAGGAAGGCAGCCAACCCATGACAAGTAGGCTACGCTGTAAGCAGTAACGATTCAGACCATTTTTATGTAGTTTATTATTTGGATACAGCTCGACTAACAGACAGATTTTTAGCAAAAACTCAAATTTAATCGAGTATCGTTTCAAACCAGACAGGTTTCACTGCAAACGATAGTAGCTACTTTGCTCCTCGATATGAATATCTTCAGACAGAATAAAATGTCGGGTGAAAACCTCATATCTACATTTTTTCAAATTTTATTTTTTTCCATAAATCACTACTATTTTTCATCCTTTACGTCTGTCTGTGGGTTTTAAGACGATTTGACCAATAGAAACTATTCAAAATAGCTTGTGATTAAAACCCGTATCTCCATTGGCTCTTCAACTTGTCGGCAAAAACCTCCTATGTCCATCCCGCCTCATTCCGGGAGCTACTTTTAAACTGAGGAAAGCTTTGTTGCAAGTCGCGCGAGTTGATCGGATCTCATCTACTACTAACATTACACCTGACCTTTAATGGCTGGTGGAGTGCCACTATGAATTATTAAATACATGCTTTCATTACATGTCTGTCCAGCCGATGTAATAAAATAACTAACAAGTGCACACTATGCTAGATTGTGATAAAACACATCACATTGTAGGCTATCTTTGACTGCATGATTGCCATTAACATAATGTTTGATTGTTGTTTGACTAGAGCTAAACCATTTAGCAAGTGAATTAAACTGAATAACTAATTACAGTGGGCCTAGCCTAGCCATTGATCTGAGTTATTAATCCTAGGTAAAGATGTTTGCTTCTGTGTGTGTACTTAAGGTCAGCTGGTAGGCTAGTATCGGTTTAACTATTCCTACGACGAGTCGAAGTGGATTGTGTGTTTATTAGCATAGTCAAGACACAATCGGGGAGGACAAGCGAAGCAAGAACTAGTCAGACAAATCTTTATTCACAAATGTGGGCTCTTTTTGCACTCATTAGACGTAACTACATGTGGGATAACCTGAAACTATGTCTACCGGAAAGTTCAATTGGGAGCGGAGAGAGGGGCTGGCACATCACGGTAGGTTGGAGTAAGGATAGCCTAGTAATCGCTGTTTAGTCATAGGCTTCGCCTCTTCAAAAACCTGTTCATAGCGGACCTTTGCTAACAACTTACGTAGCCTACCGTGTGAGTCTTATCATCGAGTGCCCAGTAATACTCACACATCTGTAGCCTATCTACTGTAGCTATAGCAAAAGTTTGTTGAAGGAAATGTTTTGTTTAATCTGCCAGTGTCTTGTTGTTCGGTGCGGAGAGTCAATCCAGTGATTAAACATCATCAGTAGCCTATGTGTTTAAAAAAATATTTTTATTTTTGGGAGACGAGCGCCAAGTTAGGTAACTCGCTCATCTCGGCAGAACGGCATCTTTCATTTTAACTTGTTAATGCAGTGAACTAGGGGCTTGTCTCTTAATTGTATTTATTTTACAAAACATATGGATGTTTAATCACTAGACTGACATTTTTCTGCTAACTGGCTTACAGATGTGTGAGTATTAACTGTGCACTTGATAATAGACTCGCAGCCACTGCGCATTCATTCACTCGCAGATACAGCCATTCTAATCAATGACAGAAAAAACATGTATATCCACATTCGATTGTCACAAAACTCGTAACTCCATTTTACTTGATTTCTGATAAAATAACAATTTTGTATTGACACGTGAGTATCTGACCTCGTATGTAGAAAACATACAAACTTTTACAACGCTGTGTTTATTCGTTTTGAAAATATAACGTTTTTTTAATTTCCTGAAAAGTAACGGTTTTAGAGATACGTGTTTTTCACCCGACAGCGACGATATATAAAAGCCAACGCTGTAACTTCACAGCCGTTTTGCGGCAGAACAGAATCAAGTTCCGTAATTCTGAAAGTTCTGGCACTTGTCTTCTCCACAAATCTCAGCCGTAATCCATACTTTTAGTGAGCCATAGGTGACACTGCTGGCCGGGGGTGTATTGAAGAAGTCACTAGTTTGTATTGAAATTGTTAGTTATAGCTGCCTTAAAGTATGGATTACAGGCAAACCGATTTATGGAGAGGACAAATGCCAGAATAGGTACAAACTACAGAATTACTGAACTCGATTCCGTTCGGCTGCAAAACGGCTCTTAAGTTACAGTGTTCGCTTTTTTCTATGGAGTAATATGGAGTGTATGGCACTGCCATTGTGGCAGCCAATCTGCTGTCCAGTGGGGCCCTAAACCAGGGGAATGGCACCTGCACTCGGACATGCAGGCCATTTGGTTTGGGTGGTGGTAGCTCTGCGGCTTCTCTGCTCCCTAATCCCACTTTTCAGCCTAAAGTCCACTCACAGTTGTACAATTCTCAACCTCTAGTGTGGGCGGCTTCTCATCCTCTTCCTCATGAATCCCCTGAGGAAGCCAGAATTCACTCACTGTACCCTGTCTGGGCCCTGCAGTCTTATGATTCCTGCACAGGTGCTGTGGGAGAAAATTAACAATCTTTTAATTTGTTATGGTGGTCCTATGCCTTACCTAAATGGTGTTTGGCTCACTGGATCGTAGATGCAATTTCTGTAGCCTACAGCAGTGTACCAGCGTACCCCCTCCCACAGGTGTGGTGGCTCACACCACTCAGGGTGGCCCGCTTTCTAACAATTGTGCTGCAGCTACCTGGGCTTCATCCCTCATGTTACCAGGTTTTAAGGTATTGGTGTTGTCCAAATCGATTGCCTCCTTTGTCCTTGGGGCAGTGGAGCAATCTTGAGTATGACTTGTATTACAATTTTAGGGTATATTAAATCACCTAGTGGGTATTTTTCCCTTTTGCACTATAGATTTGCTTCTTCTAAAAAACAAGCATCTAATAGTAAATAATATTTTGGAAACGTATGTTTGTGTCATATGGTGTTTCATTACCCCACTACATCCCCCTGCAAAAAAGAATGAGCGGTGGTACTTGCCTGACGTGGTGTCTGCCCCATAGTGGTGGTTAACCCAATCCACATTGGCCCCCTAGTCATAGACGTATCCATCCCAATTGCAGTATTCATGTTTGTCTGAAATTATAAACGACAGCTTGATGAAAACCCTGCAAATTTTTGATGCAGGATTGTTTAAAAGGGGAGCCGCTTGCAAACACCTCAGCCTCTCCTGTTGCATGGCAATAAAATAGGAGGGTGCTATTAATAGCCCAAAGCGCTTAGGACCCGAGTGACACCAGGCTCCCAAAACCGACGTCGACGGCCGGAAGTGACTAGGCGCCTAGTTGACCGACGATGTCGCTGTAGTATCGACGTTCGCCATTTTGTTTTGCCATGCATGTTTTTACGACATAAAGACGAATTAAAGGTAACTTCTGACTTTGAAATGAGACACAGAGACAGCTAACTTAGTTGTTTGAGCTTCTTTTATTCGTGTAGTTTAGCGAACGTATGTGCGAACGGTAACTTTTAACTTTGAAATGAGACACCCATATGTGAAAGGTCTGAAAAATCATACTTGCGAAGTTTTATAAAAAGCATGTTGATTAGCGTTAGTATATTAGGCTATAGTCTATTTGTATACAATTATTATAGGCTACAACCTCTCAATGTTTAGGAGTGGGCTACCATGTAGGGAACTAGCCTATAATTGAGTAAGAAATGTATGCTAGTTCTCTACCACATATTTATTTTGTAAGTAAGCTATTGTATATGGAATATCTGGGTTTTATAGGATTTTTACAGACCTTTTGCATATGGGCAGAGACAGATAACCTTGTTGTTTGGGCTTATTTTATTAGTGTCACTCCTCACAAATTCCACAGGTTAGCTAACGTAGGCTATATCTTTTTCCGAGAGAGCTTAATTCACAAACAGTGATGGTTTTGTGCTACGTTGGTCGCTTTTCCATAATGGCTATAGTCGCTCTCACACCGACGAGGTGCTTCTCCACACCGACGATCAGCGCTTCTCCAGAATGGCTAGTCGCTCTCAAACCGACGAGACACTTCTCCACACCAACGATTGGCGCTTCTTCACAAAGGCAAGTCGGAATAAAACAGACATGTCTCGCTAACAAAACAACACTAGTCGGTCCCAAACTGATTACTTTCACTATATGTAGGTGTAACATGATTCGTTATGCTTCCACTTGCCACTAAAACGTTTTTATTTTATTTTTATTTTTATTGTAATTGTTATTCTAATATCCTGTAGGCCTATTATTCTGTAGCCTATCTTTCTGTATATTGTATAGGTAGGCTATGTAGCCAACAGTTATGAAGCGGTAGGCTATGTAGCTACAGTTATGAAGCAGATTTGATATATTTTACAAATAATAATTATATAAGCTTCATAAATCGGCTATGAACATTAATGTAATGTTAAAAGGTTATTCAGGAGTATAGGCTATAATGAATATAGCGCTGTTAAATGTTTATTTCTTTTTATAAATGTACATTATTTGTTGTATCTTGCTAACTTAGCTATAACCCAGCTGCCAAAACAACACTAGTCGGTCCCAAACTGATTATTTTCACTCTACCAAGTGCCTCATTGTGATAAAATGGATGTTAAGTGTTAATGCCTGGCATCAACATTGACACATTAGGGTCAGTGTTTGAAATAAGTGTTTCAGCTGAATCAACTGTGCAATGATGGCTTCCAATTGTAATTACAGGACTAGGGAGGCACTGAACAACCTGGGGTTGGGTGGTCTCCTAACGTCTGTAGAGATAGAGGTACGTTTTAATATGAAAGACGCTCGCGCTTACAATATTACAAACATGACACATTATAGATTCCACTAATTATAATAAAAACATAATAAGCTAAACACCACTAAAGTTAAGGTTAGTCTTCTGTAGGCATGATATCACTTATAACACTTGTATGCATTACGTGTTATTCATCCACACTTGGCCAGACGGCAATGCTATAACGAGCAATGATTAATGCAAATGCTTTCCTAATTCAGAACCTGAACAGCGATCTGCTGCATGGCCGAAAGCTGTCACACCCGCATTAATCTACAAGGGTCCAGAGGAAGACCGAGCTACCAGAAGATGATAAGCAGTAATGTGAGAATGAAGTAAGTATTGCTAATGGCTTATTGTTGTTTTTATTTCTATAAAAATAATTGCCTACATCAGAATATTCATATCAATTTCAATGCTTACTCCAATTAGGGTAAACCAAAATGTCAAATAAGAAAGTGCATGTAGGCTATAGGCTATATCTATGCAATGGGCTAAATGTCCCTTCCACATCTACATCCCCGATCTATGACTTGCTGGAAAACCTGCATTTCTGAATTTGTAATGGAATGAATAACATCTCTTACCCTGTTTTATTTCTATCACCAGATGGAAGATTTCCTCACCATAATTTCTGAGAGGGCAAATATTGATAAGAAGGACCTTAACATGGTACACTACACGTTGAACGTACTGTACCCTGAGGTAAATGGTTCATTATATCTAGACAAATTTAGAGACAGAAAAACAGTAGCTTCTAAACCCCAGAAGGCACTCACATTTGGGAGATCCTAAAAGGCTTAATATAGCTTAACAAGGTAAGAACACCTTTAACTTTGATCAAAATCCTTGACATTTTGACCAGTTGCAGGGCACAATGAGTATCATCATTGATGAAAAAAAAAATTCACCTCTAATAGATTTATAATTAATTTATGCGGAAAATGACAAGCTTAACGTGACCTATAATGAGCCAATATTGCACAAAAACCACAAAATTATACCAGAAACTGGAGGTCATTTGATTTAGATATAACCCAAAGTAGAGGAGTGTAACATATTGGGAAAAATGTTTTATTGGTTCATGAATTAAACTACATTTCCCCCCAGTTGACTGTTGACCTTTTTTGAATGGCCACACCTCTGAAATTTTGACCATCTCATGACCCAAAATGTCAGGTTCAATTTTCCGATTTTTCTATGAAATTGTTCATCTTCGCACCCTGATGGTACATAAGTTGCCCTACAACTGATCAATTTTCATTTTCCTCATCAGCATTAAAGTTTTTGCCTCGTTAAGCCATTTCACATTAAAAAGCCAATGTCATTCCCAACTCCTTTGAATTCACATGGTGGAAGGCACTCATGCACTATGATACCCTTATTTAAAACCTGTTAGAGGATAGTAGTCCAGGCTCCAAACTCCAGGCCATAACACACAGAGCTAGGTAAAAAAAAACACGGCTAGGCCAGTGTTGTTGTGTGGACCAGCTGTGTGATTCTGCTGCTCTACTCCATCTTCTTGCAAATAACTGTGCCATCTCGTGGTCAAATTAGTGAATTGCATGCAGTGCCGTCACTAGCTCTACCCATTATGATAGCACATCAGTGGTGGAAAACTGGTGATAGTGGTGACTGTTCTGGGACGCGGCACTTGGCAGAGTGAATATAATCAGTTTGGGACCGACTAGTGTCGTTTTGTTAGCAAACGCGTTAGCTGGGCTATAGCTAAGTTAGCAAGATACAAGAAATAAGGTACATTTACAACAAAAAATATATATAAACATTTAACATCGCTATATTCATTATAGCCTATACTCCTGAATAACCCTTTAACATTACAGTAATGTTCATGGCCAATTTATGAAGCTTATATAATTATTATTTGTAAAATATATCAAATCTGCTTCATAACTGTAGCTACATAGCCTACCGCTTCATAACGGTTGGCTACATAGCCTACCTTTAACATATACAATATACAGAAAGATAGGCTACAGAATAATAGGCCTACAGGATATTAGAATAATAAAACCATTACAATTAAAAAAAAACAAAAAACGTTTTAGTGGCAAGTGGAAGCATAACTAATCATGTTACACCTACATATAGTGAAAGTAATCAGTTTGGGACCGACTAGTGTTGTTTTGGTAGCGAGACGTGTCTGTTTTATTCCGACTTGCCTTTGTGAAGAAGCGCTGATCGTCGGTGTGGAGAAGTGTCTCGTCGGTTTGAGAGCAACTAGCCATTCTGGAGAAGCGCCGATCGTCGGTGTGGAGAAGCGTCTCGTCGGTTTGAGAGCAACTAGCCATTCCGGAGAAGCGCCTCGTCGGTGTGGAGAAGCGTCTCGTCGGTTTGAGAGCAACTAGCCATTCCGGAGAAGCGCCTCACCGGTGTGAGAGCGACTATAGCCATTCTGGAGAAGCGACCAACGTAGCACAAAACCATCACTGTTTGTGTGGTTTTGTGCTACGGAAAAAAGATATAGCCTACGTTAGCTAACCTGTGGAATTTGTGAGGAGTGACACTAATAAAATAAGCCCAAACAACAAGGTTATCTGTCTCTGTCCATATGCAAAAGGTCTGTAAAAATCCTATAAAACCCAGATATTCCATATACAATAGCTTACTTACAAAAATAAATGTGTGGTAGAGAACTAGCGTACATTTCTTACTAAATTATAGGCTATAGTTCCCTACATGGTAGCCCACTCCTAAACATTGAGAGATTGTAGCCTATAATAATTGTATACAAATAGACTATAGCCTAATATACTAACGCTAATCAACATGCTTTTTATAAAACCTCGCAAGTATGATAATATACTGTATATGGGGCCGTTGCGTGGTACAACGGTAAGAGCGCCGACTTTCAGTCGGTGCAGTTGTGCTCCGAGGATCGGAGTTCGCGCCCCGGTCCTGCCAGATCTGAGCATGGCCGGCGCCCTGTGGGAGCAGCAATTGGCGGCTGCTTCCGGGTGGGGGGAGGGGCTCGGAGAGAATCACTGCACGCATAGCGGCCCTGGGCGAGCTGGATTCACGGTCAGGAGCTCGAGGAATCGCGCCCTGTAGAGGACGTGGCGACCTCATTCCTACTACCGGCTGACAGGGTTGTGTAGCGGTGGTTCTCTAGCGGTTGCTACATGGGGGGAAATTGAATTAGAATAGGGGTTCAATTGGCTACTAAATTGGGAGAAAAAAATGGGGAAAAATCAGAAACAAATAAAAATAAAAAAAATAAAAAAGTATGATAATATATGATTTTTACAGACCTTCATACGTTTGCTAAACTACACTAATAAAAGAAGCCCAAACACCTAAGTTAGCTGGGGGTGATCCCAAACGCGCTACAAGCCGGCTATATAGACAAGGAACTATAGGTGCTCAACAGAAGGACCAGTGAATAAAGAGAATACCAAACCCGGACTACTTCGCTAGGACTAACCCGAGATAAGGAGGACTGGAGCACACAGAGCTCAGAGCAAAACAAAATGCGTTTGAACAATACGATAAGAGTATAAAAAAACAACTTTTGAATGAACAATTCTACTCACCTCTTTGCGCTAATCCAACAGAGCGCATAAAATGTGAAATTGACTCTGCCATAGAAAATGCCTTGTCTACGGGTTGGATCACTAAAAATGAAAGGGATTTTTTAACTACTAAATACCCCATATGCCCGATTTTGTATGGTCTCCCAAAAATTCACAAGTCTGTATCTGATCCTCCACTGCGCCCTATAGTGTCAGGCAATGGTAGCCTTACAGAACCTCTCTCACAATATGTTGACTTTTTTATTAAGAAATTGGTTCCTACCCTGCCTTCGTATATAGGTGATACGTCTGATCTTCTTAGGGTTATTGAAGGTGTTCATGTGAATTCAGCTACTATTTTAGCGTCGTTAGATGTACAGAGTTTGTACACCAACATTCCCCATAAAGGAGGTCTGGAAGCTCTGTCATACTACCTCTCCACACGCCCGGAAGACCTATTACCCCCTTCAAGTTTCCTTATCACCCTTACGGAGATGGCACTCACCATGAACTATTTCCAATACAATGGCTGTTATTATTTACAGACTCAGGGTACAGCAATGGGAGCAGCTTTTGCACCGAATTATGCTAATCTGTTCATGGGTCACTGGGAAGAGAAATTTATCCATAATTCCATTAATCCCTTTCTCTCCAAAATCTCCCTGTGGCGTAGATACATTGACGAAATACTGCTCGTGTGGGATGGTACTGTACTCGAATTTGAAGATTTCTTGAGGTATGTGAATTCTAGAGATCGTCATTTGTCTTTTACAGAGGAACATGACGTGAGATCCATTAATTTTCTAGACCTGACTATTTTTAAAGGTGATGACGGTAAACTTGAATCTACCATCTTCCGTAAACCCTTAAGCAGAAATACTCTGTTAAGAGCGGATAGCAATCACCCCCGTCCACTGATACGTAATATACCGATTGGACAGTTCTTGCGCTTGAGACGCAACTGTAGCACGGATGCAGAATTTGAAAGCAACATCTGTCAGATGCGTAGCAGATTTATTCAAAGAGGCTACAGTATTGTTGACGTTACTGCCGCTATTGACCGAGCCCGCCATACTGATAGGAAGTCCCTCCTCTGTAAAAAGCCTAAGCGTGCTACCCTTCCTCGTATTTGCTTTTCCACTGAGTTCAGTCCGGTCGCTGGAAGAGTTAAAAACATTGTCCGTAAACACTGGCCCATTCTCCAGAGTGACCCTCTTTTAAATAAATTTACTTCCGAACCTCCGCGAGTGTGCTTTAGAAGGCCACACAACTTAAAAGATAAGGTGGTTCACAGCATGGTGAGTAGTCCGCAGACAAAACCCTCCTGGCTACCTACGCCCCCTAGAGGGTTCTATCGCTGTGGACACTGTGTCCATTGCTCTAACTCTAATGACATTAAAGTCTTCTGTCATCCACGTTCGGGCAAGGAATTTAAAATAACCACTTTTATCAACTGCAACACTACCCATGTTATCTACATGCTGAAATGTATATGCTCCAAAATCTACATCGGACAGACTAAGAGAGCCCTCAAACTTAGAATTGCTGAACATAAGACCGCGATCCGGTCTAAAAATATGGACTATGCTATTGCGCGACATTACGCTGAAGCCAATCATGGTTCTGTCTCTTCTCTAAAATTTTGGGGTATTGAGAGAGTCACTTCATCACCCAGAGGCGGAGATATTATTAAGCAACTGCTCCGCAGGGAGGCGTACTGGATACATACACTCAATAGTGTGGAACCCAATGGGTTAAATGAGTCGCTGAATCTTTCATGTTTTTTGTAACTTGTGTACAGGCTTTTTGATTTTCATTTTATATTGTTTTATGCCATGTTCACAATAGACAATTATTTAGTTCATTTACCTATGACATTTGTCGTTCTTCTCTTTATCCTGTTAAAGAAGATAACATTGTATATGTGGTATCTATGACGAGATTTATTAGTCCTACACATGCGCACCTTATTTTGTGTAATTGATGGGAGGGTATTTATATACCTCCCGGTGCATTTGTCTGTATTTCCATTTTGACTCTGAAGAAGACGTCGTTGACGTCGAAACGTCAGTCGTATTAAAATATTTTGTTTTGCTCTGAGCTCTGTGTGCTCCAGTCCTCCTTATCTCGGGTTAGTCCTAGCGAAGTAGTCCGGGTTTGGTATTCTCTTTACCTAAGTTAGCTGTCTCTGTGTCTCATTTCAAAGTTAGAAGTTACCTATAATTCGTCTTTATGTCGTAAAAACACACACGGAAAAACAAAGCCCGCCCTATTTTAATATGTTAATTCATAGCCCGAAGGGGGAGGGAATTGTCAACCGACGAATGCCTAGCAAAACGACGAACGTCGATACTATGCCTTGCCAACACGGCGAACGTCGATACTACAGCGAAAGTGGTCAAATAGGCGCCTAGTCACTTCTGGCCGTTGACGTCGGTTTTGGAAGCCAGGCACTACTGTAGGCTGTACTGTAGCCACAGACTGTAAAATGCATAAAATGCACCGTTTATACATGCTAAGAAAATCATGTTCAGATATAGAAACTATAATATTTTTTCAAAAATGTATAAATAAGCATTTGGCATTTTCCCTTGCTTACTGTACTATATACAGTACCTGATGCACTTTTGGTTTAGAAGACACCTAATTTTTTATTCTCCAAAATCTCTTGTATAAATATGTTTATAAAACCAAATATGTTACCTGTATATGAAGCTACAACAGTTTTCTGATTAACCCTGAAGAGTTTATCTTGTTACATTTCCACAGCGAGCACCTACCGCATGTAGAGCTGAAATACGTTGCTGTTATGTAAAAACACACATGCTTTTGTACATTTAAAAAAAAACATGTTTAAATACATTAGGCTACTTATTTTATGCATATTATGTATATACTGTATGTGACTATTCTGAAATAAATTTATTCTGTTGCAAATTTTGAATGATACAGCCTCCTCTTCGAACTTTATATCATGGATGTGCAGTGAATATTTTTTGAGATATTGACACATGGACGAATAGGATCTGCTCCATCATATCTTAAAAATCTAAATGCCATTTCACAGGTGGACAACAATCACTATGGGCCACATACTGATTATTGGAGAGAAATGGGGGGTCTCGTTAGGGGAACCGGGGACCCTAGCAAGACATAATGGTACTGTCCCTCGGATGTTACTATCAGTCCAATTGTTTTTGAATAAGCGTTCGGTTAAGGTCAACGCTTTTATCGATTCCGGAGCAGTGCTTTATATGCTTTATAGATGCTAAATGGGCCAGGAAACTAAAGATTCCCGTACACCACCTCATTCGGCCCCGGTTGCTTACTGCCCTTGACGGCCGCCCGTTGGTTACCGGGACTATTAAAGAGACCACGGGTCCCTTGAATATACAAACTTCTCACAAGGATCATTTAGAACGCATTCAGTTATTTTTAGTCGATTCCCCGGCTTTTCCCCTCGTTCTAGGGCATTCTTGGCTGGTTCAGCACAGACCGCTTATTAATTGGGGTGGAGACAAAGCTGTCATCCTCCAATGGGGGGCCCAGTGCAGGTCTCACTGCCGGTCATCGGTGTCCTTCGAGTCCGGTGGGCGTGGTTACTGTTCTGAGTTTAGTTCCGACAGTGATCTGGAGGAGGCTGATTCTCTTCCTGATCGGGATAGCTCTGCTCCTCTCTCTGAGGATGGAGAGGAGAGTTTGGCCTGGGATTCTCTGGCCGATGGTAACTCTCTTTGGGATGAGGGCTCCCTTGAAGAGTTTTCTGATTCCGAGATCGCGTGGGAACCCTTGCCCGATTCACCCTCTGATTCGGAGAGCATTAAAATTATGGGAGCGCTTGATTTCCCTCTGCCAACTAACATGCCAACCGAGTATAGGCACTTCACTGAGGCATTTAGCAAACAGTGAGCCACTACCTTGCCACCGCATCAACCCTACGACTGCGCCATTAATTTATATCTGGGCACGGTACCTCCACGGTCCCGGAAATTTTTATTAACCTTCATTTTAGCAGGGGGGACCCACTGTGACCAAAATCTCTTTTCCGGGGGGCCTGGCAGCAATACAAAGTTAAAAAGCATAAACAAAGTTAAAAAGCAAAGTATAACACATAAAACTTACGTAACATACATAACATACATACACATACAAACATTTCAAGAACAATTACAAATGCTCTTTTTTCCCCATATTTCAACCACTAGCTCTTTAAAAATCTTATAAGACACCAGAGAAGATAATTTAGTTGCATCTTGGAATTCATTCCATATAAGGGGTGCTGAAACACTAAAAGCAGCTTTGCCCCATTCAGTCTTATATCTGGGTGTTTTTAGGGTGATACAATCCTGAGATCTAGTGGCATAGTTTGAGAAGTTAAGTGATAAAAGACTGGATACATACAGAGGGAGCTTAGCAAGTAAAGCTTTGTAAATAAATAATATATAATGCAGCTTCCTCCGTAGATCTAGAGAGAACCAACCAACAGTATGATACAGGGTACAATGATGAGTTTGGAACCCAGCGCCCGTAATAAATCGCAGAGCACTATGATAAACGGCATTCAATGGCTTCAAAACAGAGGCTGAGGCATGCATATAAAGTGTATCGGCATAGTCGATAACTGACAATATTGTCGCCTGCACAATCCTTTTTCTGTTGCCCATAGAGAGACAAGACCTATTCCTATAAAGGAAGCCAATTTTGGGTTTAAGCTTGTTTGCCAAATTTGTAACATGTGACCTAAAGGACAAATCATAGTCTAACCAGGTACCTAAATACTTGTATTTATGGACACGTTCAATCACAACATTGTTCAAAGTAGACAATTGTGCATCAGTGGGGTCAATGTTCTGTATAGAAAAGATCATAAACTTAGTTTTACTGGCATTGAGGACTAATTTAAGACTGGCCAGTGCCCTTTGCATAGTGTCAAAAGCATCCTGCAAGTATAAAAAAGCTTGTCTGCTAGTGGGCGCTGAGGAATAAAGTACTGTATCGTCAGCATAGAAATGAACATTACAGTTCTCTTATTTTCGTAGCAATATTGTTTATATAAATTGTAAACAATAAAGAGCCCAGAATAGACCCCTGTGGTACCCCTTTATTGACCACCAGGCAGGGTGACCTCACCTCATCTGTTACTACAGCCTGAGTCCTATTAGTCAGGTAATCACGGAACCAATTGCAGGCATTATCATCTAGACCAATAGAGGATAATCTGTCTAATAAGATTGTGTGGTCGACCGTATCAAAGACCTTTGATAGGTCAATGAATAGGGCTGCACATTTTTGACCTTCATCAATTGTATTTCTAATGTCGTTTATAACTAGGGTGGCTGCTGAGATGGTACTATGGCCGGGTCTAAAACCAGATTGAAACGGGTTTAGAATGTCATTTATGGATAAGAAAGTGCGCAGTTGCTGATTTACCAATGACTCCAGCACTTTAGCTAAACAAGACAGTTTGGAGATTGGTCGATAATTATTTACCTCACTTGTATCACCCCCTTTGAACAGTGGCAGAACATGTGCAGATTTCCATACCTTGGGAATAGTCCCAGTAATAAATGATAAATTAAAAATATTTGCTACCGGATTTACAATCAGTGGAGCAGCAAGTCATAAAATACTAGGGTCTAATTGATCCTCCCCCATGGATTTCTTTACATTTATAGCAAATAATGCATTTAATATCTCATCTTCTGTAAATATCCTAAAAGAGAAGAGAGCTCCAGTTTCTGAAAGGCAAGAAAAAGGCCGGCTACTACAATCAGTCTGTTCATTTAATACAGCAGCATGGTTTGAATTCTCAAAGATATTTCCTGCCGCTATGAAATGATGATTAAAGACATCGCCCATTTCTTGTTTGTCAAAAATAGGACCATCATCAGAATAGAAATATTGGGGCAAAGATGGGGCAGGGCTATGTTTCAATGACTTCACTATTTTCCAAAATTTTTTGCAGGATTGCCTTCACTATCAGTTAATGAGGTAATATAATAATTAGACTTTGCTTTTCTTATTGAGACAGAACATTTATTTCTCAGCTGTCTAAAATTCTGCCAATCAGATGGTGAATCTGTTTCTCTGGCTCGTTGCCATGCCTTATCTCTATTACGCAATTCATTAGCTAAATCATTTGAAAACCAGGGGTTTGATCTATTCTTGACCCTAAATTTCTTAATAGGGGCATGCTTATTTAATATGGAATTAAAAGTTGTGGAAAAATAGTTAAGTGCTAACTCCAGGTCAGGGATGTTTGCACCACGATTGATGTCACTTAAATGCCTGTTCACAGAATTTTTTTAAATTCCTTTTAGTAATAAAACGGGATGGAGCTTTATTTGTTTTTTTATCCCTAATGCAGGCTACAGGGCAATGATCACTGATGTCAAGTGGTCTATTTGTTAGGATGACATCAATCAGTGTAGACTTTGTGGGGTATTTTTTATTAGGTTGTGTGGGTTCAGAGATCATCTGTGTGAGATTCAGATCATTGCAAACAACCTTGAGATCATCTGAGGCTCTTGTTAACCAATCGAGGTTTAAATCTCCCATGACTAGTAATTCAGAATGGGCATATGCAGACAATAAAAAAGACAGGTTGATAAGGGCACAGGGGAGAGCATTTGGGGGACGATAAACTCCCACGGCCGTAAAGTTAGTGCGCCCCATACAAACATTTAGAACCAGGCATTCAAACTGATCTGGGACAGATTTAGAGATTAATACATTCATAATAAGATGCGATTTAAAATAGACAGAAACCCCTCCCCCACGTCGTTTTCTGTCACATCTAAAAATATTGTAGCCATCCAGAGTCACATCGCTATCTTGTATTTTATCATTCAGCCATGATTCATTAATTATAAAAATATCTGGATTAGTCTGTGATGCCCAAATTCTAATAAAATCAATTTTAGGAAGTAGACTCCTCACATTGAAACACAGCAGCCCAAATCCATGTTTACGCGAGCTAAATGCAGATGGGGTTAGAACAGCAGGTTGAGCTGAAGTTAACAATGTGGGTATGTCTGTTAGGACGTTAACAGGAGGCTGGATATAAATTTTCACTAGATTGGTCATGGAGACAACGCCAGGTCTAAAACTTTGCCGCGGCAGACGAACACGTTCACATACAGCAATACGGTGCTTAAAAGGGCTTCTAACAGCCAATAACGTAGAATCAGTGATTGCCCGAGCCAAGGGTAAGTCATTGTGTGCAACTTTAAAAACAGTCATTCTTGCTACAGGTGTTACAGAATAATTAAAAACACCAGGACTCGGACTCACCACACGTCAGATGTCCAAGGCCACTTGATTCAGCGCCAGCTTAACCTCTTGCTGCCAAACGCCCCCTAGCGGTAACGCGGGCATTACGGAAATTATTAAATTATACATTTCATTAATTTAATAATATATAATAAACTGCTCACCTCAATATTTTGATTAAATATCCTTAAGATATATCCATTCCTTCTGGGAAAGTGGTTTTTAAGCCCAAAACGTCGAGATAAAACTTTGTAAATAACGTTGGAAACTCTGACCTAATTCTCAAACATGTATTGCAGCTTGATGTCACACCATAAACAATGTGCTGGTAAACTGTTCTGCTTAATTGTATTTCACAAAACTTTGGTTTGAAAAATCATTATACCTTTAGGCTTCAAGAAAAAATACTTTAAAACTTTCATACGGCTGTACACGATTTTTTTCCAATTTTAAACCGACTTTTTTGCACTTGATTACGAGTCGTTCGGCTGTGTTCAGTTTGGCGTTGTGAAACTCAGCCAGTTTCTGGAGTACCAATCCCGTGGCTTAGTATATTGTAGCCAGAGTGGTTTTGTACTTGTTTGCAGAGATTTATGCAAAACCGTCGTCAATTTGATGTATTTCTTTGACTGATAGCACAATAGGCCTATCTGAAGTGGGAAAAACTGTCTTTGACCCGCCTCCACTCCGAGTATTATTTGCTTTCCATTGGGTTTTAAAACTGTCTGCCAAATATTCCAGCCAATAGCCAAGACTCTTATCTTTCAAACAAGCCCTCATTCAACACACTGCCATCGTAAATCAAGGAAATACAGCCCTGCGTAAGAGGAAGAGGCAACCAAGCGTAATTATCGAACCAAGATGGCGCAGTGTTTTTACCTTGTAGCGTAGCTCGCTACATTCCGTTTAGCAAAGCACAATTCATAAGGTAACTGCGCTGTTTATCTTTTTACTTTACAGTCTCTTTCATACAGTTTTTGGTTAGTTATGTCTAGGTTATTCAGGAGTTTCTCCGTGCAGCTGGTCCTAGCCTAAATATGGTTTTGCGGTCTCAGTGACGCAGAGTGATATAAGGTAACAGATTATTTTGCCGGTATACCAGTGCGAATTCACTGTTATGTATAAAACGAATCCCTCTGAATTAAATGAATATAGCTAACATTACTATATTGTAACAATGGCAAGCTAGCCAGCAAAATTACACATAGCAGCTAGCTATCTATTTGTGTCTGAGACAAGTAAATGCAGCCGTGTGTAAGAGGAGAAGGCAACCAAGCGTAATTATCAAACCGAGATGGCGCAGTGTTTTTACCTTGTAGCGTAGCTCGCTACATTCTGTTTAGCAAAGCACAATTCATAAGGTAAATGCGCTGTTTATCTTTTTACTTTACAGTCTCTTTCATACAGTTTTTGGTTAGTTATGTCTAGGTTATTCAGGAGTTTCTCTGTGCAGTAGGTCCTAGCCCAAATATGGTTTTGCGGTCTCAGTGACGCAGACTGATATAAGGTAACATATTATTTTGCCGGTATACCAGTGCGAATTCACTGTTATGTATAAAACGAATCCCTCTGAATTAAATGAATATAGCTAACATTACTATATTGTAACAATGGCAAGCTAGCCAGCAAAATTACACATAGCAGCTTGCTATCTATTTGTGTCTGAGACGAGTTTCTTTTGAATGCAATGGCATCTGAAGGGTTTGTTTTGTTCCACATGAGTAAATTGTTCTGTAAGCAGTACAGCAGGCTCTGCAGGTAAATGAATGAGCAATTTATGCATGACCTAACACGAGGGAGAGATAACATGAGGATGAGTTTGTTGTTGTTGATTATTATGCAGGGCTTTATTTTTTATCTAGGGTGGACATTTGATTTTATATACATGTACCTGGACTAATTTCTGGCTAATGAGGCTCTGGTAGAATACAAGATCCACTGTGCTGCTACATGGGTTTGGAGATCTTTTTGGGGACCACGGCTGGGCAAGTTAGTTGTGTAATATGAAACACACCAAAAACACATCTACAAATTAACTTTTATTGCCAATTATCAGATTTTATTGTAAAACTTAAAAATAAATGATATTGAGACTTTTCTGGAACCTGGGCCATTTTGCACAATTTGTGCCAACTTTGGTAACCGAAATGGTTCACCTGAAAAAAAGCTCTGTAGAATTTGAATGATTTGAGATATTGACACCATATCTTTAGCAGAGATAGGCAGCATTTTAACACTCACAGCGGACACTATGAATACCTAGTGATGCCATTCGGGCTCACTAGCACCCCCTCTGTCTTTCAGGCGCTAGTGAACGATATGCTCAGGGAGATGTTGGAGAAAATCCTTTTTGTTTATTTAGACAATATTAAAATTTTCTCCGCCAATCTCGCTGAGCACATTGTGCATGTCAAGCAGGTATTGAAAGCACTTCTCAAAGCTCAACTTTACATCAAGGCTGAGAAGTGCGTTTTCCACTCTGACTCTGTTTCCTTCTTGGGGTTTATTGTCTCCGAGGGTAAACTTCAGATGGACCCCGAGAAGGTTTCGACAGTCAGGAATTGGCCTACCCCAGAATCTGTGAAAAAGGTGCAGCGATTCCTGGGGTTTGCTAATTTTTACAAGTGATTTATTTGCAATTTTAGCGCATTCGTTGCACTTATTACAGCTCTCACTAAAAAGACTGCGCCCGTGCGGCTAAGGCAGAAGCGGTCTTCACTGAGCTGAAAAACATTTAGCTCTGAGCCCATTTTGATCACTCCCAACCCCTCCCTCCCCTCCTTTGTGGTAGAGTTTGAAGCCTCTGAATTGGGGTAAGGGCTATTTTATCCCAGCATTCGCTCCAGGATCAAAAGGTTTATCCGTGTGCCTACTTTTCTGGAGGCCTGACTCCGGCTGAGAGAAATTATGACGTAGGGGACCGGGAGCTTTTAGCAGTTAGGTTGGCACTGGAGGAGTGGAGACATTTGCTTGAGCGGGCTGAGCATCCTTTCACTGTGTGGACTGATAACAAAAATCTTGAGTACATTCAGGGCACTAAACAACATAATTCGCGGCAGGCCCGCTGGTCGTTGTTCTTCGCTCAGTTAAATTTTTTGTTAACCTATCGACCGGGCTCCAAGAATGTAAAACCTGATGCGCTCTCACGTATTTTTGACCGATCAGAGGATGACCATCCCCCTGAGCCGGTCCCCACTGCTCAGATTCTGGCCCCAGTCACATGGGACATTGAATCCCTGGTGCTAGGGGCCCAGTGACAGGATCCGGATCTGGGTGTAGGACCCCCTAATCATCTGTTCGTGCCCTCTAAGGTTCAGGCCCAGGTATAGCAAGGGGGCATTCCTGCTGTCTGGCAAGTCATCCCGGCATCCACCGCACTTTTTTAGCAAGGCGATTTTAGTGGCTCGGGATGGAAAAGGATGTGTGAGACTTTGTTTCTGCTTGCTCGGTTTGTGCTCGCAATAAAGGGTTCGTGCTCGGCTGTTCCGTAGGCCCAAGAAAGCCTCATATGCAAACTTATATAAATAATTAAATAATACAGTCAAGATCTAGTGGAAAAGTACTGAGATGGGGGGTTGTGAGAGGGTGCAGGATAGTTCTCTGTTAGCAAGGACGAGGGCATCTAGCACACCAGGCAAAACAGGAATGTTTTCCTCCTGTGTTCCATAACTAAGCTGATAAGATAGATCATGCTGACGAACAGGTGGGAAAAGAATAAACATAAGGGGAATTAAGGAGAATTTCATGGTCTGATTAAAAAGCACGGGGGGAGAGTTCACAAACAATTTTATTTGATAGATTAAGAGTGCCCCCAAGCGCATAGGGTAAGAACAGGTCATATAACATATTTATTTTTTGCCTAATTTGTTATTGGATAAAATAAGATATTATGAAAAGGTGTTACCACATATCATTGGTGTATTAGCAACGTAAAGGAGGAGTTATCAGTTATGATATTGTAAAAACTAATGTTTGTTATTGTTCGGGGAATTCCGAATCCTCTGCGTAGGTTTGTGGCTTTCCCATGTTGAATCAACGTTTGACCATTTAATAAAAGATTAAATTTCTGCTATTTCCTTCATCTTTATCTTGAGAATTCTTCCACTCGAACGAAAACCCATCTCAAATTGAACTTAATGAGGAGGGAGTAGAAGGCTTCCCTCCGCAACACATGGGAAGAACGCTGATATAATTGCGGCCAAATTATCAACAGTATTGGAAAAAGTAGCAGAGTGGCTCAGTTTATCATGTCTCACCCTGAACACAGAGAAAACGGTGACGATGTACTTCTCAAAACAACGAAATCAAAGTGTGCGCCCCAACATTTACATAGGTGGTCAAATGATAAAAAATGTTGAGGAGTTCAGGTACCTAGGGGTCATTCTGGACTCCACCCTGACCTTCAAAAAACATATCAAAAAGATGTGTCATGTTTTGAAGTATAATATTGCAAACTTTCGACACATTAGAAACTCGCTGTCAACCGAAGCTGCTAAGGCATATCTGAACGCCATGATCTTATCTTATATTAAGTACTGCATGTCTTGCTGGTCTCAGGCAAACAAGGCTGTACAAAATCCAATTAGATCACTCTATGGCAGGGGTCCTCAATCTTTTCCAGTAAGGGCCAGTGTGGGTGCAGGTTTTTGTTCCAACCAAGCAGTTACACACCTGATTCTACTAATCAAGGTCCTTAGCAACCACTCTAGTGGTTGATTAGTAGAATCAGGTGTGTAACCGCTTGGTTGGAACCAAAACCTGCACCCACACTGGCCCTTTATGGATAAGATTAAGGACCCTGGCTCTATGGACAAGCTCTGAAGGTCCTGGACAGAAAACCCTGACACTACCACCACTGCGATCTGCTTGTGAAATATAACATATTAGGTTTTGACAACCTAGTCACATTCTCAGATATCCGCCTGGCTCATAAAATAATCCATAATGCGCCCCCCCCCCCCCCCCCCCCCCATTAAGAAATTCATGCAGCCTCGTTCTGAGTTAACGATCAGAACCTCGAGGGCCACCTCTAGGGGTGACTGCAACGTTCCTAAACAAAGCTCTGCCTTTGCCCAAACAGCCTTTTCATATAAAGCTATCAAAGAATGGAATAGGCTCCCAGATATTATGAAAAACATCACAAACTTTTACAGTTTCTCCCGTGATGTAAAAAAATGGATTCTGAGTAACCAATCTTGCCAGCACTGATCGCAGCAAGGTGGCAGGTTCGGTGATATGTAGGGCCATGCTATATAGATAACTGTTTAGTATAATGGCGGGTTGTCCGGCTCTGTCGACTTGGGGGACGCACGTGTCCGGTGTGTGTGGTGTAGTGTAGCGCAGGCTAAAAGGAGGATTGTGCAATATGGTCAGGATAGGACTGTGTATTTGGCCCTTCCACTATGGATATAGACTTTGCAATATACATAATCATGTGTAATGTAGGCTATATGAGGGACTGTGCAATATGGGCCTATAGGATTGTGTAGCTTTTAGCCCTTCACTGTGAATATCGACTGTGCAATATAAGTAATTAAGTAGTGTATTTTAGGCTCCATGAAGGATTGTGCAATATAGTTAGTATAGAATTGTGTAGCTTTTGGCACTTGGGCCTTTACTGTGATTATTCAATGTATTATGCACTTCACTTTTTATACTATGCTGCTGTATATTTATTTTATTCTGTACTGCATTTGTAATTGTGTTGTTGTGATGTTGGATTTTGTATCTTTTTTATATCTGTCTTTATGTATAGGACTACAGATGGAAATTAGCTTTCTGCTAAATCTGGTGCACTCATCTTTTTATCCCAATAATTAATGTTTGTGCATTGTCCTTTTAAACCAAATAAATCTTTTTTTTTTTTTTAAAAGATGCCTTATTGCACACGCTCCCAAGCCTGTTTAGTTTTTCAGGTTTCTCAAATATTTTCTGACCTGCTTTTAAATTTTATGCCCCTCAAACACTTATTGTATTATATAATGCATTGAAACTTGACTTTTTTTAAGTCTTTGATCTCAACCTTAGTTACATTTGAGTGTAATTGTTTGTAATACTTGTCCCTTTGAACTTTCATTTAGTTATTATTTTTTAAATGTATTTATTATTGTATTTTTACTATTATTTAAATTATTACTACAAATTTACTGTTAAGTATTAATATTTTTCCACTTATTATTTTAATTTTTTATAAATAATTAAATAAAGGTTGATTGATTGATTGTCTGCTGCCTAATTGATATTTCCTGATAAATGACCAGATTTAGCATTACTTGGAATTGACATAATGCTAATGTAAAATTGCTACTGATTAACTTGCTGTTTTCAGAACGTGCAGCAGCGATACCAATTTTAGGACTAAACCATTTTTTTTTGCAGGGGGAGGGGAAAGGACAGATGAATTTCAAAATTACATTTTCATCACAGATTAAATGATTTTCATTGTTTTTTTTAATTTTCGGGAGCATTGTTTTGTAAGGGGAAGCGTAAGGTTCGGAGAATCAAACACGACCAATAAGGATTTCTAAAAACGTATCCAGAGAAAGATAGCAACTGAAGGTGCACAGTGACCGGGTTAAGTTTCCGGATGATTTTAAAAGGGCCTACAAACCGAGGAGCAAGTGGTAGAGGTAGGTCCCGTGTAGAAAGCCACACCCGTTGCCCCACCTGGTAAGAAAGGGCAGGCCGACGATGTCTGTCGTCCACGGCCTTTTGTTTAGCCGAAGCGCGTAAAAGAGAGGAGCGTACGTGCCTCCAGGCCGCTCAACATCTGCGAACGAAAGAAGCGGCGGAAGGAACCTCCGCATCTCTCTCCAACTCAGGGAACAATGGGGGTAAATATCCTAACTGAGCCTCAAAAGGAGAGAGGCCAGTGGAAGCATTACGCAACATATTATGGGCGTATTCGGCCCAGGCGAGGTGGCGACTCCAGGACGTGGGATTGGCCACGGCCAGACACCAAAGAGTGCTCTCCATACTCTGGTTGGTGCGTTCCGTCTGCCCGTTGGTTTCGGGATGAAACCCGGACGAAAGACTGACGGATGCCCCCAACAGAGTACAAAAAGAGAGCCAGAATTTAGCAGAGAATTGTGGACCGCAATCCGAGACCACATCCAGGGGAAGGCCGTGTACCCTGAAAACGTGGTCCACCATTAACTGAGCCGTCTCAGGAGCAGACGGCAATTTAGGCAGGGAGATGAAGTGAGCCGCTTTAGAAAACCGATCGACCACCACCAAGATAACGGTGTTCCCTTGGGACGGCGGCAGACCGGTCACAAAATCTAAGGCGATGTGACTCCAGCGACGACTGGGAATGGGAAGTGGACGCAAAAGACCCGAAGGGGAAAGACGCGAACCCTTGTTATGGGCGCAAGTGGAACACGCGGTGACAAATTCCCGCACATCGCTCTCCAGTTTGGGCCACCAAAACCAGCGAGAAATAAATTCTCGGGTCCGGTGAACGCCCGGATGGGCCACCAATTGTGATGCATGGCCCCACTGGAGAACCCGCGATCGCAACCGAGATGGCACAAACAGGCAATGGGGCGGCCCCCACCTGGGCCGGGATCGGAACGCAGCGCCTTCTGCACAGCTGCCTCTATAGCCCACATAACTGGAGCCACAATCTGAGAGCTGGGAACCACAGGCTCGGGGCGTGACTCCCTGTCAGACCGGTCAAAAACACGCGACAACGCATCAGGTTTAATATTCTTAGACCCGGGGCGATAGGTCAGAATAAAATTAAACCTTGTGAAAAACAATGACCAACGAGCTTGTCGTGAATTGCGTGTTTTGGCCTGCTGGACGTACTCAAAATTTTTATGGTCAGTCCAGACCGTAAAGGGGTGCTCCGCGCCCTCCAACCAGTGGCGCCACTCTTCCAATGCCAATTTGACCTCTACAACTCTCTATCTCCAACATCGTAATTTCTCTCGGCCGATGTAAGGACACGAGAGAAATATGCGCAAGGGTGGAGTTTGCGGTCCAGCAGAGAGTGTTGGGAAAGGATAGCTCCAACCCCCAGCTCAGAGGCGTCGACCTCTACCACAAAGGGGAGGGAGGGATTGGGAGTTATCAGGACAGGTTCGGAGCAGAACCTCCTCTTAAACTCAGTGAAAGCCGCCTCCGCCCTAGGATTCCACTGAAAACGAATAGGCGATGTCTTTTTGGTAAGTGCTAAAATTCCGGATAAACCTACGATAAAAATTGTCGAAGCCCACGAAGCGTTGTACTTGCTTCACCGAATTGGGCGTAGGCCAGTTCTTCACCGCTGAAATTTTCTCAGGATCCATAAGTACCTTACCGTTCGCCACAATGAACCCCAAAAAAGAGACAGAGCTGGTGTGAAAGGCACACTTCTCAGCCTTAACAAATAGCTGGGCCTTAAGAAGTGCCTCCAGAACCTGCCTAATGTGGATGATGTGGGATGAGAGATCCGGAGAAAAAATTTAAATATTGTCTAAGTAGACAAAAACAGATTTCTCCAGCATCTCTCTCAAAACATCATTCACTAGCGCCTGGAAGACAGAGGGGGCGCTAGTGAGGCCGAAAGGCATAACCCAGTAAAATGCTGTCTTGCACTCATCGCCTTCACGCACGCGCACAAGGTTGTAGGCGTTGCGAAGGTCGAGTTTGGAAAAGACCAACGCCCCCTGTAAGCACTCAAATGCGGAGTTCATGAGTGGGAGAGGATACCGATTTTTTATGGTTATGTCATTGAGCCCTCGGTAGTCAATACAAGGTCTCAGCCCCCCATCTTTATTTTTAACAAAGAAAAAACCAGCGCCGGCTGGAGACGTAGATGGTGTGATAAAACCATTAGCCAAAGATTCCTCAATATACTGCTTCATGGCAGCACTCTCAGGGACAGATAAAGAATACAGTGAACCCCTGGGAGGAACAGTACCCGGGTACAGCTCAATGGCGCAATCATATAGTCTATGGGGTGGCAATCTGGTGGCGCGTTGTTTACTAAAAACCTCGGCGAGGTCTGAGTATTCCGCTGGAACGCCCCGCGGGTAGAGCAAACTCGAGACAACCTGTCCCACTCAAAATCAGAGGTGGAAAGACCCCCCTCCTCCATGGAACCCCCCTCCGCAAAGTGGTCCCAGGAGAGACTCTCCTCTCCACTCTCAGAGAGGGAAAGAGAGTTCTCCGAGTCGTAGTGAGACTCCGCTTCCTCTGAATCACTGTCAGAGCCGAACTCGGAGAGATCAGGGGCGTGGCCTGATGACGAGAAGGTAACTGAACGACAATGTGGCTGGCACTGAGGACCCCACTGACGAATAGGTTTCCTATCCGTACCCCAACAGATATGAGGGTTATGTAACCCTAGCCACGAATGTCCCAGTACCAGTGGGTACGGCGGAGAGTCAATTAAAAATAATTCTATTCTCTCCGAGTGCCCCTGGAGAGAGATGTGCATCTCTACTGGATTAGTTAGTCTGCTTAATGACTCCAGAACCCAAAGGACGAGCATCAAGGGCAGTAACCTGATGGGCGCTAGTGAGTAGATTGATGGGGATTTTTAATTTCCTAGCCCATTTGGCATCAAGAAAAGACTCCACGGCCCCGGAATCAATAAAAGCGTTAACGCTTACAGAGCGTCCCTCCCAAAACAGTTGAACGGGTAACAGGGTCTGAGAGGGAGTACTATTTTGTCTCACTGGAGACCTCGGTCTCCCCTGTGAGACCCCCTCATTACCCGTCAACTTTGAGCATCGATCCTTTGTATGGCCCTTACGCTTGCAGTATTGGCAGCAGTATGCCCGTGGTTTCGCTCTCCTAGGTTGGTGGAGAGATGACCCATCCACCTGCAAAGGCTCCTCCTGATCAGCGGAGGGATAGGTAGAGAAACTGGGCGGAATACCTCTAGGCAAGGTGGATTTAAAACGGACCGAGTGATTGCTACGCTCACATTCATGCTCTCTGATCCGGTTATCTAGGCATATAGCTGTGACGACCAGGTCATTTAACGTAGCGGGTGGCTCAAGCATAGCTAACACGTCCTTAATGGGGTCGGACAACACTTTTAAATATAAGGATTTTAGCGGACCATCCGGCCAACCTGTCTCCCCGGCCAGTGCTCGAAATGCTATGGAAAAGGCCGCTACTGTGTCAGTTCCCTGGCGCAAACTGGTCAATCACCTGGCTGCCTCTTCACCTGAGACCTCATGATCAAAAACCAGCTGCATCTCATTCATGAGCTGGGTAGAATCACGAATAACAGGAGCATTGGTCCGAATTAAGGGGTCAGCCCAAGCGAGAGCCTGATCGAACAGAAGTGACAAAATAAATGCTACATGGGATTCTGGTGTAGTGAAGCGGGAGGGTTGTGCTTGAAAAAAAAAAATACATTGGGTCAAAAATGGTCTGCATTTTCCCGGTTCCCCACCATAACGAGGCGGTAGTTGGAGTTTAGGTTCTTTAAGGGTACGGGGCATGGGAATGGGAGGAGTTTGTGCTTGTGTAACTGAGCGGGGATTCACTGTCACAAAAGGTCTATGCAAACTTTCAGTAACTTTCTGTAGGCATTATCCCTGGTTGTGCAGTTGTTCTATCAACTGGTCTTGTTGAATTTGCAGGGAGAAAATAGCCTCCTTAACGGTACCCCCCCGTAGCGCCCTGGCTAGGCAGCGTTTTGTAAAAATCGGTAGACGTCGCTGATTCTTTCATACTGACTTCGAGATTCTGTGAGGGGAAGCGTAAGGTTCGGAGAATCAAACACGACCAATAAGGATTTCTAAAAGCGTATCTAGAGAAAGATACGCCACAAAACGCAGAATAATCTGCACCAGGACTGGGATAACACAGGATAGGGAGCAAAACATCCCTAGCACAAAGCAAAACAAAACAACCTCCAAAAACTGAGGCGATCTCGATAAACAGTGAGAATAACTAACATAAGAACCTCACGCACTAAAATAATTAGGCGTAACAAGAGGTAAAAAAAAAAAAAACTCAAAACAAAAGCGAGTGAAGGAAAGGAATAGAAAAGAAAACCTGTTAGCCAAAGCTCTTGTGGAAAAAGAGCTGAACACAACTGGCAACAGGTAAAAAGAATAAATGATAAAGAAAGATTGGAAAGGAACGACAAAACCAATCTAATCCTAAATCTTTATAACCGGACTTGCTGCGTTTCCTATTAGTAAGAACCAGAAATGCAGCGACCAAAATTCCTATACCTTTACTGACTTTGTATGTCAACATAGCAAAGACAATCTCGAAGTGCGGAAATGCGGAAGTCCTGAGGTATTTATAGCCCGCAGGAAACGCAAAACAGGTGAAGGGAATAATTGTCGGGCAAGACGCGAAAACCGGAATGGAGGCGGAAAAAATCAGATAGTGTCTTGACGACGCCAAAAAGGAAACCAAAAACGTCGAAAAGCAAAGGCTGCAAATAACCATGACATGTTTTTCATTTTGGTCGTATGATGCTTCGTTTTAAAAACGAGGCGCAGCTTCGCTGACGTTTTCCTAACAACAAAAAGCAACATGTGACATGTGACGTCTTCCAGAGTACGGTTGGAAAATAGTATGGAGGATATTTATTTGCTATACTCTAGCAAGTTAAGCCCCGAACTAGCACTGGAGGTTATGCAAATAGATTAGTTTAGCACATTTTCTTTTTAATGGGAAATTCCATTTCTTTTGTTCTGTGAAATTTAAATATGTTTGTAAAGGAGAAATTAAAAATTTCTTACATGTGGTTGATTACTTGTGGAAAGTAACATGTGGGTTGGGGGCGGTGCATAATAATACCAAGTATTAATTAAACCTGGTGTAAAAACGAAGGAAATTAATCACCAAACTATGTTTGAAGTCAAAAGGTTTGTATTTGCCAAAATCCTCAAAAGACAGGAAATTAAGTTGAATTAAGCTTTCTGTATGAAGCTGTATCAGCACAGAGCTTTGACAACTGCTACAGCCCTGTATATGTCTACTGTACTTCAAAGACCCACCACTGTACTCACCACTGCTTAAGATTCAAACCTTCTATTTTTTCAATGCCATTCTTTTTTGTATCAATGGTGTCAATAATTTTGGAGGGCACTGTGTGCTCCCCTCTTTTCTCTGTGTGTGTGATTTCAGATATATTAGATGCTTGTTACTGGTACAAACAGAAGAGTAGACAACAAGAAAATTTAATGGATTACTAGAAGGAATTTTCTCCAAAATGTTTAAGTTGAGCGATTTAATTTGGTATACCACCATTTTCAATGATGTAGTTTTCCCCCCACAAATTGGCTCAGTTTTTTTTTTTTTTCCCTGTGTGAAAAGGCCATTGTGAAGTATGACAAACTCTTTGTAAACAGCGCTCTAAAAAGCAAAGGTGCATGGAGCCCTAACTGTGAATGCCTCTTCCCTTTGTTTCAAAATTTGTGATAGGGACAGTTAAGGATCTAATTGAGTTTGGTTGAATTGTTCTAAGAGACCAGCAATGTTTTTTGGGATTAGTTAATACACCAAAATATTTTTAATTCTGACCTTTGAGGACTGAGGTATTTATAGCCAGTAAGTCTTTACATGGTCGTTCAGTTACTCCATGAACACAGAGACTATTTTGCTTGACTCTTTGCTACAAACTCTTTCTCTTTGCAACTGTAAGGTTATGCAATAAACTATGTAAATTTTCCAACATCAGTACTGTACCTCATTTCTTACTAATCCTTTCACACCTTCAGTGCCCATAGTGGCAGAACAAGTAATATTTCCCATTAACTCAGTGCAGTGAAACAATGGTGTCAGAAATGTATGCGGTTGCTGTGGAGACAAAGAATCTGCTGTAGGCTATATCATTTTGATGGTGCTTATAAGGCAGAAGCGTTCCATTATTGAGATGAGATGTAATGGCTGAAAAGTATTGAATTGCTGATAATTACAGTATTGAGGCAAATGGGTTTTAAGCTTAGAGACAATTTAATTGCATTTAAAGTGTTTGACAGAAACAGTATAACATTAAAAGATGTTGGATGTCTGCGAAATCAGTCCTTGGGATTTAATAAATTACCATCGCCATACGGGCAGGCACAACCAGAACTGGTCTTCTTCTGAATGTGACTGAATGTTAATTGCTGAACAAAGGTTTGTCCTATGTTCCTACTCTGACTACTAGCCCCACTATGATAATGTTTACATTTTCTAGATCTAGCTTTTGATAATTCAAGAAATAAATTCGCAAATTCACATCTCATTTCTTGTGCATGTATAGTACGGTGTAACAGACAGTTCAAAACACTATCATTGAACACAAAAGGGCTTTACAGAGAAATTACAGTAGATCACCTGTCACAAGACACTTCAACCAAGCTGACCACGCAGTCACACATTTCATTTCTTTCTGCCACCCAAAATAAATTAAGAAAACACATAAAGTAGTGCACAAAGACTGCTACAAACATAATGTAAATGGATCTACTAGTCTATTACATCCACAAGGATTATATGAAGAAATCTTCTTTAGTTGTTTGTATTATAATTTTTTTTATATACAGGGCCACTTACCTTGTTTTAGCTCTTCCATTTCTCCTTCCACTATGCCTACTACTGGTACATTATACACTGCCTGGCCAAAAAAAAAGTCGCCGTTGCACCTCTCATGCATAGTGCCCACTGTACAAGCCTCTGGAGGCAGTGTTATGATCTGGGGTTGCTTCAATTGGTCAGGTCTAGGCTCAGCAACGTTATGCAGCAATAAAATGAAGTCAGCTGAGTACCTGAATGTACTGAATGGCCAGGTTATCCCATCAATGGGCATATTCCAGGATGACAATGCCAAGATTCATCGAGCTCAAATTGTGAAAGAGTGGTTCAGGGAGCATAAGGAATCATTTTCACACATGAATTGGCCACCAGAGTCCTGACATTAAACCCACTGAAACTCTTTGGGATGTGCTGGAGAAGACTTTACGGAGTGGTTCGACTCTCCCGTCGTCAACACAAGACCTCAGCCAAAAATGAATGCAACTCTGGACGGAAATAAATGTTGTGACGTTGCATAAGGTTGTCAAAACAATAACACGACGAATGCGTGCCGTAATCAAAGCTAAAGGCGGTCCAACAAAATATTAGAGTGTGCAACTTTTTTTTTGGCCAGGCAGTGTATGTGATACATCTATGTTATACTGTATATACAGTCATGTGAAAAAGTAAGTACACCCTCAAACGGTAGTCAGTATTTTTGACATATCTGGAAACAAGTTTATTTCAACCATATTGATTAAGGCAGGGCTGCCCAACCCTGTTCCTGGAGATCTACCGTCCTGTAGGTTTTCATTTGAACCCTAATTTGGCACACCTGATTCTAGTAATTTGCAGCTCAATCAGATCTCTAGCTGTTGAATGAGGTGTGCTTTGTTAGGGTTGGAGTGAAAACCTACAGGACGGTAGATCTCCAGGAACAGGGTTGGGCAGCCCTGGATTAAGGTAAACTAATTCAACAAATTATGCTAAAAAAAAGTAGACTTTGGAATCACTTAAAGGGGAACACCAGGTTATTTATTAAACTTCTATATCGATTTTATATGCTTAATGTGAGTCTTGAAGCTTACCGCACTAACTGTGCCTCCCAGTTCCCTTGTTTCCAGACGCACTGCGTTGCGCTGATCTACATCAGTGGTGGTTAATTCCAGCTACATGTCTATACTGCATACTGGAAGGTTCGAAATTGATCAGATTTGCTGACAGATAAAAGTCTGATATGACTAAAGGGATGCCATCCTCATTATCTTCAGGTTCTTCAGAGTTTGGCGATGTATAATTTAGCTATGAAATTGAAAACATTGTATATAATATTGCAGTCAAAGGTTTCCGAAATTGACTGAAAATGCTTCGGAAACTTTTGACTGCAATATTATATACAATGTTTTCGATTTTCTAAATTATACATTACAGCCGAACTCAGAAGAACCTGAAGATAATGCGTACATGAAAACAGACAATTGGTCTAGTGTGGACCTAACTATCATGTTTGGCAAAGTTGCAACACTGCCTTTGAGTAGAAGCACCTCATTCCAACTGTGAAACATTTTGGAGGGGGCGTTATGTTTTGGGGCTGCTTTGCTGCCTCAGGGCCTGGTAAACGTACTATAATAGATTCAACCATGAATTCAACTTTGTACCCGACCATTCTTGAGGAGAATGTGAGGCCATCAGTTCAGATGCTGAAGTTGATCCTCCAACAGGATATTGATCCTAAACATACAAACAAATCTACTACAGAATGGCTCAGAAAGAAAAAATGGAGGGTTATAGAATGGCCAAGTCAAAGTCCAGACCTCAATCCTATCAAAATGTTTTGGGGGGACTTGAAACGGGCTGTGCACACAAGTCCTTCACACAATTAAAGCAGTACTGCAAAGAAGAATGTCTGAAAATTCCTCCCAGTCGATGTAAGAGACTTATAGTCAATTACAAGAAACGACTAGAAGAGGTTATTTATTACGTCCGCCGCCTCCCTTCCAGTCCACCTCCTTCTTTGTTCTCCGTGTTTTCCCCCTTCCTTTCATTTCCCGTCATGTTTTTATGTTCCGTGTTTGTCAGCTGTCACGCAGGCTGGGCGTGGTTTCCCTCCGAAATTACCCACTTCTCCTCTCATTTTCCCCCAGCCAATCACTCGCCCCTCCATTCACATTCCACATGCTTCCTCAGCAGCTCACGCATTCCTGCATACATTTGCACGCTTTCAGCACTAATTAACTCATTCTCCTGTGTATATATTCCCCGCTCTCTGTGTATCACGTCGCCAGTTCGTACTCCTGTCTAGCTTGTCTCTGTACTCAGCCTGTATATTTTATTGTGTCTTGTGTACTAATTGTCCAGTCTTGTTTCCCAGCCCGCCAGCCTGCTTGGCCTACCGCCATTGCCTGCCTCCTCTCCCACTGCCAGTAATCTCCGGTCTGTCTGCCACCTCCCAAGCCCCTCTCCAGCGCACCCAGCATTCTGTCTGCCCTTCAGCCCAACCCGGTTCCAGACCTGCACTCCGCACTCCCCTTCACCACTTCTGTGTCATAATAAAAGTGCTCCCTGGAGCTTATCCTGAGTCTGTCTCCGAGTCCTGCGTTTGGGTCCACCCCAGTTGAAGGGATCGTAATATTATTGTTGCCAAATAATTACACGCCAATAAGTAAGCGCAACGACAGGTTTCTCAGTAGCCAGAAATAATATGCGCCCTGTCTCGATAACGAGACACATAAGAACGGGCGAGTAGCGCAATGGTACAAATAAAACAGTCAACAAACACTGCGAAATAATACAATAGTATTTGAGGAGGCGAAAAGAAACGGAGATCTAACATTCCAAGGCTATTCTCAGACTCGCAGTCACACACAAACATGTCCACAACATCGCCCAATCCTCCCTATAGGAAGACATGTACCGAAAGACGAAACGGAACTTTTGACGAGTTCCGAACAAAATTGTCAAAAGCTCCATGTACGGAGACAGGTACCGAAAGGAACGAACAGGACAGGCTGCACCGGACACTTACTAAAAGACCAAAGCGAGATTAGTAGAAAATAAATGCCCTGCCTCTCCATTATGAGGAATATAACAAGGCAAACAGGAACAGAGATTTAACGTTCCATGGCTAGTTTCATAGGCTCGCAGTCAAATGCAGAAAACATAAAGGGGTAAACGCCCAATCTCCCAGGAGAGAGAAACAATTTACAGGCGAGCCGACGGAGCACCGTCGTCCCATAACTTTATTATAAAACATGACTAACGCAAGCCTAATTGAAAACACATGCCCTAGCCTCTCAGTAAAGGACTATGTAACGAGGTGAAATGGAACAGAAAACTAACGTTCCAAGGCTATTTTCAGAGACTCGCAGTCACACACAAACATGTTCACAATATCATCCAGTCTCCAAATGGGAAGACATGTACTGAAGGGCGAACAGAACTACACCAAAAAGCTCCATGTATAGAGACTGGTACAGAGGGACGCACAGGACAGCTGGACCGGAATTATCGGCTAACAGATTAACGCAAGCTCAATCGAAAATACATGCCCTGCCTCTAAGAATAAATAAAGCCCTAAAGTCAGTATGATAAAACGCCCTGTCTCTTAGTAAGAAACTACCATACAAATACACACAAACAAAGACTCCTCTAGCTTTCACGGAAGACAGCAGACAGAGAGAGGAGAAAGAGACAGAAAAAGGGCAAACGATCTAGGCCACAGAGAAACAAAGGTAAGACCAGAAAGCGGAGACTGAAATGAGCACACAAAAAAGGAATTCAACCTGAAAGCTCAGAGCACAGAGGCAAGTCCCGCAAAACTCCAATATAGCACAACTGAGCAAAACGGTCTCCTTAACTCTAGACCTATCATACTGGCTAAAACTTTAAAAGGACGACAATAAACCGCACACAAAACAGCACAAATAATGCCAAAAATACACCACGGTACAAACAATCACAATCAACAATCAATATCGAAGCCCCAACCGAAGGAAACGGGAGGCTTATATAGCTCTCAAGGTGACCACGCACAGGTGTGGATGCTAACAGAAGCTCCGCAATCCAAGCAGGGTGGAGCAAGCATCTACCAAAAGGGCAGCGCCCTCGCGTGGCCACTGAGGAAAACGACCGCATAGGGAAAAAGGATTAAGAACCATGACATTGACAGGATCAATCTAATAATCTTGAATGTCGGCAGCCATATTGGCTTGGCACTGCTGAGGCTTAGTGTTCCAGAACACTCTGGCATTGAATGAGTTAATAAAGGACAAAGGGACAAACTTTTCCTGCAATAAATTTCACACAAGGTGGAAATACTTTCTCATAGGGAGGGGGATTCAGCAAGATGTTTGTGTTTCTTTAATGCGCTTTCACAGCAACAGCCATGCAGTCACTGGACAGTGACAGAGTGCTCAACCATTCAGCAAAGCACTCCATCAATGTACAGATAGTGAAGATCTCTTTATAAGGACATAATGCAAAAGCCAGCCAGCTTTTTAAGAGACGTGAATGGAAAAGGATGAAGAATTAAATGTGCCTGTCATTTATGAATGTTTCATAGTTGTCAGGCCCAAACCCTGTAAGAGCTGTGTTCTGTATACAATATCTCAGGATAACGTATAAATAGGATTATAAAAACCTTCACATGATTAGAAACATCTTTCAGGAACTGCCACACCACTGCTGTTATCCAGAGAAGAGCAGACTCCTATTGGATTATTTACAATCCAAGAGCAGTGGAACAAAGCACTCCTCCATTAGACCCATTTGGACCTGCAGCACATTTAATCTTTTTCCCCACTGAACAGAAGAGCGATTTTGGAACAGTCTCAATTCATTTGAAAAGACCTCATTTTTAGTAGCAGTCACATACATTAACTAGACGGTAATAACCATTTATAGATTTTAATAAATTTGAAAAACTACAACTAGTCTGCAAAAATTGTCAAAAAAAGAATCTCAAACATAAAAATAGCTGGGAAAGGAATGCTAGCAATCTAACCATATGAGTGTAATCCTCAAAGAAAAAAATCTACTGAGCAAAACTGAACAAATGGCCATGGTCGCATTTTGTCTTATTTAATGAAAAGGGCTCTAGTAATGTGTGTATCAGAGCTTTTTAGAATTCAGAAAACCGACAGATGCTACAGCGGCTGGCATGAAGGACGTGCTTGTTTGAAAACTGAAGGAGCATATACGAATGACACTGGTTGTAAAAGCACATTGGAGTCAAAAAAGATACTCTGCACACACTCTGAACTTAACCACAAAGCTGTAAAACTATCTTGAGGTGGTGGAGAGTTCTAGCACTATTCAGGTGATAGAAGTGATATTTTTTCTTGTCTATCTTTTACTTTGATTTGTTGAAAGAACACAGACATACAATGTCATTCTTGAGTGAGACAAAATGGAAAAGCCATGTGATGCATGTGTCTGCAGAGCTGCAGGACACTGAATTTCACAACTGCTGCATTCTCACAAACGGTGTGGTATCACGCCTGTTTTGAACGTGTCATGGTTTTGTGGGTTGCCGTTCCTTCTCTGCGGAGGTTTCTCTCGCAGCCTTGGAACGGCGTCCTTGCCGTGTTTTTCCGCCGGCCGGCACTTATCTGTCTCACCTGTTCAGGTGTCTGGCTGGCTACTAGTGCCGTGCTTTCCTGTTCTGGTGCTTTTGTGTCATTCTTTGCTACGCAAAGCCAGGTACGCGATGAATGGATCTCAATGGGAATTGGGGGGTGGGACTAGATTTAGTTGTAAATTACACTGGAACAGTATGGAACACTTAAACACTCCACAGTGCACCCAAAGCAAATAAAATACGACGACAGTCTATCGGGGTTATTTTCAGTGTTTATACCATCATTTTTGAAGTCAAACTATCATTGAATCCTTTACTGTGTGCTGAGCTAATATTCTCTGTGGAAGTACGGCGGCAGAGCGAACGTGGCCATTGCAACTTCTTTGTTACTCTTCTTTGTTGTTGTAGTCGACCAGTGCCGGCACTACATTCGTAGGTAACGTAAAGTATCGCTCCCCCGATAGACTGTCGTCGTATTTTATTTCATCAATCAACTACATCATGGTTAAGTCGTAATTGAGACATTATGTCCAAAATTCCTTTTTGCGGCACGGTGGCCTGGCGTGGGGTGCGGGTGGTGGTTTGGAGGAGCGTGGTGTGTGTCTGCTTCCAGATTTTCTTGCACCGCCGAAGATGGGCCTGGACCTGTAGAAATTAGTGAACCCCAGGAACTGTTGTAGGTGTTTTCGGGACGTCGGACGGGGCCACTCCACGACAGCCTGGATCTTACTAGGGTCCGGTCGAACGCATCCACTCTCAACTATAAACCCAAAAAAAAACACTGAGGGGACGTGAAATTCGCATTTTTCAACCTTGACATAAAGTTTGTTCTCCAGTAGGTGTTGAAAAACCTGTCTTACATGCTGGACATGCTCCTTGGGGTTTTTGCTGTCTTCCACTCATCTCCTTCCTAGATCCGGACCAGATGGTAGGCGTTCCGGAGGTCCAACTTGGAGAAGACGGTGGCTCCATGGAGGGGTTCAAAAGCAGAATTGATAAGGGGTAATGGATATTTATTGCATACTGTGATCGAGTTGAGGCCATGGTGGTCAATACAAGGACGAAGGGTGCCATCCTTCTTGGAAATGAAGAAGAAGCCCGCTCCCACCGGGGAAGAGGAAGGGCGAATGATACCTGCAGCTAACGAATCGTGGATGTATGTCTCCTTGGAGGCCCTCTCCGGAAGGGACACGCTGTAGAGACGACTGGAAGACAGGGTGGCCCCTGGGATCAAATCAATTCCACAGTCGTACGGTTTGTGAGGAGGCAGTAAGTGACCTGTTAAAAACCTCAGCTAGGTAATGGTACTGAACAGGGACTGAGGACAAATCAGGTGGCAGAGCACAAGGGGCAGGTTTGGCGCCCCCTGACAGGGGTAGAGCAGACTGAAGGCAGGTGGAGTGGCAGTGCGAGCTCCAACTCTGGACTTGCATGGTGGTTTCCCAATTGAGGTGTGGATTGTGGAGTTTCAGCCAAGGCTGACCAAGGACCAGAAGAGACTGAGATGAGTTGATTACAAGAAACTGAATGGTTTCCCGGTGGTTGCCAGACAGGATGAGCTGGAGCGGAACAGTGGAGTGGGTGACCCGAGCTATGAGTTTGCCATCTAGGGAGTAGGCATTAAGACGGTTGGAAAGTGATTTAGTGAGTATGCCAGAACAGGAGATGAGTGAGGTGTCCAGAAAGTTGGAGTCGGCTCCGGAGTCGATGAGGGCAGACAAGGAAAGGGATTTGCGATCCCAGCATAGTGTAGCCCTCAGCAGGAAATGGGACTGGGCAAGTACGGGGGCAGAAATAGGGCTCACCAGTACGTCCAGTTCTACTGGTGAGACGACTCTTTTGGGAAAGTAGGAAAGGAGGCTAACCGGTGGCCAGGGTTGCTGCAGTATAGCCAGGATCCGGTTTGGAACCTACGTCGCCGCTCTTCGAGTGTGATCGGGGTTCGACCCAACTGCATGGGTTCCTCACCCGGTGAGTCGGGGACTATGTAGGTGGAAGACCCAGAAGTTTGAGGGGGGTAACCAGGGTTAGAACGGAGAAGCTGAGTGGATGAGCCCTGGCAGCCCGTTTTCTCCCTCATCCGGGACCGCATCCGGTTATCCAGGGAGATGGCGAGTGAAACAAGGCCATCCAGGGAGCTGGAGTCGTCGCATACCGCCAGCTCATCCTTAAGCCCCTCCCTCAGACCATTCCTGAAGACCCCCTGGAGTGTGGCATCGTTCCATCCAGATTCCGCGGCCAGGGTACGGAACTCAACAGCAAATTCAGCTGTGCTACGGGACCCCTGGCAGAGGTGAAGCAGGCAGACCGGGTGGTCGAAGACTTTATGCATCTCCGCTGAGAAGGTAGAGAAATGGACACTGGCGGGCAGCTGATTGTCCCAGACAGCTGTGGCCTAAACCCGCGTGCTGCCTCCCAGACAGGCTATCACTAAGGCGATCATGCTCTGGTCTGAATCATAGGAACCGGGTTGTAGCTTCCACACTCCATGAGGAAGCCCCAACATTTCCCCAAATTGCCCAGGTAGCACTCAGGATGGGGAATGCGGGGCTCTCTGGCTGGGAGCGGCGGGACCACGGGTTGCAGCAGTTGGGTGGAGAACCGCAACACCTGGACCCCCATCTGACCCACTTGTTCTGGTGTTCAGGGTCTCCTGGACGTCTAGCAGGAGCTGGCTGTGTTGGCTGATGATGGACACCTGGCAGGCGAGGGCATGGTGGAGTTGCTCTGAGTCCGCTGGGTCCATGCTGGCCAGTTCGTTCGGTTATGGAGTAGAAACTGGTATGGACCCAAATGCAGGACTCGGAGGCAAACTCAGGCAAAAGACTCTGCAAGGAGTTCATATTAATTTTGAGCAAGACAAGCGAACAAACAGGGAAGCTAGGTGATGGGCTGGATATGGGGTTGGAGAAACTAAGATGGGCAAGGCAGGTGACGGGGCAGGAGCGAACAGGAATGGGAAGCAGGCTGGACAGGCTGGAACGAGGAACAAGACAAAAACAGACAGGTAAGAAGCAAAATGCAAAAACAGAGTGGCTGGAGAATGTCAAGACAGAGCAAAGACAAACGACGAACTGGCAACGAGACTGAGAAAGAGGGGAAATTAAATAGAGAGGAAAACAGGTGAAAAGGCTAATAGGATAACTAAAAAGCATGAGAGAAAAAAAGCGAGAGTTGATGGGATAATTAGAGTGTGTGCGGAATGCAAGCAGAGGGGGAGTGATAAAGTGATAAAGGGGAGAAAACGAGGAACAAAACGGGGAACCACGCCCAGCATGCACAAACACGGAACTAGACAGACAGGGTGAACTAAAAAACAGGACATAAAACAAGAGGAATGGGGGAAACAAGAGAAAACGAAAGGAAGGTGGACTGGAGGGAAACGGCGGATCTTACAAAACAATTACAATCAAAAACAATAAGATTCAATAGGACCTAGGTAAGACTTTGAGTACAAGCCAGTCTTGTGAGCGTGTGTGTGATGGTTTGTAGTGTTCCAATTCAAGAGTGGGGATAAATAAAGTGGTAGCCTGCCCAGCAGGGCTTTATAGATAAAAACATAACAGTGCTGATCACGTCTCACAGACAGAGAGGGCCAGCCAACCTTTTCATAAAGAAGACAGTGATGTGTGGCAAACTTATCACCTGTGATTAATCTTAGAGCAGAGTGGTATATGGCATCTAGAGGTTTAAGGGTAGTTAAGGCTGCATGTCTATAAATGATGTCTCCATAGTCTAAAACTGAGAGAAAGACTGCCTCAGTTACTCTCTTTCTGCAGAATACAGGAAATTATATTTTATTTCTATAAAGAAATCCCAATTTTGACCTCAACTTTTTAGCAAGAATGTTTACATGAATTTTGAAGTTGAGTTTGTCATCTATCCAAATACCTAGATATTTATAATGGGGGACTCTCTCAATACTAGTACCATCTAAAGAGTAAATTTGGAAACTGCTATAATCAATCTTCTTCACTCTGGAGAACATTTTGTTTTCCCTGTGTTCAGAACAAGTTTAAGATTAACAAATTGTTCTTGAAGAGTAATGAAAGAATGTTGTAACTTGTTAACAGAAGACTCTATAGACTAAGCACAACAATATATAGGGACAACAGGAACTACAATTCCATACAGTCCACAGGAGGCTCCTCCTCCACGTTGGAAGTGACGTAGGATGTTGTACCAGTTGTGATTTCCGCACTGTAACGTGATACTGCACAGCGGAACGCGCGACTGGCAATAAAGTTTATAAAAGGAGCAACACGACCAGTTCTTCCCCGTTCTTCTGCTGAGCTTGACAGGGCCTTCACTGTCTCGTCTCACGGCCCCGTGCGGCCTGAACAAGGAAGCACGGTCGTCCATGACACCGATCCAACTGAGCGAGGCGGGCTCATCTACCCCCGGCTATCGGCCTTGGAGGACCGGAGACGAGACGCAAGGAGGCAACGCGAGCACTCGGTGGTCAAGAAAAACCACCAAGCGGACCACGCTGATCCTGCAGCAGAGCACCGCCAGTGAGTCCCCAAAGAGCCAAGCGGTCTGCAGTAGGATGACGCTGCATAGTTCCATTGGAGAGGTTCCATTATCCACCCGTATGAACTGCAACCCTGTGTTAGGTGCTGGTGGGGGAAGGACCCAAACGCAGGCAGGAGTGTGAAAAAACCGAAGTTTAATCAGGGCTAGGCAGCAATCCGAAGTAGAACAGGCAGGGGTCAAAACCGAGAGAGACAGGGCAACGGTACAAAACACAGTCCAAAAGAGTAGTCAAGGAACAGGCAGGGGTCAAACCGGGAAGGCACAGCAAAATAACAAAATCAGGATCCAAAGACAGGGTAGCGAGAACACAGGCAGGAGTCAAAAACCGGGGAGGCGTAGAAGGAACACAAAGAAAACAAAACAGACTGGATACAAAACAAAACAACAATAGGCAAAGGACTAGGGAAAACAAAAACTAGAAAACAGAATAAACTAACAACTCGGGCAGAAACTCGGAAAAAACAGATCGAAACACAGAAGCAGAATATACTAAGGAACTCGCGAAGAACACTGAAATGACAAGGTATATATACACAGAGGGAGACAGACATAATGGGAATCAGGTGTGTAGAAGCAGGGAGGGGAGATTGCTCACAGGTGAGAACAGTGAGGGTTAACAGGGACCAATAAAACAATGACAGGGGAAACGTAAGACACGGACTGGAATGCACATAGACACAATGATAACAAACGGCCTGGAGTTAGCAGGTAAACAAGTGCACAGCTCAGATTAGAAAAACACGAAAGTGGACACATATGCAGAGAATGCGAAATCACAGAACGATGCAGGGATAGGATAACGAGAAGGGAAAAGACAGCTGCAGGTAGAAACTCAAGATGAATTAGTAATGTTAGTAGTGAACTCTAGAACCCTAATGTTAGTAGGTTAGTTTTATATACACATGTTAGTTTGTTAGCAGGTTAGTATTAAATCTAATCTAACAGTTAGTATGATTAGTACATTAGTATTATATACAAATATAAATAAAGTCAGAAGGAAGAAAACGAGATATACGAAATACAGAAGAAACCTGAATGTTCCCAAAATCACCCGAATAGTGCAATGACAAAGACAGGGGGTGGAATCTCAGAAACATGGAACGCGGACTGACAATCGCGAGGGAAAGAAAACAGGAAAAATAATAACAAATAAAGAAATAAGACAGACAGATTACAGGATCCTAACACCCTGACGACGAAAGAAACCTGTTCCAGGGACCCAAGATGAGTCGGCCGGTTCCCCTATCTATCACAACCCTACGAACTGCAACCACAGGATTGGGTGACCGGTTTTCCCCTTTCGTTGTGAGTGTGCAATACAACGCAGGAAACCATCAAAAAGACTTTGATTCAAGTACGGCTGTAACATGGGCAATAGTATATTAGTTAGCAACCGCAACATGTTGTGACTGGATGTATGTAACTGTACTATTGAATGGTTAATGTGTGTTCTGTAAAAGTTTTGTGTTACCATTTTACGTTGGATGGCTGTAAGCCATCCACCGCGCTGCGTTAGGTTTAATGCATCACGCACAGAACGTATCTTGCATGTGATCTGTCTTTAAACACTAACCAGTCGTAATATTAACACTGCACGCTGATCTCAACGCACACGCATTGATAAGCTTACGGCTTTCCCCTATGTGTATGGTATGGTTCATGCGCCACCATTAGCTAGCGCAAAGCAAAGACAAACGAAAGCTGCTTTCAAACCTCCCTCCATTTTAGTTTCTTTGTTCTCTCTGAACACGTGTCCGAGGCAACCCCCCACACGCAGGAGAACATGGAAACCCCACATGCACCCAACGTGCCCCACACACACACACACTTAGTTTGAATCAGCCAATGCCAATCTCGGGGATTCCCCAAAATGCCTTCACCTTCTAGCTGGATCATTTATATTAATTCGGTATCAACTGAGTACATAATATTGTGATTTTGCTAAGACAATTATTAATGTGTAATTTTATTGGTAATTAATTTAATTATTAATTCAAGTTACCCATTTTTAGTTAGTATATTCTCTTTTGAGAATAATAAATACATTTTATGATACTGATTTATTATACAAAAACTATGCCACCAGTTGTATAAGGATGGTAGTGGCGTGTTGCAGTACATAAGTGACGCCCCGTGTATAGATTTAAATGAATATTCCCAACATTTTTGGTGTCCAGCGTGCGGACTCTGATGATTGAGAAATCATATTACTGATCATTTTGCTCGCTGCTATCAGATTCGTACGTGTTCCCTACAAATATAAAACAGTATAATTAGCATATAAATGTGTTTTACAGGAAATCAAAGCCGAAATAATATCATTGATATAAATAGTAAACAAGACAGGCCCCAAGACAGATTCTTGTGGTATACCTTTAGTGATATGTAAGAAATTTGATTATTGCCCATTTTTACACACTGAAATCTGCCAGAGAGGTAATTTTGGAACCATAAGCAACGTCTAACGTCTAAGCCAATGCAGGATTTATTTATCAGCAAAGAATGATCCTGTATCAAAGGCTTTGGACAGATCAACAAAAAGTGCAGCGCAATGTTTTCTGTTATCCAATTCAGACACAATATCATTTAATTACAAGAGAGGTAGCAGTAATAGTGCTATGCCCAGCCCTAAAGCCAGATTGAAAAGAGCTCAGCACTGAAAATCTAGACAGAAATGCCTTAAATTGATCATTGACTAATGACTCTAGAATCTTTGCCAGACAAGATAATTTACTAATGGGCCGATAATTATTCAAGTTATTTTTATCACCACCCTTATGCTGAGGAAGAACATGAGCCATTTTCCATACTTTTGGGATTATACAGGAAGAGATGGTTAAATTAAAGATGTGAGCTATACAATCTGAAATCCTCGTGGCTGAGATCTTAAGGAAATACGGATCTAAATTATCTTCGGCAGTTGATTTTTTGGGGTCCATGGCAAGAAGTGCATCAAGTACTGCTTTAGAGCTAAAAGAGTGCACGTTAAAATAAGGTGCAGAGCTCAAATCAGTGTTGGCATCGGGTTCCATATTTTCTGTGGGACAGGTGACCTGATGCAGCAAAATGAGTATTGAACCCAGCACATATATCCTTGCGTTCAGATACTAAGCTGTGCTCAGAACTAATATGGGAAGGAAACAGGGAACTATTATTATTTTTAGTTGAATTTACAACTTTCCAAAATTTGTGTGGATTGTTTAATGTTTTATTCCTAAGCTGCCTGAAGACAAGCCAATGAGATGGATCATGTGTGCATCTGGATAGAGCCCAGGATTTATTTCTTAATTGAAATAATGTGTATAGTTCCGTAGTGAACCATGGACTTGATCTGTCCTTTATTCTCATTTTCTTAAAGGTGCATGTTTCTCTACTAGCGAGTTAAAACTATTAATAAAATAGCTCAAAGCCAGTTCAGGAATTTGGAGAGTACGAGAGAGTTCCTAAAATTCCTTTTAATTACCACACTTGAAATTTACTTTTTCTGCGATTGGGCAGTGATCACTGATACCAAGGTCAAACACTCCACTCCACTACCGCGTCTGTTAGGTGATGGTGGGGGAAGGACCCAAACGCAGGCAGGAGTAAAAAACCGAAGTTTAATAAGGGCAAGGCAGCAATCCGTGGTAATGCAGGCCGGGTCAAAAAACAGGGAAGGCAGGGCAACGGTACAAAGACAGGGTCACAGAACAGGCAGGGGTCAAAACCGGGAAGCCACAACAAGGCACAAAAAACAGTATACAAAAATCAGAGTCGCGAGAACACAGGCAGGGGTCAAAACCAGGGAGGCAAACGAGGAACAAAAAAGAAGACAAACCAAAGACAGAAAACAGAATAAAACAACCACAGGTAAAGGACGAGGGATACAAAGAACTCGGAAACAAATAACTCGGGAAGATACTAGGAGAAGCGGAAAGAAACACAATGGCAAAATATTTTTGTAAGGAACTCGCGAAGACAGACTGAAATAACAGGGTTTAAATACACAGGGAGAAGATTACACAAAAGGAATCAGGTGTGAAGAGGAGGAGAAATGGGAGAGTACACAGGTGAGAACAATGAGGGTTAACAAGGACCAATAATACAATAACGGGGGGAAACGTAAGACACGGACTGGAATACACATAGACACAATGATAACAAACGGCCTGGGGTTAGCAGGTAGACAAGTGCACAGCTCGGAGGGGAGGAACGCGAAAGTGGCGAAATCAGATAGATACAGGGATAGGATAACGAGGAGGGAAATGACAGTTGCAGGTAGAAACTCAAGATTAATTAGTAATTAGTAATGTTAGTAGCGAACTCTAAAACCCTAATGTTAGTAGGTTAGCTGGTTAGTATTATATACACGTTAGTTTGTTAGCAGGTTAGTATTAAATCTAATCTAACAGTTAGTATGATTAGTACATTAATATTATATACAAATATAAATAAAGCCAGAAGAAAGAAAACGAGGTACGAGATACAGAGGAAACCCGAATGTTCCCAAAATCACCCGAATAGTGCAATGACAAAGAAAGGGAGTGGAATCTCAGAAAACATGGAACGCGGACTGACAATCGCGAGGGAAATGCAGGAAAATGGGTAAAAGAAATCAGGAAAAATTATAATACAGAATAAACAGACAGACAAATTACAAGATCCTAACAGCATCCCCCTAAATTTGGTTTTGGTTGCAACTTGCATGTTAAAATATGTCAATATCTCAGTCGTTTTAGCACCAATTACCAAGCCACTTGGCAGATCAACTCATCTCATCAATATCTCAACATAAAACTAATATGGGAAAGATTGTTTAAGCCATTTTCATACAATTAAGTACATTAAAAATTTGCATTTAGATTAAGACTTTTTTTCAAACGACCTAGCTCAAATTCTACAACTCTAATCGCTAAAGTTGACATAGCGATATGTCAGATATGACATGGACCAATGCTTTTGATGGGTGATATTTCTGTTTATTGTACAGTTTTTAAATAAACCTTTATAATTCTAAGACACCGGAGCTACTATCTAACTTCGCTAACGAGATTAAAACAAATGTATGTTAACTTTGATACTAATATTACTCCTTTGAGACATGTCCACAATATTATCTGTAATGTTAATGAAGCTACAAGCGCCACACCATGTGAGCAACTAATGTTAGCTAGGTAGCATTACAAGCCCCACATGGAACCTAACAGTGTAAAGCAATGTAACTTTAGCACAATTAATGTTAACGTTATGTTAGTTTGTCTTTAAAATAGCCAGATATCTTCCATTGCCATGTGGCGCTAGCCAACTTGATAACTTACATTGGGTAAAAAAGAAACTTAAAACTGGAAGAGCCTGCCATTTACAGATTAAGAATTGTAACGTTATGTGTCAGCCCTATTAAGGTGTGTGGGGGTAACGTTAACATTATTACCTAGTTCATACCACCGAACTATATATAATATAGTTTGGTGGTTCATACACACACATTATGCTATGTAGCATAGCACGAATGCTTAAAGTCGGATTCGGTGATTAATTGCGATAAATTAAAATTAGAACAGAATTCTTTGAGGTTATTAGATACATCGCTTAGCCAGTCTAGGTTGAAGTCACCCAATATCACCGTCTCCGAGTTAGCAAAAGGAGAAAAGTAGCTCTGCTAACTTCTCTAAAGAACCATCCCTAGTAATTTTCATTACGAGGGCTAGCTGCTACATTATGGGAAGGATGTGCTTTGTCTTGTCTGTTCTGTAGTGATCTTGATGACGTCTCTGTATGCACTTATTGGACGTCGCTTTGGATAAAAGCGTCTGCTAAATGAATGTAATGTAATGTAACCAGCTGGAGCCGAGGGAGGCCTATAGATTCCGATCACAACAATGTAATTGTTTAGGCATATATCGAGCTTCAATGCAATAAATTCTAAGTATTTGCTCACTGAAATTGAATTTAGGACTGTAACCAAATAGCATTGCCTTATGTAGACAGCTACACCACCCCCTTTATTAGTTCTATCGAGTCTATAGATGTTATAGCCATTTATGTTTACAGTTAAATCGTCACTTTTTTTTTGTTTAGCCAGGTTTCAGTGACAATAAAGACATCAGGATCAGTTTGTGAGCAGTGGTGGAGCAAGAGGGGTGGCCACCCTAAAATTTAATTCCCTATCACTGGCAGTTTGATGCTGATCACCGCTTGTTGAAAGAAGCGTTTATTTTGACATCCGGCTGTGCCTTTTTCAAATCGAGGATGAGGAAGAGAGAATATTTCCACAGCTCACGAGCGTCATGCGAGCGACTGACACAACTATGGCAGACCTGCGGCAAAAGCACCACATTGAAAGTTTTAAAGTTTAGCATCGGGTTTAGGTTTCCTGAGCAACTTTTACGAAACTTGAGTCGCTGTGTAAATGCATATTGGCAATTTGGCTCCATAACAGACAGTTAATCAGTAAGAGAGATCGGTTCCCAATTTAGCCTAACATTATGTTTACATCTGTGCTAGTAATACAAGCCACACATATACAGCTAGGGATTTCAAAAAAAGAGGACTGGGTTAGGCGGGCATTATGAACATAATACTAGGCTATTTGTTTGTTTATATATGGTCTATGGAACAAGGAAATCCTAAACAGGAATTTAGAAATCCCGCCTGGACGTTTATTTTCGGTCCCAAAAAGAAATGTCAGGGAAAAAGAGGACATCTGTCAGCCTACCTAACTAGGCTGACCAGGTAACTAGTACAGCTGTCAGTGTTCAGCAAGTTAAAGGGATAGTTCGGAATATTGGACATAATGTCTCAATTACGACTTACCCATGATGTAGTTGATCGATGGAATCCATTTTCAGCTAATTCCATGCTGTCCCTTCTTTTGGACATACACACTTTGCTAATGCTAGCACAACTCTATGGCAACCGGTAGCATCCACTACCAAACGCACTGCACAGTGCACCAAAAGCAAATAAAATATGACGACAGTCTATCGGGGGAGCGATACTTTACGTTACCTCCGAATGTAGTGCCGGCATTGGTCGACTACAACAACAAAGAAGAGTAACTTTGTTTGCTCCGCCGCCGTACTTCCACAGAGAATATTAGGTCAACACAAAGTAAAGGATTCAACAATAGTTTGACTTCAAAAATGATGGTATAAACACTCAAAATAACCCAGATAGACTGTCGTCGTATTTTATTTGCTTTGGGTGCACTGTGGAGTGTTTAAGTGCGTTTGGTAGTGGATGCTACCGGTTGCCATAGAGTTGCGCTAGCATTAGCAACGTGTGTATGTCCAAAAGAAGGGACAGCATGGAATTAGCTGAAAATGGTTTCCATCAATCAACTACATCATGGGTAAGTCGTAATTGAGACATTATGTCCAAAATTCCGAACTATCCCTTTAACATTTAGCAATTTGAAATCCATTAACTCAGTTAGATTTTCGTACTTGAACTCAAAACGAACAATTGTTATTATCAATCTGTTAACTTTACTCAAAAGATTACCACAATTTGCACATAGCCTGTTTACTGTCGTAAAGGTGTAATAAATTATAGCTACTTACTGCAGAGTAGGGCTAGCCATGATCTAACTAGTAACTTAGGCTGGTAGTTGATTTTAAGGTACAGCTATGATAATGGGGATTTGTAATTAAGATTGAGATTGGACTAAAATGTGGGTAATTGGATGCTTATATGTAACCACAATCTTATTTTTGCATAGGGTCAATTAAAACAATCATGAAAAGAAAGGGAGATATCAGACATCTTTTTAAAGAAGAACAAACAGGCAGATCAGGTGCAAACAGACCCCAGCCCTTGCATCACCAGTGTGTTTTTTTGTAAATTTACTTCCATAAATCAACTATGCAAATTATGACTCACACAAATGCTATCTTATCTCCTTGGTGCTTCTACCTCTAATCGGCAATCATTCATTCATTCATGCTCCTTAGATGCCAGGTTAGGGTTACACACTCATTTTCTGTCATGGTCTATGGACCTCCTGAAGTAGCTTTGGCCACCCCCTGGCCACCCCATGTATAAAACTTAAGTTCCGACACTGTTTGTGAGATGAGAATGTTTACATGATCCAATTTCTGATGACTGAGTAAGCTTCTGGCATTGACATGTAATAAACCTAAACCTTTTCTGTTTTTAAATGCAAGAGGGTCGGTTAAACTATTAACAGAAGATACAGGCTGTGAAAGATCGAGATTGTGCCTAAGCTTACTGCAATTTGTGTTTGTGGTCCGAACCGCTGTTAAATTAGATACATTTCTACATATTGAAGCATGACATTTATTTTGCCTATGGCATGTGTTTTTTAAAAGCGGATCAGACTCACCGGACGTCAGATGCTAAAAACCTTGCAGGAGTTTAAAACAAGCTCTATGTTCATCGCTAAAAGACAAGAACCAGCCCAGTTCGGGTGGAGACGGTCAAATTAAAAAAGTTCACTCCGATTCCAGAAAGCAGTAAAATTGTCCACAAATGGTACACCTTGAACTCCACAGTATTCCTTCAGCCAGATGTGAAGTTGGCGGATTCGGCTGAATTTAACATCGCCAAAGCGAGGGACTGGTAATGGGCCAGAGATGATACACTGTTTATCGGAATCCAGCAGATTGTCGATGAGAGTGACAAAATCATTCTTAAGTTTCTCTGATTCCTGAAGCCTGATGTCATTTGATCCAACATGGACAATTATAGTGGACACCGAGTGGTGTTGCTGCAGCAGCGATGGCACCCTGGAGTTAATGTCTTGGACTCGGGTACCCGGAAAGCAAAAGGTATGTGCTCGAGGGACTGAGATGTGCCGAACCATGGATGAACCCATTACGAGCACGGTGGGAGAGCTGGGTTGGAGAGAGGATGAAAGAGGAGAATGATCCTCGCGAGTCGTCCACCTGCGATGCTGGGCTCCGTCAGAGGGACGATGCTCAGTGCAGTGTTTAGGGCCCCAACATGGTGCTTGCCTTCCTCCCACAGCCTGAAGGTCCATGGCTCGCTGGGGAAGAGGGGAACGGGGGGACGCTGTGCTCCAGGGAGGCCTGGAAACAGGTAGTTTCTCCAATACCTAAAATCTATTGTACAGCCGAAGATCGTCCAGCAGAGGGAGAAGGGAGGAGCGCCTTCCAGCTGAATTCCCACCTCTAACTAGAGTCCAAGGCTGTGAGCCAAGCGGTGTAGAGCAGGCCTGGGTCTTGAGCCTTGTTCCCAGCTCAACCCAAGGTACATCCACCTGATCCGGGGGATCCTTAGGACCAGGCCATGGAGCGAAGGTAACCAGCTCACCCCAAGCAGTTGCCTCCACCGCAAGGGAATAAAGAAGTTTCTCATCTTCCCTCATTTAATGCAGGGCGGGTATACGCCCTTCCAGTTCTGCGATCCTCTGGCTCAATCAGAGACAACTCCAGCAACCACTAGGAGCTTCCAGCTCCATATCCTCGGCCTCGGAGAAAGAAAAAAAACTGCTGGCTTTCTGCTGCTTTCTGGGGTAAGTCAGTCCAACTTCAGAATGAGTGAATAAATAAATAAAAATAAATATAATAAAATGCCCACGTTGGGGAAAACTTTGAAAGTAAAAAAGAAACTACAGAACTAAAAATAAATAATAAATAAAAGCCCACAATGGGGGAGAAACATAGTAAACTTGGAGATTTTATAACTAAAAATGATTCAAAATATAAAATGATAAAATGTTTTTAAAAAAAGAATAAAATTAAATATGATTTCATGTAAGGAATATAAAATATAAGAAATAAAAATATGAAAGCTTAGCTCTCCCAGCACGACATTTAACGATTGTAGGCTTTTTTTTGTGTGCCATAAATCCCAGAATAATCCACTCTAATAGGTTCGTTAATTAACTGAGTGAGGTTTACACTACCAAATAAATTTCTATCATTGGAGGAGGAACGATCAAGCCAGTTACTATTGAAGTCACCCAAGATAATCATTTAATTATGCCTCTCAAGAGAATTAATAGTTGAGAAAATACACACTGTAGAGTCAGTCGGAGCAGAGGGAGGCCTATAAATGTTGGCAATAGTTAGATGTTTGTTATCATGAAGAATAATGTTAAAAAAAGACATTCAAAATTAACTGGCTCTACATTAGGAATGACACACTCAGAAACAATGATTTGCAGAAACATATGTGGCCACCTCACCTCCTCTAGAAGCCCTATCAGCTCGATCCAGAACAAAATTGTCAATTTTAATTTCATCATCAGTGATTTTACTATGTAGCCATGTTTCAGAAATAGTGATAATAATGGGGTTGTAAAGAATAACCCAGGCTCTGAGGAGATCGATTTTTTAAACAAGGCTCCTAATATTAATTTAACCTTTAAATCTTTAGCTGATTAAATTGTGCCTATAGAAAAAATAAAAACAGCAGGTCAGAAAACTAAGTTGGGAGAGAGGAGGTGATGGGGGTGGGGAGCGTAAGACATCACCAAGATGAACATTCTGTCATTTTTATCAACTTTTACTTTAGATTTTTGCAAAAACTTTCTCCAGGGGGCCATTCCTCCCCCGGACCCCCCTCTTTTGGGTGGAGGGGAACACACACACACCCTACGCCCCCCTCCCACAACCCTACGTACTTCCTTCACAACTATACTTCTGTCCTCCCCTGTTTGTTTCCAAACCCACCAGCCTCCACTGATGCACTCCTATATGCAACTAATATGTTCAAGTCCCCATCACACCTATCAGCCAAGAAGGAGTTCACAGCGAACTTTGGGTTTCCTGGGGTTCTGCCTCAACAGAGAACGCTGTTATGTACTATGTGAAACGAAAGCGGGCCCACTCCATCAACACCCAGGCAATGTGTGATGCTACGTGTAAGGTTACACATATATTCGCTGCGTAATTATGCTGGATCAAACTATTACTCTATATTGGCTAATAGTTCCTGCAATCTTCCGGGGGCACAATCATCTGTTAGGGGACAATAGTTAAAACAAGTTTAAAAATATCAAAAATACATTGTGAAATTGGGATTCATATTCTTCTGAAAAATAAAAGATTTTCTCTCCCAGAATAGACGCACGTTGTCCCTGGAATCTCGGGACAGTGGGCTTGTTTTAAAGCATTAAGCTACCAGTAAAAAAATAAATAATCTTACCAGTCCATAAGCAGGACAATTTAAAACAAGGGAAAATCTGTGTAAACCTATTGGTGCTCAACCTGAGAGCTTTAGTGTATTTAGTGTCATCATTAAGGCAAAAGAACACTATTTATGTTATTAATCAATATTAGAATGCACGTGATATGAACTTCGGATGAAGCTTGAACTTCACTAACCAAATTCATTGCCTGTGATCTGTCTGCTGTGAGAACAGTCTCATGAAATTGATGTTTGACAATGCTTCATTGTATAATCACGAAACAAAATTTGTTAAACAAGCAGGCTAATTTAGCGTTTTCTATGCTGAGAGGGAAGCCATGTTCTGGTAGCTTATTCTCAGATGCTGCAGGTGTTAGGACGAAATTAAACTGCATATATTTTGTAAAATAACAGCACTGGACTAAGCTAATGGAAAATGTTTTCTGGTTTTCATATTGCTGGGAAATAGTTTGGTCAGGAATTACCGGGAACCCATGCAGGTGTTAAAACCTTATGTGAAAGATTATTATTGTGTATATCAAAACACATCATAATGGTTAGTCCAAATAATATTGATCCATATAGCCTATTGCTTGCTGGCACGCTTTAACTACACGCAACGAGTATGTTTCGTCAGCAGTAAATCAATGTTTCAGTCATACTGTTAGCCATCATATTAGCAATCTGCCAAGATGCAAATGCAGATGGCTTTTAAAAGGAATGGGATATGACATTTTGATTGGTTTATTGCATGTTATGCCCAAGACACCTAGGGCTCTATTTTAATAAACCAAACGCAATGGTGAACACAAGAGTAATCGCTTGGCGGTATCGCTCTGAGGGCGTGTCGGCGAGAAATTTGGTAATTTCATGACGGCAATCTTGGCGCACCTTATGGCGGTATTGCTAAAAGGCTGGGTTTAAATGTCCAAGGTGTGTCTCTATGGTAGCCAATCAAATTGTTGTTCTCATGCTTTAAAAAAAAGCCAGTTGGAACACAATCGCTCCATGCAATTTCATAATGAGCAACCCAAACGCACTGGACCGTCAACTTGGATGTGTGTATGATTCTACGTGGGAACATGCATTGAAATGTTCATTTTAAAAGCTGATCCGATACTTACCATTTATCTAGCCCTATTAAACCGCTCAGCCAGTTTATTTCTCTTTGCTCTGGCTGTGATGGGGACCGCGACCACTGGTGCAGGTGGGGCAAGCTAATTTTGTCGCATGTCACCTGGACATTGATGGAATGTGTTCCTTTGCGATTGACGAAAACTATTGCATGCTCGGGTGGTGCGCGGATTTGTATGTGCGTGCAGTCGATAGCACCAAGCACCCCGGGGAACCCACACTTGAGAAAAAATGCGAGTTTTGACTTTTTACTGCATTCATTGTCCGTATAGTTGAGGAAGGACACACGCTGAAAGTATCCCAGATAGCAAGCGAACGTTGAATCGACGTAGATTCAATGTGGAATTCCGACGTTGATTCAACATCAATTTGCTCATCGAGGTCACGTTTAATCAACGTCAGAATTTAATTAAATTAAAATTAATTAATAATAATAATTATAGGCTATTTGTTCATTAAATGGAAGTGTAATGTTGGCATCACCTATAGACACTACATAGAACTACATGACTAACAAGTTGCCAAATTGCCAGAGTCTATTGCGTTGCCGCTAAGAGGTGGTTCCAGCGGATCATAACGCAATGGGTTTTCGTTGGTTCAAATTGTCACTGAGCCGAAAGTATTTTAGAACACGCCCCAGACAGCGCCACCCATCCCACTGCAGCGCAAGCGAAAGGATGTTATGTTGAGAATTTGTTGATCTTAGCGGTATTGCTGAGAAACGCCATAGCGCCAGTTTTAAGACGTTGATGCTGTCAACAAGCTTGCGTTTGACTATACCGTCCCCTTGCGCTGGTTTGCGCCGGTTTGAAAATAGAGCCCCTATAATTAATGAAGAGACCAAGTTCAGCCCATTTGCACCATGCGCCATTCTTAGCGCTGAAATAACACGCCGTCTAACTAGCAAAAGTGGACTTGGACACGCCCTAAATGCACTTGCGCCAGTGCTAAGATCGTCAAGATAGAGCCCTATGTCTGCTAACTTCGTGCATCAGTATATTGGATGTGTACAGTGTGCGAATTGTACCGCGGCAATCGGGGGAGCTCCATTTAGATTAAATCAATAATAATAGTTGTCAAAGCTATTTATTTGACAGTGTTTAGCTTTATAGGGGAGCTTGGGTCTTATTTAGGGGAGCACCTATAATTTGCACAGAGCGAACCAAGACAGTGGGCATCTGTAGGTAAGATGCGCATCATTGGGATGGCAGGTATGCCATCTGCGAAGTTATGGCTTGGCGGGGCTTGCCCCATACCTATACAGCACCGAGAGTTTGGCAGTTTTCAGGGTTTCCTACAGAAGTAACCACACTGACCACAGACTCTCAGCCCTTAAAAACATTAACTTCTGTATGTTCTGACCTCATGTAACCACACAGCATTGAGATACAACTTCACACATCCACACAATAAAGCCCCAAACGTGGGTTATTTTGCCAGTTTTTCTCCTTCCTTTTCTGCTTCTTCTTATTTTTCCTGCCATACCCTCAAAGAATAATTCTCCCCACTGGATAACAACATCGCATACCTGCTCTCCCAAGCTTAACGCCAAATAAAAACACTTCAAACTAATGTGGACACATCACAGAATCACAGACAAAACCGCTATATGGCTTGGTGTTTTCCATGAAGCTACTGTAGCCTACTGGTTGGAGTTGCTGCTTCTCACACAGAGGAATGGGGGTTCAAGCCCAACAGATCTCAAGTTTATTTTCGACAAAAAAAGCTGTTATACTATTAATTTATTAGACTGTTATTTTCACATTAACATGCATATTTTTATTGCAAAGGCAAAAGACGTTTCCAATATTAACTGTTCAATGTTTCACTTGCACTACAGCGAAATGGTGAAAGTCAGACGACATGTTCCATTTGTGTAGACACTGACAAATGGCCTATAGCCTATATCACGTGACTGTCCCAAGAACCTTTGGTCTAGTGGTAAGCGTCAAGCCTTATTGTGCGAGAGACCTGGGTTCGATCCTCACCTGGTACTAAAGTGTAATTTAATTTTGGACTAAAACAGTGTGTACATGTTCTGGTTTTCTCATACAAGAATGTTTTTTTATTGCAAAGGCAAAGACATGTTAACAATATTAACTGTTCACTTGTAGCCTGTTACTTAAACAATTCAGTCACTGGCAGTTATGCAATAGCTAACGTTATGAGAACAGGTATCCCATGGCCATTTGTCAAGCAAAGAAAAAAGTTTTAACGCAGAATATAATCTGGTTAAGATCGCGTTGTTGCATTAATGTAAAACAATTTATAAATAACTGCGACAGGCTACATGTTTTCACAAACATTTGTTTTAAAGACGGTCATTACAGAAAAGCAGACATAGTTTGGTAGGCTATCGCCTCCACTGCACATGCACTTACAGAAGGCTACCGGGAAAAACATTCATGCTTAGCTTAGGCCTACCTATGTTGCAGTAGCGGGTCCGGCGGGGGGGCGGGGACCCCAGGCCCCATAATTCCAAGGGGCCCACTGATGCTGTCATTAATTAATAAAATTGTATAAAACATTATTATTATTTTTCTATTTTAAAATTCATATTTAATTTATTTACAAAAACGTTTAATTTATTTACAAAAACTGAGGATAAGGAGAATCACTAAGGATAACACAGTTATCCTACTAACACGGCAGAACTATTAAAAGCAGAACGAGAACAGGTGGAGAAGAACAGGAGAATCCTCCACAGGTTAAGTTGATGTGACTCTGTTTTTCGCCCGACAAGGTCTTGCTTTTCGTGGCCACCGAGAGTATGCGGGTTTGGGAGCCCGGCATGCAAAGGAAGGAAACTTTATAGAGCAACTGAAATTATTGGCCCAGTACGATTCGATTTTGGAACAGCACCTGAAATCACCAGCTGAAAGCAAGGTGACATACATCTGCAACCACTCACAAAACAAACTTATTGAGGCACTCGCCAGTGAGACTCTCAGTGCTATTATACAAGAGGTCAAGACAGCTAAGTTCTATTCTGTTATTGTCGACTCTACCATTTATGTAGCAAGAATAGACCAGTTCTCTTTGTCACTGCGGTATGTCACAGAAAAGGGCGCCACAGTAGAGCGCTTCATGAAATTTTAAGAATTACCTGACAGCAGCGCTGAAGCATTTTATAATCTTTTGATTGGCGCGCTCAATGATCTTGGGCTTAATGTTACTTTTTTGAGAGGCCAGGCGTATGATGGTGCACGAAATATGTCTGGGCACATTTCGGGACTGCAAGCCAGAGTTAAAGGGATAGTTCTGAATTTTGGACATAATGTCTCAATTACGATTACCCATGATGTAGTTGATTGATGGAAACCATTTTCAGCTAATTCCACGCTGTCCCTTCTTTTGGACATACACACGTTGCTAATGCTAGCGCAACTCTAAGGTAACCGGTAGCATCCACTACCAAACGCACTTAAACACTCCACGGTGCACCCAAAGCAAATAAAATACATCTATCGGGGTTATTTTGAGTGTTTATACCATAATTTTTGAAGTCAAACTATCGTTGAATCGTTTACTTTGTGCTGACCTAATATTCTCTGTGGAAGTACAGCGGCGGAGCGAACGTGGTCATTGCAACTTGTTACTTTTCTTTGTTGTTGTAGTCGACCAGTGCCGGCACTACATTCGTAGGTAACATAAAGTATCGCTCACCCGATAGACTGTTGTCGTATTTTATTTGCTTTGGGTGCACTGTGGAGTGTTTAAGTGCGTTTGGTAGTGGATGCTACCGGTTGCCATAGAGTTGCGCTAGCATTAGCAACATGTGTATGTCCAGAAGAAGGGACAGCATGGAATTAGCTGAAAACGGTTTCCATCAATCAACTACATCATGGGTAAGTCGTAATTGAGACATTATGTCCAAAATTCCGAACTATCCCTTTAACATTTAGCAATTTGAAATCCATTAACTCAGTTAGATTTTCGTACTTGAACTCAAAACGAACAATTGTTATTATCAATCTGTTAACTTTACTCAAAAGATTACCACAATTTGCACATAGCCTGTTTACTATCGTAAAGGTGTAATAAATTATAGCTACTTACTGCAGAGTAGGGCTAGTCATGATCTAACTAGTAACTTAGGCTGGTAGTTGATTTTAAGGTACAGTTATGATAATGGGGATTTGTAATTAAGATTGAGATTGGACTAAAATGTGGGTAATTGGATGCTTATATGTAACCACATCAATCAACTACATCATGGGTAAGTCGTAATTGAGACATTATGTCCAAAATTCCGAACTATCCCTTTAAAGAAAACTGCACCGACAAAGCATTCAATGTACATTGTTGCACACAAAACTTGAATTTGATATTACTAGACGCTGTGTGTTTCTCCAATAGTGCAAAACTATTTTTCGGCACTCTTGAGAGCCTTTATTGTTTTTGACCTCAAGCCTCCCTAGGTTTAGGATATTAGAAGAGGAACAAGACAATATGAAATTGGACAGAACAGTTCTTACTCTGAAAAGCCTGTCGGGCACCAGGTGGGCCTCGAGGAAACAGGCTACGCAGGCCAAGTCTCCCTGCAATTCTGAAGGCACTGGACAGAATCCAGCATCACAGCCATACATCACCGAAAGCAGCATCCGAGGCACAAGGCTTTCTCTCAAAAATGAGCACCTTCGAATTCAAGGTAATGCTCCTGTTCTGGAATACCGTGTTGAAAAAGACATACATTTTGTCTAACTACAGAAAGATTCTATAGATATAAACACGGCTGTTGATCTAATCGACACTTGTGTAGCTCAGATAAGGGAACTACGGACAGATGAAGCCTTTGATGCCATGGTGGGCACAGCAAAACAGATGGCAGAGAAGAGCAACGGGACCGCGGAGTTTCAAGAAGGAGGAGCCCGTAAGAAGAAATAATATTTTGAGGAAAACGCAGAGGATGAGCCAATCCAAGACGCGAGAGGTCGCTTTAAGTTTGGATTATATTTTTATATCCTGTATATTGTTTTTGAGAAATTCAAGACTAGATTTGCAGACTTTAAACAGGTCGCCTCACTTTTTTCTGTGCTCAACCCCAAACACTTTTTGCTTCTTGATGCAGAAAAAAAGATGCAGGCTCTCGCACGGTTTTACTGTGATAATATACAGTCAAGCCGGAAAGTCTCCCCACCCCTTTCACCTTCTCCACGTTTTATTACGTTACAGACATATTCCAAAATTGATTAAATTCATTTTTTCCCTCAAAATTCTACACACAACACCCCATAATGACAATGTGAAAAAAGTTTTTTTGAGATTTTAGCAAATTTATTAAAAATAAAAAAATAAAATTTATCATTTACATAAGTATTCATACCCTTTGCTTTAACGTATTTTTAAAGTATCATATTTCATATTTGGTCGCATATCCTTTACATGCTGTTACTTCCTGAAGTCTGTGACCATCAACATAAAAAAACTGTCGATATCTTATTTTCAGGTACTGTTACAAGCGATACTATAACCTCTCTGCATTTGAATGGATCTCTATGGAAATTGGGGGGTGAGACTAGATTCAGCTGTAAATTACACTGGTACAGTATGGAACACATGGCTGGCTAAATGGCTGTAAGTTATCAAGGGTCTGAGCTATCAAACGAGCCCCAAACCATCACTCTGTTGCCAGATATGGAGTAGATGTGGATGGATCACTGCAAGGGTTATTTCTCCGGACTCATTTTCCTATAGAACTCTATGGGGAAAAAAGTCAGGAGAAACAACCCTTAAAGTGATCCATCCACATCTACTCCATATCTGGAAACAGAGTGATGGTTTGGGGCTCGTTTGATAGCTCAGACCCTTGATAACTTACAGCCATTTAGCCAGCCATGTGTTCCATACTGTACCAGTGTAATTTACAGCTGAATCTAGTCTCACCCCCCAATTTCCATAGAGATCCATTCAAATGCAGAGAGGTTATAGTATCGCTTGTAACAGTACCTGAAAATAAGATATCGACAGTTTTTTTTATGTTGATGGTCACAGACTTCAGGAAGTAACAGCATGTAAAGGATATGCGACCAAATATGAAATATGATACTTTAAAAATACGTTAAAGCAAAGGGTATGAATACTTATGTAAATGAGAAATTTTATTTTTTTATTTTTAATAAATTTGCTAAAATCTCAAAAAAACTTTTTTCACATTGTCATTATGGGGTGTTGTGTGTAGATGTTTGAGGCAAAAAATGAACTCAATCTATTGTAGTATAAGTCTGTAACGTAATAAAACGTGGAGAAGGTGAAAGGGTGGGGAGACTTTCCGGCTTGACTGTATCTGATCCAGATGGAGCAGTGGATGAGTTTCTCTCCTTTCGCACCATGTACTCGGAGTTGTCCATGGACCTTGACACGGATGCAGTCCTACCTTTTCTAATTTCCAATGACGTGCACAATGCATACCCGCAACTTACAACACTCCACAGAATATATAAGACAATCCCTGTTACCAGTGCCAGTGCTAAAAGGAGTTTCAGCCGATTAAAACTCATCAAGAGTTATTTACGTTCATGCATGAACAAGGCCCGACTCTCCAACCTAACTCTCCTTTGCATTGAACGGGATATCAAGATGGACAGAGACAAGGTCATTGGCAGGTTTGCCAATATGAAAGACAGAAAAATTTAATTTTTATTAAAAAAAACAAATAAAAAAAAACGGGACTGGACATTAACTTGTATATAGTTAATTCATTGTTTCGAGTTCATGGAGTAGGCCTACTTCGCTTTGGAGTTGAACCAGCTATCATCTAAGGGCAGGCCCGCTTGGTGAGTAAATGTTTTGTTTACATTTCGCTGCGTGTGAGAGAGAAGGGAGACTGAAATTTGGTGTTGTCAATATGCTGCCTAACTGCTACGCTCTGTCTGTCTGTACAATCTTCGCATTGGGGACTACATATTGCTATTGTAATTAATGCTTTAAATGATGACTATGCGCTGTGGTAATTGTGCGGTGTGTGTGAATGTGTGCTCTCCTTGGTACTGAAATGAAGGCTGTCAGAACCGTGCATTTTTTGTTTGTTTACGTAGGCTATTGTATCCGAGGCCAGGTGGATTGAGATGTATGGCAGATTACTGTGCTTTGCCTTAGGTTGGCAACGAGATGGCTTTTTCTTTCTTAAAAGAGTCCTTACTGGCAAAACATTTTTCCTCAAGTTGAATGCCAATTGATGAGCGTTCGTTCTATGTGTAACAGGACACATTTAAGCATAGTTGTCTGTGTTTCGTTGTGCTTTTGTGTGTGTTTGTGTGTGTGTGTGGGGGGGGGGGTAACGTTACACTACCGGAAAACAAACTGCGCTGGAATTATACTGTGCTCATTATGAACTCGGCAGCTCGTAGCCCACACATGGAAGCTTGGAGTTACGCATCCGGCAAGCCAGTGTTGAATAGCCTAACGTTAAAAGTATTTCTATAGAATACTAATAGGCCTATTTTAAAACTGTATTTCCATATTCTACTTATGCAAACTATTTAGGTTGTATGTCATTCTTTCAGCTAGAATGTGTTTGCGTCTAGCCTATTGTGCATGTATGTCTCCATATATACTTGGTTAATTAATTTACATGCTTCTTCATGATCCATAGCTCAGGTGGTGCTGTTTATTAGACATTAAATACAGCTAATCTACAAACTCTTTTAATGTAATTGTGGGCTATCGGTAATACGAGAAATGTTCTCATTCTCGTCAGTAGAGGGCGTTATGGTTACGTGAATGTCTGCATGCATTTATTTGGAATGCAACTTGGCCCTGTGTTTCTTCATCTTACCATCTCAAGAGAATGTGGTCAATGAAACTGTATGTGCCACATCAAACTGCGAAATGAGAATACTCTGATTCAGATGTATTGCACTTAGAAATTAAACAGAAAAATGACTACACTATAGGGCATGTTTGAACAATTGTCTGCATCCGCTGCTTTGGGTCTATGAAAAGCACAGAATTAATAAAATGTATTATTATTAATATATTTATTGATTTATTTATTTGGAATATTTGGATTTCTATGAAAACCTGTGTGGTCCTACAGAGCATAGGTTAGGCTAATTGGGGGGGGGGGGGGGCATTAACAGGGCGTTGCTGTTAAAGAGCATGTGTGCTCAGTCAACCTACCCTGTATAAATAAAGGTAAATAAAATAAATAAAAAGATATCCTTGTGTTCACAAAATTCTGTTCGCAAATATCATAACTATTATTATGTTAAGGAAAATTAGTACAATTACTTATTTCCCCATCATCTGACCCAGGAAACATGTCTGGATACGTTTGTAAAAATGCTATATGTACGCTCTTTTTTACGTAAAAAATATTACTCATTTTTATCTGCATTTATTTATTCCTCCCCCTATTGCACATGATGTTTCTTGATATAAATGTCTGTTTGTGAATTGTAAAGAAATCTGTAGCAGCAGTTAACATTTTAAAACCTGTACATTTTCTGAAGTAAACTTGCCAAAGTATAACCATATCCTTTCTGGAGTGTCATTATTCATCAACTGTTAAAAACATTTATTGAAATCATATGTTGTTCCATGAGCCACAATCTCTTCACATGCTAAGATGAAGAATGAAGAAACACAGGGCCAAGTTGCATTAAATAATTTAAGAAAGTTTGGAAAGTATTGTTTTAGAATAGAGCTGTTTATTTAGTGTGAGCTACGATAGGCAATATTGTTAGTTGTAACTTGGCCACATTTTGATATCAATACTTTTTAAGGCAGGCCTATCATTGAAAGGATAATTCATACTTACTTGTCCTCAAAAGGATCTATGCCTTCAATGAAATTAGCTTCCCTTATGGAAAAAGAATATGCAGTATAGTGTAAAATATATCAAAATTGTCGTCACTATATATTTAAAATATACTGCAGTATATTACATTTCCATAAGGGTTCGTCCTCACTGGTGCAGAATCATCTGTCATTCTCCTCATTGCTGTTTGCAAAAATAAAACTAAAATCTGGAACAGCGCTTTTTACTACTTCAGTCCATGGGTTCTGGGATTTACTTAGTGCAGTTTTATTTAGTTCCTCCGACCATTAGGGTCATCAACTACGAATGAACCTTCTTGTTGCCGGATGCATCGAGACTCTTATACTAACATTTGTCATGGACATGACCTCCACATGATGATGTAATTCCTCCCTATAAAGGGAGGCGCATCAATGCGGCAGTCGTCTTTTGTTTCTCGCCAATGCAGAGTGATATGGGGTGTGATAACTGACATTACTTTGCTAACTGAGCAGCCAATCGTGTAATCGTGCGTGTATAAGTACGTGTATAAGCAGACTTACGTGTATACGCGCGTGTATAAGTACGTGTATAAGCAGACACACGTCTATACGCGCGTGTATAAGTACGGACCTGTATATGTAGGCTACAGTAGAAAGTGAGCAGAGACATTTGGGGAGTGGGGGATTCACTTCATTTATAGTCAAATTCCTTGTAGTTGCTGTTGTGGTTAATATTTTCTACGAACATAGAGGGCATAATTATATTATGAATATCTGTCGGTCTGTACTACTTGCACTAGACTAGTTCCATTGTTTTTGTCCAGCCTGTAGCTATACTGCCCTTGCAGCGCGTTTCTATGCAGAGCTAGACAGGTAGGCTAGCTAACAACTTCATATCCTCCAATAAATCACAAGGCTTAACTTTTCTTGAACATGTTTACCGACAGATTCTTGTTGTGAAAAGACAAATAGTATCAAGAAAATAACTCTGCAACACCGTGAGTTCAGCTGCGCGACTTGGGGAAAATTTCCTGCACTTACATGTTGCTAGGTACCAAAAAGATCCACTAGGTGGCAGTCTACACAATGTAAAACAACCTTTTTTATGCGTATTATGCAGCATAGGCTATATATAGGCTTATGTGACGATTCTGACAAATTTATTCTGTTGCAAATGTCTGAATAGGCGATAGGCCACTTCTTCAATTCGAACTTTAAACATGGATGTGCTGCAGTAAATCGTTTCTGAGATATGACACTTAGGATAAATAAGACAAGTAGCCTAGCCTAGAAAATTGGTTAAAATTGATTCTGGTGGGCCAAAGTTAATGAGGTTAACTGATTTTGCAAGTCCTTCGCTTGAATTGGACGACTGTTGCCTCGTGGATAGCTGCAGACTCAAACTGAAAATGCAAGAGAGGTGATAAATTAGCGGACGACACCAATATAGTCACTGCTCACTCTGACTTTGATTCCTTGATCAGCGATGCCAATGCTATTCTAGCATACACCTCAAGATGGTTCCAGATGAATAAGCTTTCCTTGAATGCCAATAAGTCTAATTTTATAATCTTCAAAAATAAAAATAAAAGTTATTTCAAGCAGGATGCAAAACTGCTTATTAATAATATTGAAATTAGGCAAGTTTCTTCTACAAAATTTATTGGTGTATTAGTGGACGAAAATTTATCCTGGAAAGACCATATTGAGTATGTATGTAAAAAAACTATGAAGTCTTATGGCATTATTAGAAGAATTTATTCCTTGGTAAATCGTTCCTGTCTTCTGACACTCTATTATAGTTTAATATATCCTTATTTATCATATTGTAACATCGTCTGGGCCAGTACATATCCCTCATCTCTGGAAAAAATCTTTTTAATCCAAAATAGATTTTTAAGACTAATTACTGCGTCAAATCGATACGAACCTTCGGCTCCTCTGTTCAAGAAACTTAATTTACTGTCAATTTCCAACATTAACATATATCAGACATGTATCTTCATGTACAAATGTATATTCTTAAAAGAATTTTTACCATTTGTATTCCATAACTTCATTGTACTTAACTCGGACGTTCATTTATATCAAACAAGACAATCAAGAGACATTCATCTTCCATATTACCGCACAAACCTTGGACAGTTTAACATAAAGTACAGAGGTCCTTCATTTTGGAATTCCACTCCTTCCGCCATTAAATCCTGTATTTCATTGCCATTATTCAAGTCCAAAATGAAAAAACATCTGAGTCACAATCCATCTATCTGAGTTATTATATGGGCATGTATGTGGGTGTTCTTATATGTATATATGTGTATGTATGTATTTTTCTTCTTTCTTTAGCCTCATTTTTAATTTATTTTTATTTTTATTTTAACTGATGTAATATTTCTATAGGTTAATCTTTAAGATCTAGAGGGGAGGTTTTATATAAGCCCCTCACGGGTTTCTTACCTCTCCTGCACTATTTATGTTAAAATGTTGTATTTATTTTGATTGTTTTATTTATTTTGTGTGCAATAAATAAATTCAAATTCAAAGGTATGCGAGTGACCAGCCAGGTCAGTTGCAAATCCAGTGGGCTGCTAAGCTATAGGCACATGAGTTTACCAGCCTCCGCGAATCAATAGACGGCTTCTCATTTGCCACCGCCGGCTTATCAGTTGCTGGATCATTTGCCAGCTTCGAGTAAGATATATGCTTAAAAGGCAAGGTAAAAGGCTAATTAAAGCCCCAGTGACCAATAAGAAAGAAGTTTTGTGGTGATGTTATCGCTCCCATACGGTCATAGTTGAGTCCGTCCATTGATCGATGATATTAGAAACTACCCCGGTTTTCCCACCCACACCAATAATGCACTTTTCAACTTTCAAAAGACAAACGGTAGATCAAAACTAGTTTGAATTGTTCATTTTCCTATTATTTCAAAACATGAAAATTGAAATATTTAATCCAATTTTCAATTTGAGATACATGCATCAGGAAATCAAATTGATAAACGTTACACAAACCGTCTAGCTGTCAACATATCCACATTTCTATTTATTTTTTGAGACATTGAGTGTACAAACCTATTGATGAGGAGGTTCACGCAGTGCGACACCTGCTGGTCATTTTTTGTAACTACTTTTGGCGTGCTTGCTGTCGGTTCTATGCATTGATCTTTCTAATTATTGAGAATAGACTTTACTGTCCACAGTAGGCTACATCCTGAGGAAAACTTACTAAAGTGCTTTCATTTTATTGTCATTGTAGCTCATAAAACTAAATTATGTGTGGCACCTCTCAGTAAGAGCATAATAATAAATTATTATTCAATTATAATCATCAATTATCAAAGGCTAAAGGGCATCATAGCCGCCAATACAAGTATGGTCTGTGATCGTAACGTAGCCTTGTCTGTCTTTGCTTATACATTCACAGGCTGGATGAAAACTGGCAATCGATAGTCTAGTGCAAGCAGTGGCGCCCCCAGCTTTACGCAGAGTACGCAGTCTGCGTACCTCTCCTTCCCTGAGGATGGCACCCCTATAATTCTACTGGGTGACTTCAACCTCCAGCCAGAGAGCTCCCAGTTATCCAGTATCGCCTCACTCCTCCAGTCCCTCGCCCTCACCCTGTCCCCATCGCCCGCCACCCACAAGGCCGGTAACCAACTAGACCTTGTTACATTACATTACATTACAGGCATTTAGCAGACGCTCTTATCCAGAGCGACTTACACAACTTTCTTATTACATTTATCCATTTATACAGCTGGATATATACTTAAGCAATTCAGGTTAAGTACCTTGCTCGAGGGTACAACGGCAGTGTCCTACCTGGGAATCGAACCTGCAACCTTTTGGTTACAAGTCCAGTTCCTTCACCATTATACTATACTGCCCTGACCTTGTATTCACCAGGAGCTGCGCCACGTCTGAACTCACGGTAACTCCGCTCCATGTATCGGACCATTGTTTTTATTTCATTCTCTCTCTCCTACCCACTCTACCGCAACTCCTCTAACAACCCCTGTAACTTTCAGGAGAAATCTCTGCACTCGCCTTCCTCTCTCTCTACCTCTGCTCTCACTGCACTTCCTCCTCCTGCATCTTTTGTTAATTTGCCTATTGATGTTGCCACCTCCACCTTTAACTCCTGCCTCTCTCAGTCTCTCGACTCACTATGTCCTCTTGTCTCCAAACCGGCCTGATCATCACCCCCCTGCCCGTGGCTGACGGATTCTCTCCGATCCAGCAGAACCCTGCTGTGAGCTGCTGAGAGAAAGTGGAGGAAATCCAGATCCCCAGATGATCTGGCCTCGTATCACACTCTGCTGGCAGCCTTCCACATCGGCAACTACGTCTGCTAAGACAACATTTTTCCAGTGAAAAATTAATACATGCATGTCTAACCCCCGTAAACTCTTTTCCACCTTCTCTTCCCTGCTGATCCCTCCTCCACCCCCCTCACCGTCTTCCCTCTCTGCAGATGACTTCCTGATCCACTTTGAGGAGAAGGTACCCATGATCCAAAACTCCTTCACACATCCGGTGATGCCCCATAATGAACCCACCGCTACATTTTCGTCCTTTAAGACTCTGGAGGACACAGATGTACTCCAACTTGTAACGCGCCAGTGTGCAACCACCTGCCCACTGGACCCCATCCCGTCAGCAGTCCCTCCAGTCTATATCCGGTGAGGTCCTTCCATATCTTTCCTCCATTATCAACACCTCCTTAACCTGTGGCTATGTTCCTGCTATTTTCAAAACTGCCCGTGTTACCCCACTTCTTAAAAAACCTAGCTTAGACCCCTCTGATGTTAGAAATTATCGTCCTGTGTCTCTCCTGCCCTTTCTGTCCAAAGCTCTTGAACGAGCTGCCCTTAACCAACTGTCAGTTTTTCCTCCACCAGAACAACCTGCTCGACCTTCATCAGTCCGGCTTCAGAACCGGGCATTCCACTGAAACTGCGCTCCTGGCTGTGACTGAGGCACTCGCCACTGCCAGAGCCTCCTCCCTCTCCTCTGTCCTGATTCTCCTTGACCTGTCTGCAGCGATCGACACGGTCAACCACAAACTCCTGATCTCCACACTGGCTGAGATGGGCATCTCTGGAACTGCCCTCTCTTGGTTTACATCCTATCTCACAGATAGATCCTACCAAGTCTCCTGGAAGGGCTCTGTCTCTGCACCTCATCCACTTTTTACAGGAGTCCCGCAGGGATCTGTACTGGGTCCTCTGCTGTTCTCCATTTACACTAAGTCTCTTGGTTTGGTTATTAATTCACATGGCTTCTCTTACCATAGTTATGCCGATGACACTCAACTCTTCCTCTCTTTCCCTCCCTCTACCCCACAGGTAAAGGAAAGGATATCTGCTTGCCTGGCCTGACATCTCTGAGTGGATGTCTAGCCATCACCTGAAGCTCAACCTCGACAAGACTGAGCTGCTCTTCATGCCATACAAGACCTCCCCGCTCCTAGACCTGTCCATCACCCGTCGACGGAACCATGGTGACCGCCTCCCGCTCTGCAAGGAACCTGGGGTGGTCCTGGACGACCAGCTGGACTTCAAAGAACACATCAGGCAACGGCACGGTCCTGCAGGTTCCTCCTGTACAACATCAGGAGAATTCGGCCGTACCTGACCACATACTCAACCCAGCTTCTTGTCCAGACCATGGTCACCTCACGTCTAGACTACTGCAACTCCCTTCTCGCAAGCCTACCAGCCTGCGCCATTCTGCCCCTACAACTGGTCCAGAACGCGGCTGCTCGGCTTGTGTTCAACCTCCCGAAGTTCTCGCACGTCACCCCCCTGCTGAGGTCACTCCACTGGCTGCCGGTCGTGGCCAGGGATCAAGTTCAAAGCTCTGACCCTGGCATACACTGCAGCCAAAAGGTCAGGCCCCTCCTACCTACAGGACTTAATCCAGCACTACGCTCCTGCTCGACCACTTCGCTCTGCTGCTGCAGGGAGACTTGCACTTCCCCCCCTCCGTGTTAACGGCTCCCGCTCATCCCGACTGCGGAGCTTTTCCACCCTAGCTCCCCAGTGGTGGAACGAACTCCCCACTCTGCTGCGCTCAGCTGAAACACTGTCTGTTTTTCGTCGTGGTCTGAAAACGCACTTTTTCAGACTCCACCTCGACTACAATACCTACATAGGGCCATTCTATAGTACTCGCGTCCTGTTTTTTTTGCTTGTTTTCTATTTAACTTGTGTTTTTGGTTATTTTATAGTTCAGAATGTATAGCTGACTGTGTGTACTACTCATGTTTATTACTAGGGATAGCTCCTACGCTGTGAGAAAGTTGTGCTTTGTTGGATTTGCTTTGTAGTCGCGTCAATTCAATATGCACTTATTGTACGTCGCTTTGGATAAAAGCGTCTGCCAAATGATTGTAATGTAATGTAATGTTAGCAACAACAGCAAAATTAGTATTTCCATTAAAACTGACGTGAATTGTCAAAGTCTCTGCATCTCTGTTTCTACGATGTTGAGGAATGATATTTGCTTATTGTCTTCGTTGTATTGCCTGGTTATTATATTTTCCAAGTTTTGCATATTTCAAACAGTTGAAAGTGATTGGAAGATCACCATCCCGCCGTTAACACCGTTGAAAGTGATTGGAGGATCACCTTTTTCTTTAGACTGGGAAAAGTTTAGAGTTGCCTTTTTACTTGTCAGTCAAGATAACTAACTTAAACTAATACAGTAATTGACGTTAGCCAAATATGTCAAAGAAAAGAAAGCAGCTCAGCATTGTGGAACTGTTTTGTCTGAAAAATAAAAAGGATGAAAATAACAATTCAGAGAATCAGCTTTCGGAGAACCAGTCCTCAGCTGAGTTAGCCCCACCGGGAGACGAGCTACCCACCAAAATGTTATTTTATTTGCAGTGGCGTGTTCTCTCTCGTTCTCTCTCTCTCTCTCTCTCTCTCTCTCTCTCTCTCTCTCTCTCTCTCTCTCTCTCACACACACACACACACAATTGGCTTGCATTCATTGATAATATTTTATTAGAAATTTAAGCAGTGAATACATTTTGTTGAGCATGTTCCATAGTTACATTGACTTGTCAGAAGTGTTTTCATTGTGTTAACATTAACTGTGCTGTAGGTCGCGTAACTGTTGCGCGCAACATTTCTATTCTATTGTGAGGTCTCTCTGGTTTTCCTGATGAAAGATCAGACTTTAACGTAGGCTAGGCCTACTCCTACGTTAGAACTTCTTGTAATATGCGACCCTATGAGTGCAAAATATATTGGTAAATTACGTTGTAACGTTAGTCCTAAGTAGTGGCTTTGTTTTCATGTAGCCTATGGCTTGGCCTCCTCTATTGCGTACCCCGGGAAGAAATCCTGCGGGCGCCCCTGAGTGCAAGTACAGACCGACAGATACTCATAAAACAATTATGCCCTCTATGATTGTGACGGCATTGCCATGAGATAACTTAAGTGTGAACATGCAGGCCAGGCTGAGTGATGAAGTTTCTAGACCCACAAAATGTCTTAATCGAGGTAACAAATGTCAACGAACAACAATGCCCCATTCTAGCACACTCAAGGCCCCCTACAAAATACCATAAATGAAATAATGTTAACACTACATAACCTAAACTAGGTTACAGTGTTAGCAGAAAATATTAACAACAACAGCCACTACAAGGAATTTGACTATAAGTGAATCCCCCACTCACTCCCCAAATGTCTCTGCTCAGTTTCTACTGTAGCCTACATATACACGTCCGTACATATACACGCGCGTATAGACGTCCTTATACACATATTTATACACGCGCGTATAGACGTCCTTATACACGCGCGTATAGACGTGCTTATACACGAGCGTTATCCAGGCGCTTAGTAAAAATAAGCAATAACGTACGCACGCACGTGTATTACTGAGCGCACGTCCGATACGCCCGTATGCGCGTCTGTGACGTCTGACGTCTGAATCGCCGTGCCAACGTGAGTCTTCTCCATCAACACAATAGGATTTTTTCACACGTTTACACGAGCGTATACACGTCAGTTCTCCGCTCAGTTAGCTTAGTAATCCAAATAATGTCAGCTATCACACCCCATACTTATACACGTCCGTTTACACGCGCGTATACACGTACGTCTGCTTATACACGTACTTACACATGCGCGATTACACGATTGGCTGCTCAGTTAGCAAAGTAATGTCAGTTATCACACCCCATAGAGTGAAGACGTGAGATTGTTTGTATCTTGTGCTATCCCTTGCGCCTTGTGACTTCGGTCGGAGCTACGATTCTTGTCGTCGTCCAAAGGCGGTGATAAGCACTCGCATGCGGTAAATCCGCTGGTAGCATTACTAGTAAGATACAGGTATCCTTCTTTGGTTATTTGCTTGCGCTAAACTTTGCTATTGTTTACATTTAGCATATCGTGCAGTTAAGCACGCGGTGCTGCTGCATTTATTTTGTACTCGGGGAACCAGGGTTACCCCAGTGCTGATTATATCTATCCTGGTGTGGTCGCACCCCAGTGAGATTTTCTTTATTTTCGCAATCTGTGAGCGTGTGCACTTCATTGACTGATTCTAAGATACTGGGTATCGTTCTTTTATTTGCTCATGTTAAACTTGGCTATTGTTTACGTTTAGCATATAGTGTGGTTAAGCACGCAGTGCTGCCGTGTTTATTTTGTACTCAGGGAACCAGGGTTACCCCAGTGCTGATTATAGTTTAACCTGGTGTGGTCGCGCCCCAGTGAGACATATTCTATTCGGTGAACAGGTTTGTATCCTTCTGTATTTCACTGATTCCAGCAGGATGCGTTCTCAGACCCCTGCCCATGCTGCGTGGGTATGTCTTTGGAGACCAAGCAGACCTTCATGAGCCACATGCCCCCTTGGGCAGGATGCCATCCACGGTAGGGGTTCCCCCCAAACGCAAGGGTATTACCGCCACCGATGGCCCTTCACAGAAAAAGGGCAAGGCTGGCAGGGGCAAAATTGACTACAAGATTGTACTTTTACTGTTTAAAGCTTTAAATGGCCCGGGCCCCCTCACCCTGATCTGCCGACCGTTCCAGTCCTGCCCCTCGCCCTGAGTTTGCAGACTGCTCCAGTCTTGTCCCTCACCTGGTTTATGCCCCTGCCTTGACGTTGAGTCCCAGATGCACCACCCCGAACCTTTAAATTGAACATTTTACATCCTTTCATTGGACTTTCTACCTAACAGCTAGTTTTATTAGATCCCTCATTACAGTCTATTATCATCCATTCCACCCTCAGTTTAAACCGGGCCGGCCAGAAAAGGATGGGCACCCCGTCTCTAGCCAGGTTCCTTCCGAGATTTCTTCCCATTGGGGAGTTTTTTCTTGCCACTGTTGAGTGTTTTTTCTTCCCACCGGGGAGTTTTTTTACCTCGTTTTGCTGGTTGGGGGTTAAGGCCTGGTTTTTTTGCTCAATTTTCCTTCTGTTTCTCTGTGCAGCGTCTTACAAGCAAAAGCGTCTTACAAAGTGCTGTACAAATAAAATGAAATTAAATTGAATTGAATACTACTGAGTATGCTAGCTCAGTATACTGGATGAGAATTGTTACATAGGTGAAATGTAATGTACTTTAAATCCCTGGATGCTATACTTATTTCCAGGTTTTCGCTGATAATAGTATTGAGGATTTTCTTTTCGCAAAACTTGCTGTATGTCAGTAGTAAGCAGTAATGTTAACATTACACAGTAATAGTACACAGGCAATAGATAGCTTAACTTATCTGTCTGTTAGTCAAGGGCTAACAGAAAGATAGATAGATAGCAAAAATTCAAACTTACCCGAGTACAAAACAAAAGGTTTCACGACAAACGACAGTAGCCTATTATCGTGTACGTTGTTATCTCGTCCTTTTGTTTGCTCTGAATCTTCTTTGATGGTTGAGTAATTTTGGAATCATTAGGCTAACACATAGCCTAGTTCCTAAAATAAGCATGTATTGTCTGCTGATAATGATGCCGTGTTTGTTCCCATTTTATAGTAGCCTAGTTTTTTTTTGTCTTGTTTTTGACTGCAGTCAAAAACAAAACAGTCCCGGTGCTGTGAATTCTCCTTTCGCCTCTGTTGGTTGGTTGGTTGTTTTGCATTTCACTACACACCTCGTGTGTGTATGTGACAAATAAAATTCTTGAATCTTGAATCTTGGAATTTGCAATCAAAATTGCAAATTGTAGGCTGTCCATTTCCTTTTCAAAGTTATGGTGCACTGTCACCATATCAATTGATCTTAAAACCTTTTCAACATCCATTGACATTACAGTTCATAGCAGTAGCAGCATTTTCAGCATCTACATTTTTTTAAGTGAGCAAGTAAACCATGTGAGTTTATTGGTGTGCGAGGCATACTGAAACTCAGAGCCAATGGAAACTAGGATGGTGTTAATGGACTGCTGATTATTCTGCCTTTCAAACTGAAGCCCGCCCCTGGCAAACATGATTTTAACAAGCATATTGGTGTTACTTATTATAGGTATTTAGAGATCGTAAATACGTTGTATATTATATTAAGTGACTTCTAAATCACTTGAATTTTTGTTATATGGAGAAAAAAAAACAATAAACACTTTTATTGTTTTCCTCCCTATTTTGCGCTGTAGTGTGAATTGTAGAAGTGCGACTTTTACCAGCTTGTATCACATATAGGGTCAAAGCTGCTACTGTACATGGGTTGTATTGCTTCCCATTATTTTCACCCTGTCCCTCTACTCCACTCAACTATCTTATACAGCCGAAAAGTTGTGAAACGTTTGCTAAAAACAACTAGGTCTAGTGCTGTGGCATCATATATGAGAAGATACAAAGATGTGAGTTCCACATCTTTGTCCCTGTCATGTCATTCCATATTCCTGTTTCTCTACACTGTTCCGTCTTAAGCAGAAAAAAGCCCTAAAATGTATTTACCTATGGTTGGTTATTTAATATTAAATTTAAATATTTTACATTTTTCAGAAGCTATTTATCTGGGATTTTCAACTTAATAGTAAGAGTGTAGAGAACAAGGAAAGTGGCTGTCCTGTGTGACTGGCAGCTTGGTAGCAAGTGGGGAGGAACAGACTAACACAGAGGGGCAACCAAGTGGAAAATGTATTGGGGGGGGGGGATTTTTTCTGTTTACCTTTGTCTTTATTATATGAAATTAATGTAAACTCATCGTTATGCTATATTATTGGGGGGGGGGGGGGGGGGGGGGTCTTATTGGCCTGTTTGTGATATTGGAGGGGTCATGACCCCCCAACCCCCCCATAAATTACGCCCTTGGTTGCAGGCACAATCCCATCTCTCTGTGGAGAACCTCTTTGGAACCCTTCTTCCTGGGAGTGTAGAATAAAGAATTTCTACTGACAACATCAGGGTTCCCACTCGTTTTGGAAAACCTGGAAATTCAGAGACTAGATTTCCAGTCATGGAAAACCTGGAAAATTGACTAAAATGACCAAATATCCTGGAAAAAAATCTATGTTGTCCTGGAAATCTTTAATTGTATTTTAGCCCCTCACTCAGATCGCTATGTAAACCTAGGTGTGTATTTTGTTTGAAACTGTTGGTAGGATTATAGCAGCGCCACCCAATTTGGGGCCCACGGGCCAAGTTTGGCCCACGCTCCCTTTGTTTTGGCCTGCCTTGGAATTTGACAAGCTCATGCTTATTCTCCTCTTATTATTGTAAAATCCTAACCGTAATGACTACAAAACATAGATTTTGTGCAGCTAAAAAGTACATAATCTGAGTTTTACGGCAATGTACAGCACAGTGCTACTTCCCTATTAAATTTTGTACGTCATTTACGAGGAATTACGGTATTCTCTCTGAGCTGAGTGAGTGGTGAATTTACACCACTTGTCTTTCCTTTTAAATATGTTTATGCTCCCAAAAAGAAGCATATGGCTGTTTTATGTTTTGTTTTGACAATCAAGTCGGCAAATTAATAAAATGACTGTTAAGCAGATAAAAGAGTAATGTTTTTATTATTTTGAAATTTAATTTTAGATTTAGAATGTTATTTTTTAATAAAATATAATACATTTTAATGTAATGCAATTTCACATAACATCAACATTTCTTTTTGGCTCACGGCCCTCAATCCAGATAAATTTTTGGCCCTTCATAGGAAATAATTTTGGCACCTCTGGATTATAGGATAAGATGTGCTGTATGACAGGTATACCCTCTCCTGGCACGCAATGTCTCTACCTAGTGGCTGACTGTATTTTTAAACCCATTGGGCATTTTGAGTTTGAGTTGTGACCCTTTGGGGCTGCAGTAGCTGGTCAGTGTGGAGTGCTGAAGCCAGCACATGGTGTTAGCAGTGTGAAGTCAGCAGCTCCACAGAGCAAAAGAAATACATGCCTGTAAGTATGAGCACACATGCCATTTTATGTTAAGCATGTGAAGTAAAATAGATTGTTTGTTAAGATAATATTATTGCGATCGCGATGCTAATTTCCGTTAATGGTAATTCCCATTATGTGTTAGGATCGAGCTGACGGACTAAGCGCTAGCGCTAGTTAGTGTGTGTGTGTGTGTGTACTGAAACTGTACAGATTATGCAACAGTTTCTTCAAATTTAGATTTTTGCACTTAATTCTATGTGAAACTTTGCCATGGCAATAGAAAATGTAGTAGAAAATATATGATATCATAATGGTTAATCCAGATTATTTATTGGGATGGCAGGTATGCCATCCGCCAAGTTTCGGCTTGGTGGGGCATGCCCCATGCCTATACAACACCGAGAGTTTGTCACTTTTCAGGGTTTCCTCCAGAAGTAACCACAATGACCATAGACTCTCAGCCCTTAAAAACATTAACTTCTGTATGTTCTGACCTCATGTAACCACACAGCATTCAGATACAACTTTGCACATCCACACAATAAAGCCCCAAACTTGGGTTATTTTGCCGTTTTATCCTTCCTCTTCCACTTCTTCTTCTTCTTCCTATTTTTCCTGCCAAACTGCCTGCCTCCGTCGCAATGTTATCCAATGGGGAGAATTATTCTTTGAAGGTATGGTCCATATACCTGCTCATCAAGCTTATCGCCCAATAAATACGCTTCATACTAATGTTTTTTAATGTTAATATAGCTAGTGGCTTCATGCCTTCCAAGAAGCTACTGTGGCCTAATGGTTAGAGTTGCTGTCTCTCACACAGAGGATTGTGGGTTTGAGCCCAGCAGGTCACATGCTTATTTTCCACAAAAACTATGTGCAACTGTTAAGTACTTTTAATTTATTAGACTGTTATTATTTTCACATTAACACATGAACATATTTTTATTGCAAAGGCAAAAGAGGTTTCCAATATTAACTCTTATTAAATGTTAACAATGTTTCACTTGTATTTCACTTGTACTATATCACACCTCCCCAAACCGGACGCTCGCTCTTGTCTGGTTTGGGGAGGGTGCTACGCTCTGCTCTTGCGGTCATGACTGACTGACTGTGGAAACCGAACCTTAACTTACCCTTGCCTCTGCCAACATTTCTTTATTCATTCATTTCTTCACTTTAGCTCTGTTCACTTTATCCTTTTCACACATAACACAATGTCACCATAAAATGAACGACAAGGAAAATTAAGAATTTACGATAATAGCCTACATTAAGAATTGATGATAGCCTCCTTTAAGCTGTAATCCTTTAAGAGATCAGATTTATAAACCGCCAATTCCCCAAACATATCTGATTCATGGTTAGTCACTTAAAAAAACAAAAAAAAACAATAGCCTCTGAATGTGGCTCTAGTCTACGCTACTCTGCAGATAATGTAGCTTACTGCAAACACTTTTAATTATAATAATAATAATAATAATAAGAAGAAGAAGAATAATCTCTGGTATGTACTTTCTTAGTCGTATCTATTGTTTTCTTTCTGGCTAAGATTCCTGGGAAATATGCGTTGTCCAATTAAGCTTGTTAGCCAACTGCGAAGGAATTCTGCTGTGCTTATGAACTCACTCGCTCACTAGCTCGTAGCCCACACATGGAAGGTTGGAGTTACGCATCCGGCAATCCAGTGTTGAATAGCCTAATGTTAAATGTATTTCATTTTCTATAGAATACTAATAGCCCTATTTTAAAACTGTATTTCCATATTTTACTGATGCAAACTATTTAGGCTGTACAAGCTATTTAGGCTGTATGTCTTTCAGCTAGAATGTGTTTGCCTCTAGCCCATTGTGCATGCATGTCTCCATATAAACTGGGTTCATCAATTTACATGCTTCTTCATGATCCATAGCTCAGGTGGTGCTGTTCATTGTCTTTCATTACACATTAAATACTGCTCATCTACAAACTCTTTTCATGTAATTGTGTGCTGTCTGTAATAGGATAACTGTTCTCATTCTTGTCAATAGAGGGCGTTATGGTTATGCGAATGTCTGCATGCATTTCTTTGGAATGCATGTCTCTCTCCATGTTTATCTTCATGCATTATTCATCATTAGTTAGCTATAAAAAATACGACGTAAAAAAAAGCCAAGTTACTCACGCATAGCCTACATAGCGCTGTCCATAAGTCCTTAATTCCAACTTGCAAAAACTAGGCCTTTAGGAAATTTAGGAAAGTTTGGAAATCATTGCTTTGGAATAGAGCTAGTTTATTTAGTGTGAGCTACGATAGGCAATATTGTTAGTTGTAACTTGGCCACATTTTGATAGCAATACTTTTAAAGGCAAGCCTAGTTTTTGCAAGTTGGAATTAAGGACTTATAGACAGCGCTATGTAGGCTATGCGTGAGTAACTTGGCTTTTCTTTTCTTTTTTTATGTCGCAGACGTTTTTGATCTGATTTCTAATCACAGAAGTGAGTGAGGCAGGGCAGAATGTCAAGGAGGTCTAAGTTTAAGGAGGAATGGACTCGATAGCACATGTGGCAGGTGATGAACACCGTGCATACTGCAAGATATGCAAAAAAAACATTTGATGTAGGCAACATGGGTATATCTGCTGTTAAGAGCCATGCCGAAGTACAGGGACACGTCAAGAAGGTCATGTCAGTCAGTGGGCCACGAATTACTGACTTCATCAATCAACCTCCCACCCCAAATTCTGAAGCTGGTAGACAGGCAACAGTGGCAGGGAGTCAAGGGAGCAGAGAGGCAACAGTGGTAGAGAGTCAAGGGAGCAGAGAGGCAACAGTGGTAGAGAGTCAAGGTAGCAGAGAGGTCCAACCATCAACTTCTCAGAGTCTAACTCCACGCCAGGTTGCACCCAACAATGGAAGTAATTTCTCCAGTGAAGCTATTCTAGAAGCAGAGATCTGCTGGGTGACAAAAATGACCCTGTCCCATTTTTATTTTAACTTATGTTCGGATATGGCTACACTGTTTGTGCAAATGATTCCTGACAGTGAGATAGCCAAAAAGTTCACATGTGGTTCAATCAAAGCAGCATATCTGGTTTGTTTTGGCCTGGCACCATATTTCCGAGAGACGCTTGTGAAAGACATCAGAAAATCAGACTGCTACGTCATCTCTTTTGATTAATCCCTCAATAAAGTCATGCAGACTGAGCAGATGGATGTAGTGGTCCGATACTGGAGTGAGAGCGAAGAGAAGGTGGTTGTCCATTACCTGGACTCCCAGTTTATGGGACACACCCAAGCAGAAAAGCTGGTAGGGAGAATGAAGAATTCTCTATCTCCACTGGATCCGAACAAACTCCTACAAATATCCATGGATGGCTTAAGTGTGAACTTGAGGTTTCTGAGATTATTTGAGGAGGACAGGAGCAAGCAGGACCCAAATGCTAGAGGGTTAGTAAACCTAGGAAGCTGTGGTCTACATACTGTGCATGGGAGTTTTCAACAGGGCGAGAAGGAGACTGGATGGAAGATTTCCTAAGAGCCCTTTGGCAGGTTTTTCATGATACACCAGGCAGGCGGGATGACTTCATTGAAATCACCAAAACATCAACATTCGCCCTCAAATTCTGTGCGCACAGGTGGGTGGAGGACTTGGCAGTGGCTGAGCGGGCCATCGAGATTTGGGCATCTGTTCAAAGATTTGTTGACAGCTACAAGAAACTCCCAAAGAGCAAGGTGCCAATGTCAGCATCGTATGTCGTGGTCAGAGAGGCTGTTGGTGACCCCCTTTTTCAAGCCAAGCTACGGTTTTTTGCGTATGTGGCAAGGCAGCTCAAACCATTTCTTGAAGCTTTTCAAACCGATGACCCTATGGTGCCTTTTTTGGCAAAAGAGCTTCAATCCATTCTGAGGAGCTTGCTTTCATGCTTCATGAAGAGGGAGGTTCTCGAGAACATCAATACACCCTCCAATTGCTCAAAATTGATGTACTTGACAAAGCACTGCATGTGTCACTAAAAGAGGTTAACATGGGCTTTGCCACCAAACAAGCTCTGAACAAAGCCTCTGAGAAGCTCCATGAAATTCCGCTGCTGGGCCAACAGTTCAGGAAAGAATGTGTTGCCTTCCTCTCTGCAACTGCAAAGAAACTGCTGGACAAATGCCCACTGAATTATGCTGCTGTAAGACACATGAGTTCCCTTGATCCAGTCACCATGACCAATGAAGAGAAGAGTGCCATATCCAAGTTTGAAAAGCACCTACAGCTGTTTCTGAATGCCAAATGGCATACTGCACAGGACTGTGACCAAATCCTCAGTGAGTACAAAATTTTCCTCACTGACATGGTTCAACACCACAAAGAAGAATTCCAGGAGTTTGTCTACAGAAGTGGCTCCTGCCGAGTAGACACATTTCCTAGAAATTCAAACTATTCACACTGTCACATGGGCAAGCAGCAGTTGAAAGAGGATTCTTGGTGAACAAGGACATGCTGGTTGGAAACCTGAAAGAGAGGACTCTGATATCACTATGCCTGATCCAAGATTCTATGACTGGTGGCTCATTGGAAGGAGTACTACCAAGACCCCTCATGCAGCATTGCAAAAATGCCAGAATGCGATATTTTAAGTACCTGGAGGATGAAAAAAAGAAGAAAGAAGAATCTGCAAATGACAAGAAAAGAGCTCAGGTCCGAAATCACGAAAGTGGCTGCCAAGAGACAGAAAAAAATTGCCAGCATCGAAGCAATGCAACAAGAGGCAGATGTAAAGGCAGAGAAGCCTGAAAGAAAGCAGGACTTCACATTGCTCACAAAGTCTAACGCCTACCGCAAAAGCGTTGCAGATAAAAAGAAAGAAGTGACCGTTCTGGATGCAACTTTGTCAGACTTTAAAGAAAGACTTCAAAGGCAGACGTAGACCAACCCCAGCATTGTTCCTAGAGCTACACCAGACGTCTTTTCAGTAGGTTATGTTGCGTTTTAAATTGTCTTTTTTTTTCAACCTCATTCTGGCATTCAGGCTATTTTAAGTTGTACTTTCATTTTAAGTTTCACTCTCGATTTAGCTCTGGGATTTAGCTGCACAGGTTAGTCAAGCCATTCTAATGGCTCATGCTCTTGACAACTACAAGGATTTCAGATGGACCTATTTAACTGCTTGTTTTCTCAAGGTTTAGATTCTTTTACAATTGTCTTTAAATTTTAATTCTAGACCTATGAAAGGTTCTGCTGTATGAAGGACTTTAATTTTAGGTAAAGCTTGCCTGTTAAATTTTAACTCTTGAGTTGAGCTGTTTTTTGATGTTGTGTGTCAGTGGTTGTTTGACAAAAGTAAATTTAACTTAAACTGAAATTAAGATTTTATGCATCAACATCAATACAGCTATAGGGGTGCATACAACCCATTACAATACCACCTGCTAAACAATGCTTTGACAATAACACACACCTTAGAGTGTACATTGTGGTGTTATTTATTACTTTATTACATTTTGAAATTGTAGAACATTTTTTGTTTAAGAGGTAGAACGTTTTTTGTCCAAGTTTGAAGTAAATATGAGGGACCTGGAGTAGAAGAAGCCAGTGTTTGGAGTGAGTATTGTAACTGCCACAATTCATGTAAGTGTAACACAGAACATGTTGGTGTGTTTGTTGAGGAGAGCTTCTAAGTAAAAAATAAAAATAAAAAACATACCAGTGCTGGTCACATCTAACAACAAGAGGAGGCCAGATGACCTTATTGTACAGTTAGCAGTGACGTGTGTAGCAGTCACCTGTAATGAACATGAGACACTTCATTAAAAAAGGAGGAATAAAACTTGGGTTAAATGTGTTGATACTAGGCCTACCGGTAAATTATATGACCATTTGTGAGCAAGTGCTGTCCTGGATTGTCAAGAAAAACTGGAAAAATCCTGGAAAATGAGTGGGAACCCTGCAACATAGTCAACACATGTTAAGTTAAACTGAATTGTATCAAATCTGAACTGAATTGAATGGGAGCTAAATTGAACTAAATCATCTAATTGAATTGGAGCTGAATCGGATCGAATCATTGTATTTGTAAGTGTATCTTTCTGTGTTGTATTGTAGACCATGCAACGAGATGTGTATCGAATCTTCTGAGAGGGATCAATTCACACCCCTAGTTATTTATATTATTTATATCAATGTCCTTCACAACCAGAAAATGTTTCAGATTGGTTGAAGATCAAACTAAATTGAACCAGAAACATGCCACATATACAAAACACAACTGAATAAAGTTTTCACATGGATGAGTATTTAAAACATCAATAGTATTTTCAACAGTTATGATTGAGCTGATGCCTCTCCCAGACACAGAACTACAGTACATCACAAATAAAATCTTGCATTGATTTTTCCCTGGAAGCAGCTGCCGGCAGGGGCTCTCTGTGAAAGCTCGAAAGGAGTGTCAGCTCCAGTCACATGGAGGGGAACAGAGCAGGCAGGAGCAAGGCACAATGGTGGCTCAGGTGTGACTTCAGGTGAAGGCTTTGAAAGCTGAGAGCAGCTGTTCCCAACATTTCTGTCAAGATAACTCACATATTTAATATATGAATTCATATATAATATTTTGGTTTGGCGCTGAATGGATCTGCTCTATGTACAGTTGAAGTTGGAAGTTTACATACACTTAGGCTGAAGTCATTAAAACTCATTTTTAACCACTCCACAGATTTCATGTTAGCAAACTATAGTGTTGGCAAGTCAGTTAGGACATCTACTTTGTGCATGACACAAGTAATTTTTTTGTATAAATTGTTTACTGACAAATTATTTCACTTTTAATTCACTATATCACAATTCCAGTGGGTCAGAAGTTTACATACACTGAGTTGACTTTGCCTTTAAATTTTTAATATTTGGTCGCATATCCTTTGCATGCCATGACTTCCTGATGTCTGTGACCCAACAACATCAAAAGACTCTTGGGGCCCTATCTTGGCGATCTTGGTGCTTGGTCTAAGCCAGTGGTTCTCAACCCTGGTCCTGGGGACCCCCTGTGTATGCTGGTTTTCGTTCCAACCACAATTGCAATACTTGAATTTTAACAAGCTGTTAATTTTTCTTAATTAGGTGTTTTTAATGTTTAGAGGGATTATTTACATTCTTAAGCCACATTATGTTAGTAATAGCTATGCATGCCATGAAGAATAAAAGTCCAATATTCACATTGTGCTGTATTGTAAACAATTAAAAGGAGGTAAAAAATGTTTTAACTGATCAAATTAAAGACTGAGGTGAATCAATTGGCTCATAATTGGTGAAATTGTGGACACATGGCCACTAAAACTAACCGTTTGGTAAATAATGAAGAATTCAAAGACAAAGTAAATGATAATGAGCCAAACCTGCATTGTGTTAACAAGTTTAAGGAAAATATTATGAAGGAACTTAAACTTGTGTTCAATTACCTAATTAGGAGCTATTCACCTGAGTTCTTACCTCTTCTTTGTAATTGTTTGCAATATAACACAATAAGCATAACGAACATGGGATTTTTTTTCTTCAAAGCATGCATAGCTATTGCTAACATAACGTGACTTAAGAAAGTAAAGAGTTTAAAGTGTTCTCTCTATACAATAAAAACACCTAATTAAGAAAAAATAACAGCTTGTTAAAATTCTGGTATTGCAATTGTGGTTGGAACAAAAACCAGCATACACAGGGGGTCCCCAGGACCAGGGTTGAGAAACACTGGTCTAAGCGCATGGCATAAAGTCCATTTAGGGCGTGTCCAAGTCCACTTTTGCTATTTTAACGGTGTGTTTTTTTGGCGCTAAGCACGGCGCAACGTCCAAATGGGCTGAACCTAGTCTCTTCATTAATTATAGGTGTGTCTTGGGCATGACATGCAATAAACCAATCAAAATGTCATATCCCATTCCCTTTAAAATCCTGCTTTTCCACCTTGGCAGATTGCTTATGATGGCGAAACAGACATGCTCATGTGTGTTTAGTGCGATCAAGGAATAGGCTATATGGATCAATAGTAGCCTATGATCAGTATTATTCTGACTAACCATTATGAGTTCCCGGTAATTCCTGACAGTGCTGTTTACAAAATATATGCGGTTAAATTTCGTTAAAAGCACCTGCAACAGCTGAGAATAAGCAAACAATTGCTTCCGTCTCACCTTAGAAAACGCCAAATTAGCCTGCTTGTTTAACGAATTTTATTTGATTATGCAATTAACTCATGTTCAAGCTTCATCCGAAGTTCATTAGGCTACCTGCATTCTAATTTTGATTAATAACATAAATAACGTTATTTTGCCTTAATGATGACACTAAATACAATATACAGTCAAGCCGGAAAGTCTGCACACCCCTTTCACCTTCTCCACGTTTTATTACGTTACAGACATATTCTACAATAGATTGAGTTCATTTTTGTCTCAAAATTCTACACAAAATAGCCCATAATGACAAAGTGAAAACAGGTTTTTAGACATTTGTGCTAATTTATTAAAAATCTAAATGTAAAATATCATATGTACACAAGTGATATGACACCCAAAAGTGAGCTGAGGTGCATTTTGTTTCCACTGATACTGCTTGAGATGTTTCTACAACTTAATTGGAGTCCACCTGTGATATATTCAATTGATTGGACATGATTGGGGGATTGCCAACACCTGCCTATATAAGGTCCCACAGTTGACAGTGCATGTCAGAGCAAACTCCAAGCCATGTGGTCAAAGGAATTATCTGCAGACCTCAGAAACAGGAATGTGTCAAGGCATAGATCTGGAGAAGGGTACGGAAAAATCTCTGCAGCTTTACAGGTCCCAAAGAGCACAGTGGCCACCATCATTCGTAAATGGAAGAAGTTTGGAACCACCAAGAATCTTCCTAGACCTGGCCGCCCGGCCAAACTGAGCAATCGGGGAAGACGGGCCTTAGCCAGGGAGGTGAGCAGGAACCCGAGGGTCACTCTGACAGAGCTCCAGCGTATCCTTGTGGAGATGGGAGAACCTTTCAGAAGATCAACCATCCAGGCAGCACTCCACCAATCAGGCCTTTATGGTAGAGTGGCCAGACGGAAGCCCCTCCTTAGTAAAAGGCACATCACAGCCCGCTTGGAGTTTTTGGCCTGAATACCAAGCGTCACGTCTGGAGGAAACCAGGCACTGCTCATCACCTGGCTAATACCATCCCTACAGTGAAGCATGGCGGTGGCAGCATCATGATGTGGGGATGTTTTTCAGCAGCGGGAACGGGGCGACTAGTCCTGATAGAGGGAAAGATGAATGCAGCTAAGTACACCGAGATCCTTGAAGAAAACCTGCTCCAGAGCACACTGGACCTCAGACTGGGGCGAAGATTTACCTTCCAACATGACAACGACCCGAAGCACACAGCCAAGAGAACAAAGGAGTGGCTTCGGAGAAAGTCTGTGCATGTCCTTGAGTGGCCCAGCCAGAGCCCAGACCTGAATCCAATTGAACATCTATGGAAAGAGCTGAAAATGGCTGTGTACCGACGCTCCCCATCCAACCTGACGGAGCTTGCAAGGATATTCCAAGAGGAATGGGCAAAAATGTCCAGAAACAAGTGTGCCAAGCTCGTAGCTTCTTTCCCAAGACGCCTTGAAGCTGTAATCTGTAATGTTCCGCTCCCTTCCTGTTCGTTTTCTGTATTTTCCTGTTTTCCCTCCGTGTCATGTTGGATCCTTTTGTCCGTGTTTTCCCCGCTGCTGCGGTCTGGGCGTTTCCTTCCCTGTCTTGTTCGTTTGGTTGTCTCACTTCCGCCTTTTCACTCCGTTCCCCCTCGTTGCATGCATTCCCTCACCTGGTGTCTTGTAATCACTCCTGCTGATTTTCCACACCTGTCCCTTGTTTAGTTCTATTATTAAACTCACTATTTAGTCCTTCGGCTGGCTGCCAGTCGGCGCCAGTTCGTTAACGTTCGTCACCCGGTGTTCATGCTCGTTGTTTTCCTGGTCGTGTTAAAGAGAACTACTCGCTTGGTCGGGGGAATATTATCCCCGTGCAGCTTGGGTTCGGCTCCTAACTACAGTCTGGTAGTTAACCACCCCGTCAATTCTTGTCGTGCATGCAGCTAACCTGTTTCCCTTCTCCTCCATCTAACCCAGCTCCCATTCACCCGTGGCAGTGTTCGTTTCCCCCCGTTATCGTTGTGTGTGTTGCGGTACCTCCACCTCCAGCTCGTGTAGGCTCCGGGAGAGCTTGCTACCTGGCTACCCTCCAGTTGTTCCTGTCCGACCGAAGAAGCCAACGAGTTCTTCGGCACCGGCTCCTGGAGCTCTGGAGACAGTCAGCTCCTTCCGGACCTACCGCAGCTACGCCACACAACCCATCTCGGCCGTGCTTCACCAACCACCTCCCTCTCAAACCCTGCACCTCCGTGAGAACCTCCCGGTCATTCCCGTGCCTTCCCTTGCACTAACCCTACCTTTTGTTTTTGTTCTGTACCGGTGCAGTCAATCCGGTCCAGTTCCTGTCCTGCCGTAGTGAGCCGCTCCCCAGCAATTCCAGTCCAGGTGTGAGTCTCGCACCTACCTGTCCAGTCCAGTTCCGGTTTGGAACAAATCCGTTCCAGACCATTGTTCCAGTGTGGACCTCCCGGTCCAGTTCCAGTCCAGTCCAGTTCCGGTTTGGAACGAATCCGTTCCAGACCCCTTGTTCCAGTGTGGACCTCCCGGTCCAGTTCCAGTCCAGTCCAGTTCCAGTCCAGTCCAGTTCCGGTTTGGAACAAATCCGTTCCAGACCCCAGTTCCAGTGTGGACCTTCCGGTCCAGTTCCAGTCCAGTCCAGTTCCGGTTTGGAACAAAACTGTTCCAGACCCAGATTCCGGTGTGGACCTCCCGGTCCAGTTCCTGTCCAGTCCAGTTCCGGTTTGGGAACGAAACATTCCAGGCCTGCCAGTCCAGCTCCGGCTTGGAGCAGCCCGTCCCGGGCTACATACTGTTCCTGTGTGATATCGTGTTTTTTCCCCTCTTGTACAGTGTTGGGACTACCCCAACACTTAATTTATTAAACACCCTCTTTGTGAATCTGTCTCCTGGTCGTTGCACTTGGGTTCGTCCCGTTTCTGGTTCGTAACAGAACGAACTGGCCAAAAATCATGGACCCAGCCGACCTAGAGCAAGTTCGCCACGCCTTCTCCTGCCAAACTGCGGTCAGCGACCAACAGGGCCGACGTTTGGATGACGTGCTGGAGGTGCTGAGGGTCATCACGGAGCAAGTAGCACAGCTAGCTCTTCACCAGCCGCTTCCGCGTATTCCTGTGGGCCCTACACCGCCCGCGCCGGACCCGCCGGTGGATCCTTCTGTGCCCACTTCTCTCCGTGAGCCCCGCGTTCAACACCCAGAATTATACCGCGGGGAATTGGGAAAGTGTCGCGAATTTTTGATGAAATGCGACATTGTATTCCGGATGCAGCCCTCCTCCTTCGCCTCCGACCCATGTAAGATCGCCTTCATTATGAGCAGTTTGGGGAGGTGGTGCCCTGGAGTGGGCTACATCCATTTGGGACAGCCAAGCCGCGCTCTGCATCAACTTCGCCGCCTTCACTGCTGAGATGCGGCGAGTGTTCGATCACCCTACCTGTGGGCGGGACGCAACACAACGCCTACTTCGGGTCCGTCAAGGAAGCCGCAGTGTCGCGGAAATGGCAATACAATTCCGTACCCTCGCAGCGGAGTCCGGATGGAATGACACCGCCCTTCAGGGGGCTTTCCGCCAGACGCTTAGCGAAGAATTAAAGGACCAACTTGCCACCCGTGAGGAATCAACGTCACTCAATTGCCTTATTAGCCTGGCCATCGCTATTGACAACCGACTCCGTATCCGGTCCCGTGAGCGAGGGGGGAACTCCGGTCATCAGCATCAACATCAACAACACACTCGCTCGCACCCTTCTGCCTCTGGATCCAGGGCGGCGTCTGGTGTCTCTGAGGAAGAGCCCATGCAACTGGGCAGAGTTGCGGTCAACGCCGAAGAGCGCCAACGTCGCCTGCGATCAAGATCTTGTTTTTACTGTGGCAAACCAGGCCACCAGATCGCCTCATGCCCCATTCGCCCAAAAGAATAGGCTCGCCAGTAAAACTGGGCGTACTGACGAGCCCAATCATACCTTGCCATGCAGCTCAGAATCGCCTGGTCTTCAAGGCCACTCTCCTTTGGGGGGACAAGTCTGAAGTTTCGTCGGCCCTTATCGACTCTGGGGCCGACGCCAACTTTATGGACATCACCTTCGCCAGGAGGGCCGGCATCCCCACGGATCTACTACCCTCTCCCATCACTGCCTTTGCGTTAGACGGGAGAAGTCTGGGGTTAGTCACCCACTCCACCGTTCCCGTACAGCTCGTGTTATCCGGCAATCATAGGGAGAGTATTCAACTTCTGCTCATTAATTCGCAACAATCCCCCATAGTTTTGGGTCAGACCTGGCTCCGCCTTCACAACCCTCATATCGACTGGCAAGCCGGTCGTATCCTGGCGTGGAGCAGCCACTGCCTGGCTAGCTGTCTCCGTTCCGCTCTCCCCCCTCCGGGGTCCAAGAATTCCAGCACCAACTTACCCGAACCCGATCTGTCCAACGTCCCCAAGCAATATCACGACCTCTCCCTCACCTTCTCCAAATCACGCGCTCTGTCCCTACCTCCTCACCGACCCTACGATTGTTGTATCGACCTGCTGGCAGGAGCCAAGCTCCCGTCGGGTCGTCTCTACAGTCTGTCGGGCCCGGAGAAACTCTCCATGGAGGAGTATATTCATGAGTCCCTCGCCTCGGGCATCATCCGCCCCTCCTCTTCTCCTGTTGGTGCTGGGTTCTTTTTTGTGGGGAAAAAGGACGGCTCACTACGGCCCTGCATCGACTACCGAGGGCTAAACCAAATAACCATCCGCAACAAATATCCTCTTCCCCTTATTAATACTGCATTTGAACCCCTCTCGCAGGCCGTCATTTTTACAAAGCTCGACCTCCGTAATGCGTACCACTTGGTGCGTATACGGGAGGGGGATGAATGGAAGACTGCCTTCAATACCCCGTTGGGCCACTACGAGTACCTAGTGGTCCCCTTCGGCCTTACTAACGCCCCGGCAGTCTTTCAGGGCATGGTAAATGACGTCCTGCGAGACCTGTTGGGGAAAACTGTGTTTGTTTATATCGATGACATTTTGATTTTTTCTAAGTCCCCTCAGGAGCACATTCTCCATGTCCGGGAGGTTCTCCAGCGTCTGCTGGAAAACCAGCTCTTTGTCAAAGCAGAGAAGTGCTCCTTCCACGTCTCCTCAGTCCCGTTCCTCGGCTTCATCATCGAGGAGGGCAGCATCCGGGCGGATCCTGCCAAGATCAAGGCGGTGACAGAATGGCCCCAACCCACCTCTCGTAAGCACCTACAACAGTTCCTTGGTTTTGCCAATTTTTACCGTAGATTTATCCGTAATTACAGTGTCATTGCTGCTCCCCTAACCAAACTCACCTCCACTGCTTTTTCTTTTTGTTGGAACTCCGAGGCTCAGCTCGCGTTTGAACGCCTTAAGACTCGGTTTTCCTCAGCCCCTATTCTTTGTCACCCTGACCCTACCCGCCAATTTACGATTGAGGTGGATGCCTCCGACACCGGCGTGGGGGCCATTCTGTCCCAACGAGCCGCCTTGGACAACAAGCTCCATCCCTGTGCTTTCTTCTCCCGGAGGCTGTCCTCCGCCGAGCGGAACTATGATGTCGGGGATCGGGAGCTTTCTGGCCATCAAGCTGGCTCTTGAGGAGTGGCGCCACTGGCTGGAGGGGGCAGGTAACCCCCTTTATTGTTTTAACTGACCACCAAAACCTCATTTATTTAAAATCTGCTAAGAGGCTTAATGCCAGACAGGCGAGGTGGTCATTATTCTTTGCCCGATTCAATTTTTCTGTGTCCTACCGCCCCGGTTCCCGCAATATCAAGGCGGATGCCTTATCCCGTGTTTTTTCCCTTCCCTCCAGTCCTGCTGACCCCGAGTCCATTCTACCGGCTTCCTGTATGGTGGCTGCGGTCTCGTGGAGGATTGAGGAGATTGTGAGGTCCGCCCAGACTTCCCACCCTGACCCCCGTAGTAACCCTAACTCCTCCCTGTTTGTTCCCAACCCCGTCCGCTCCCAGGTCCTTGAGTGGGTTCACGCCTCCTGTCTGGCGTGCCACCCAGTGTTGCCAGAAACGACCACCCTCGTCAGGAGGAGTTTTTGGTGGCCCACGCTCAAGGAGGATACCCGTGCTTTTGTCCTGGCCTGCGCGGTGTGCGCCAGGAGCAAGGCTTCCCACCAGCCTCCCTCTGGTCTTCTCCTTCCCCTCCCTGTTCCGGGCCGTCCTTGGAGCCACATTGGCGTAGACTTCGTCACCGGTCTACCATTGTCAGAAGGCAACTCCGTCATTCTGACAATTGTGGACCGGTTCTCCAAGGCGGTTCACTTTGTTCCCCTCCCTAAGCTCCCGTCCGCCCTCGAAACTGCGGAGCTCCTGGTGTCTCATGTGGTCAGGCTGCACGGGATCCCATCCGACATTGTGTCGGACCGTGGGCCCCAATTCTCCTCCCAGGTGTGGAAGGCGTTCTGTGTAGCCCTGGGGGCCTCGGCCAGTCTGTCGTCTGGTTTTCATCCCCAGTCTAACGGCCAGGCAGAGAGGGCGAACCAGGACCTGGGGGCCGCCCTGCGGTGCGTCACTGCACGCAATCCCGCCTCCTGGAGCCGTTTTCTTCCCTGGGTAGAGTACGCCCATAACTCTCTTAAGAGTGCGTCTACAGGGTTGTCCCCGTTCGAGTGCTCATTAGGCTACCAACCTCCTCTCCTGTCGGCCCCAGGAGGCTGAGGTAGCAGTCCCCTCCGTCAAATCCCACATCCTCAAGTGCAAACGCGTGTGGAGACTTGCACGCACCGCACTCCTGCGCTCGAATGCCCGTTCCCAACGTCTGGCGGACCTGCACAGGACCGCAGCCCCTAAGTACAGAGCCGGTCAGCAGGTCTGGCTTTCTACTTCCAACATTTCCCTTCCCTCCTCCTCTAAAAAACTTCGGCCCCGTTTTATTGGTCCCTTCCCTGTTGTTTGTCTCATTAACCCGGTTTCTGTTAAACTCTCCCTCCCCTCCTCCCTCAAGGTCTACCCCGTTTTTCATGTGTCACAGATCAAGCCTGTCGCCTCCAGCCCCCTCAGTGCCCCTACCCTCCCTCCTCCACCCGTCCGGGTCATCGACAACGCCCCGGCCTACACGGTGGACCACATCATCGACATCCGCCGTAAAGGTCGGGGCTTTCAATACCTCGTGGACTGGGAGGGGTATGGTCCTGAGGAGCGGTCGTGGCTCCACAGGAGCCTCATCCTGGATCAATCATTGATCCAGGATTTCCACAGTCGCTTCCCTCTTAAGACCAGGCCGCCAGGTACGCCAGGAGGCGTACGTTGAGGGGGGGGTACTGTAATGTTCCGCTCCCTTCCTGTTCGTTTTCTGTATTTTCCTGTTTTCCCTCCGTGTCATGTTGGATCCTTTTGTCCGTGTTTTCCCCGCTGCTGCGGTCTGGGCGTTTCCTTCCCTGTCTTGTTCGTTTGGTTGTCTCACTTCCGCCTTTTCACTCCGTTCCCCCTCGTTGCATGCATTCCCTCACCTGGTGTCTTGTAATCACTCCTGCTGATTTTCCACACCTGTCCCTTGTTTAGTTCTATTATTAAACTCACTATTTAGTCCTTCGGCTGGCTGCCAGTCGGCGCCAGTTCGTTAACGTTCGTCACCCGGTGTTCATGCTCGTTGTTTTCCTGGTCGTGTTAAAGAGAACTACTCGCTTGGTCGGGGAATATTATCCCCGTGCAGCTTGGGTTCGGCTCCTAACTACAGTCTGGTAGTTAACCACCCCGTCAATTCTTGTCGTGCATGCAGCTAACCTGTTTCCCTTCTCCTCCATCTAACCCAGCTCCCATTCACCCGTGGCAGTGTTCGTTTCCCCCCGTTATCGTTGTGTGTGTTGCGGTACCTCCACCTCCAGCTCGTGTAGGCTCCGGGAGAGCTTGCTACCTGGCTACCCTCCAGTTGTTCCTGTCCGACCGAAGAAGCCAACGAGTTCTTCGGCACCGGCTCCTGGAGCTCTGGAGACAGTCAGCTCCTTCCGGACCTACCGCAGCTACGCCACACAACCCATCTCGGCCGTGCTTCACCAACCACCTCCCTCTCAAACCCTGCACCTCCGTGAGAACCTCCCGGTCATTCCCGTGCCTTCCCTTGCACTAACCCTACCTTTTGTTTTTGTTCTGTACCGGTGCAGTCAATCCGGTCCAGTTCCTGTCCTGCCGTAGTGAGCCGCTCCCCAGCAATTCCAGTCCAGGTGTGAGTCTCGCACCTACCTGTCCAGTCCAGTTCCGGTTTGGAACAAATCCGTTCCAGACCATTGTTCCAGTGTGGACCTCCCGGTCCAGTTCCAGTCCAGTCCAGTTCCGGTTTGGAACGAATCCGTTCCAGACCCCTTGTTCCAGTGTGGACCTCCCGGTCCAGTTCCAGTCCAGTCCAGTTCCAGTCCAGTCCAGTTCCGGTTTGGAACAAATCCGTTCCAGACCCCAGTTCCAGTGTGGACCTTCCGGTCCAGTTCCAGTCCAGTCCAGTTCCGGTTTGGAACAAAACTGTTCCAGACCCAGATTCCGGTGTGGACCTCCCGGTCCAGTTCCTGTCCAGTCCAGTTCCGGTTTGGGAACGAAACATTCCAGGCCTGCCAGTCCAGCTCCGGCTTGGAGCAGCCCGTCCCGGGCTACATACTGTTCCTGTGTGATATCGTGTTTTTTCCCCTCTTGTACAGTGTTGGGACTACCCCAACACTTAATTTATTAAACACCCTCTTTGTGAATCTGTCTCCTGGTCGTTGCACTTGGGTTCGTCCCGTTTCTGGTTCGTAACAGTAATCACTGCCAAAGGTGCAGCAACCAAGTATTAGGCTAAGGGTGTGTACAGATATGTAACCCCTAAATAACCTATTTTTGCCAGTAAAATAAAATTGCATATTTTCTAAAAACCTGTTTTCACTTCGTCATTATTGGCTATTGTGTGTAGATGTTTGAGGCAAAAAATGAACTCAATCTATTGTAGAATATGTCTGTAACGTAATAAAACGTGGAGAAGGTGAAAGGGGTGTGCAGACTTTCCGGCTTGACTGTATCTGCCAGGTTGGCAACCCATAGGTTCAGCATATTTTCCCTTGTTTTATAATGTCCTGCTTATGGAAATGTGACCAACCTGCTTTACTGGTAGCGTAATACTTTAAAACGATCCACTTTCCCAGGAAGACCGTGAAAAGTGTGATTTACAGTACAGCAGGGGAAACAGACTTGCTCCTGTAAAGCGCACATGCAGATAATGGAATTAAAATTAATTGTATTTTCTACTAAGCTTGTGTTAGTCATTTTGCTAGTAAAGTTATGGGATGGCGGTTTGATTGCTTAGCCAGTATGATTCGGTCTAGGTTTTTTAGGAGACCATTTCTGCTCCAGAGTGTTTTATTGGAGTAATGCAGGACTTGCCTTTGTGGGTATATTAGGACTCTTCCCCCTGGCTCTTTTTTGTCTCCGCTTTCTGGTTTTTCCTTTCTTCCATTGCCTAGACCCTTTTGCCTTCTCTGTCTCTTCCTCCTCTCTCTGTTTGCTTCCTTCCGTGTAAGCGAGAGGAGTCTTTGTTTGTTTGTGGGTGTATTTGTATAGTAATTTCTTACTAAGAGACCGGTCGTTTTTATCGTACTGACAAGCAGGGCTTTATTTATTCTGAGAGGCAGGGCGTGTATTTTCTATTAAGCTCGCGTTAGTCTTTTAGCCGGTAAATGTCCGGTGCACCTGTCCTGTTCGTCCTTTCGGTACATGGAGCTTTTTTGGCGATTTTGGTTCGGAACTGTAGTTCTGTTTCGTCATTCGGTACGTCTTCCTATAGGGAAGACTGGGCGATGTTGTGGACATGTTTGTGTGACTGCGAGTCTGAGAGTAGCCTTGGAACGTTAGATCTCTGTTCCTTTCGCCTCCTCGTATACTATCTCGTATTATTTAGCAGGGTTTGTTGGCTGTGTGTTTTATTTGTACCATTTATGCTACTCGCCTATTCTAATGCCTCATTGCTGAGGCAGGGCGTTTATTATTGCTGGCTCTTTAGTTACTTAGCTCATAGAGGTATGGGACCGCAGATCTCTGCTCTATTCACCTGTAAAATGTTTCTCTCTCCTGGGAGATCAGGCGTTCACGTTTTTACTGAGTTACTTAGCTCGTAGAAGTATAGAGTAGCAGTTCTTTGTTCCATTCGCCTTGTTTGGTTTTCTTACTGTGAAACCAGGCGTTTGTGCTTCTACTCATTTGTGTGTTACAGTGAGCCGGTTTGTAGCTTCGGTATGTTTGGTGTGTGTTATTTGCGCCATTATGCTACTCACCTGTTCTTATGCATCTCGTTATCGAGGCAGGGCATTTATTATTGCTGGCTCTTTAGTTACTTAGCTCGTAGCAGTATGGGACCGCAGATCTCTGCTCTATTCGCCTGTAAAATGTTTCTCTCTCCTGGGAGATCAGGCGTTCACGTTTTTACTGAGTTACTTAGCTCGTAGAAGTATAGAGTAGCAGTTCTTTGTTCCATTCGCCTTGTTTGGTTTTCTTACTGTGAAACCAGGCGTTTGTGCTTCTACTCATTTGCGTGTTACAGTGAGCCGGTTTGTAGCTTCGGTATGTTTGGTGTGTGTTATTTGTGCCATTATGCTACTCAACTGTTCTTATGTGTCTCGTTATCGAGGCAGGTCGTTTATTATCGCTGGCTCTTTAGTTACTTAGCTCATAGCAGTATGGGACTGCAGATCTCTGCTCTATTCGCCTGTAAAATGTTTCTCTCTCCTGGGAGATCAGGCATTCACGCTTTTACTGAGTTACTTAACTCATAGAAGTATAGGGTAGCAGTTCTTTGTTCCATTTCGCCTTGTTTGGTTGTCTTACTGTGAAACCAGGCGTTTGCGCTTCTACTCATTGGTGTGTGACAGTGAGCTGGTTAGTAGCTTTGGTACGTGTGTTCCCTGTCTTGTCTCCTTCCCTTAATTACGGGGTTTCCCGTCCTAGTGGCCTAGTGCTTAATGAATCCCCCTTGCTGCGTTTGGCCCCTCCTACCTCACACGTCACACAACCATTACAACTATGAACATTTGAGGTTTAGTGTGAGGTGCATTTAATGTTATATTTTTATACTTTATGTTTTTTAAAATTATCTTTGCACTTAGTTTCAGTGCCATTGTCTGTTCTAAAGTTTTAATTATTGAAAATGAAAATGTTGAATAACAGCACATTTGAAATGATGAATTTACAAAAACAGACTTGTTTATGACGTTTGACATTTCACTGATATTTATTCAATGACTATGTTCATTATTTTTGACAGGAGTAATTTAGCGTTTCACCCTACCAGCATATCCATCCATCTCTTCATGTTTCAGATGAGTGATTTGCAGTCTGGCTTGTTCCCATCTCATGCAGATGTCAGGCATTTCCAGGAAAAGCAACATTTATTCTGTCTGCACACTGCCCCAAATTACAGCTGCTATCATTCTATTTCTGTGCATCATGGTGCAAATAGTTTTGATCAGTTGTTCAGAAATCAGTAATCCGTTCCGAATATCTTCCATTTCCATGTACTTTGCCAGCAAATGTGCTGCTGAGGGAAGCTAGAGGAAAATAATATTTTCAATAGTGAAAATCATGGGGCTCCTGAGTTGCTGTAGTGCTAAAACATTTGTGTGTTTCAGTGTAAGGATATGGTCTGGTAAATACAGGATGGCACACAGTTGTCTGTACTTTCACAAAGGGAAGGAGGGTTTGGGCACTCAAAGTTGTCCTCTTCTTGTGGTGCACCTGTGACTCTTTGACTCAGTAGGCTAATGCAGTCCAACAGACAGAACTACTATGCACATCGGCTAGTGCAGTGGCTCAAAGCATGTATGTCAAAGTTGCAGTATTGAGAAAAGCTTTAGAGTGCAATTAGCTTTTTTTTTTCAAATTGGGAGAAAACAGAAAGGAATAAAAATATGATTTCAAATCAAATATGATTTCAGCTTCAGTAAATAGCTATACCCTCCACAAACTACTGATAATTTTACTTGCCTTATGTGTTTTTATTTGCTGGTTTATTCATCTGAAATAAATGTAACAAGACATTGATAAATTGTTTAGAAAAACACTTACCCAATACACTATGAAGGAGAACTTCATAAATTAACCTTAGAGCTATGGACTGACCAGACAACCAAGCCCATTGCCTCTGATGCAGAAAGGCAGTTATTGGTTAAATGGTAACAATAACAGTTTCCACTGATTATAAAATTCTGGGTTAACATTTTGACAAAGGAACAAGTCTCACACTACTGCTGAAGTATATGTGGGCCAGAAAGATGGTTTGCAAAAGAGGCCTTTGCAGGTCACTGAAAAGGAGATGTATATCATTCAAGAAACTAAGGTATATTGCTGCAAAATGGGTGTGTGCTTTTTTGAAAATTAGGCTACAGTATATGATTCCAGTCAATTAAGAATGAAAAATAGCATTTTGGCATCACTTCCAAAGTTGCAGTCCATGTTGCAGTCCACACTGAATGTGAGATAAAGGGGTGAAGCAGTAATATTCCAGCCAAAAGAAACCACCGTAAATGCACGTGCACTGACAGCATTTTCAGAAGACTAGGTGTTATCTATGTCAAGATTATATAAAATAATTGTTCACAAGTTCATGTTCTCATTAAGTATGAACTAATTAGTAACCAATTTCTTTACTGTGCTCTGTTAACACATTCCTTCTTTCCTAAGCAGTTTTTGTCTGGTTTTTCAGAATATGCCTGTAGCAGAGGTAATTACCTTTCCCACTTGACCACACATCCAAAATATTTAGGATTGTCATCATTCTGGTTCTGTTAAGAATTGTAAAAGCTGAGATATAATAAAGAAAACAATTACAGAATATAGAAAATCTGTTAAAGAAGCAGCATGGCCAAGCACATGAATATTAATTATTTTATATTCCAATAGACTTTCTGAATAGGTTTTATTTTCCTGGAAAATGTTTGTTTACATTTTAAAGAAAGAACTGGTTCAGAACTGAGTGCTGTACCACTGGCAAACATGAAGAAAATGACCAGACCATCCTGAATCAGAATAATATACCACTCAATACCAATTTAGCCATGATGACTGTATATAACAATTTGACATCAAAGAACTCCACAAAGCAGCATGGTGTCATGCACTTTAAGTTATGTGTAACCCGTATAATGAATGGTAAAAGACTAAAGAGAGTGAAAAGGGAGAGAAATTGAGACAGAATTGAAAGAGTTGAACTCGCTCAGTGAACTTTATTGTATATTTATTGAATATTGAATGTCTCTAGGCAAGCAGGAACATCATAGTATTATGAAGCAAGCACTATACAGACGGGTGACAAATTAAAGGAAAAACTAAAAGTGTAAGTAAGTAAGATGTAGGACTGCCACGAGCCGCCAGAAGAGCTTCAATACACCTTGGCATAGATTCCACCTCTAGTCTAGCATAGATTCTAGTCTCTGGAACTCTACTGGAGGGATGTAACTCCATTCTTCCAAAAGATATTCCCTCATTTGATGTTTTGATGATGGTGGTGGAGAGTACTGTCTAACACGTTGATCCAAAATCCCATAGGTTTTCAATTGGGTTAAGATCTGGTAACTGTGAAGGCCATAGCATATTCACATCATTTTCATACTCATCAAACCATTCGGTAACCCCTCATGCCCTGTGGATGAGGGCATTGTCATCCTGGAAGAGACCACTCCCATCAGGATAGAAATGTTTCATCATAAGATAAAGGTGATCACTCAGAATAACTTTGCATTGATTCGCAGTGACCCTTCCATTTAAGGGGACAAATGGACCCAAACCATGCCAGGAAATTTCCCCCCACAGCATAACAGAGCCACTTTTAATTTGTCACCCGTCTGTATGTTTTCTGTAAAAGAAATTCTATGTTTACTTTATTCAGGCAATCTGAAAAAACTGAAAATACAACATCCTGATATATACTTAGTGCTTCTGCAGCACGTCATGAATTATTAAAATACACAGTAATTATTCAGTCAGAACTTTTGGTATTGGTATTCAGAACTATTCAAATTAATTTTTACTTCCTGTCAATCTGGGAAATGGCATCACGAGTCTTGGTCGTCTGTTGTCTTGCATATTTATTTGATATACTGCCAAAATTAAACTACCTACCTGCAAAATCATGCCTCTTCACATAAAAACATGGTTGTCTTATCTAACCAAAGCTCCCTAAAAATACACAATTTAACTTTTTCTCTCTGTAGAATTGACATGAATGGAATGAAATACTGCTGATGCAGTTTAAAATTTATATTTCACACGCATGTTTAATAAACACAAATTTGGGAATGATAATTATGTAGTGCACATGTTTTAAGCAGATTTGGGAATGGTAATTCCATAGTGCAAGGAATGCAAGAAGGTTGCAAGAATTATGAGCTGGTTGGGGGAATGTCAATATTGAAAATGTTCAGATTGGGAATATATGATGCGAAGCCTGCGTATTTGCATCATGCTGCTGCCGCTGCCTGCTATGTGCTCTGTGTTATGTTGTTAACATAACATGCTTTCTCTGTATATCTCCACATTTAAGCCTTTCAGGGAAGTTTTTGCGCTCCCATTACCACCCCAGCATCCACCTGTGGGCACTGCTTCTCATATGATCCCCAAGGGAGGGGGAGGGAGGGTCAGCGGTTTACTCCCTATTATCTTGGCTAGCTGATACTAAAATATGTTACGCAAACAGGGAGTGATAATGTCATGGTTATTTGCAGCCTTTGCTTTTCTACGTTTATGGTTTCCTTTTTGGTGTCGTCAGGACGCTCTATCAGATCTTTTCCACCTCCGTTCCGGTATTCGTATCTTGCCCGTCAATTATTCCCTTCACCTGTTTTGTGTTTCTTGCCGGCTATAAATACCTCAGGACTTCTGCATTTCCACACTTTGAGATTGTCTTTGCTATGTTGACATATGAAGTCGGTAAGGTATAGGAATTTTGGTCGCTGCATTTCTGGTTCGTACGAATAGGAAAGCAAGTCCGGTTATGTGATTTAGGATTAGATCGGTTTTCTCTTTCCTTTCCAATCTTTCTTTATCCTTTATTCTTTACGCCTGTTGCCAGTTGTGTTCAGCTCTTTTGCCACAAGAGCTTTGGCTAACAGGTCTTTTCTATTATTTTCCTTCACTTGTTTTATCGAGTTTTGTTTTGTTTCATCACCTCTTGTTACGCCTAATTATTTAGTGCATGAGGTTCTGTTGTTAGGTATTCTCGCTGTTTATCGAGATCGCCTCAGTTTTTGGAGGTTGCTTTGTTTTTCCTTGTGCTAAGGAAGTTTTGCTCCCGATCCTGTGTTATCTCAGTCCTGGTGCGGCTACTTCCACGTTTTTTGGCGTATCTCTCTAGATACGCTTTTAGAAATCCTTATCAGTCGCATTTGGTTCTCCGAACCTTACACTCCAGCTCACAGATAAGGCAGAGCCCGATGCCAAAGATTGCTTTTACTTTAAATCTCAATAAAATATTGCTTAAATTCAATCGTGAGTTGTCTGACTGAACTAGCAGAAGGAAGGAAATTCCCCTTGGACCAAAGCTCATCAGTTGCAAAACCTACAGCGGACAGCAATACAGAACTGAAGGTCCATGAATACCCACTCCTTTGCTGTTGATAGAGAACACAGCTTCATAGAGCTTCAGTCCCGTTTCTTTCTGCAAGAGAATGCATGCCAATGGCCTCCACAGGACTGGATGACTATGCAGGAGCTCCTGGAGTATAATGAAAGTATCCTTTCTGTTGGAGCGGTCCACAGCCCCCATTCTTCACCATTATGCATCCAATCCTGTACCTAAAAATCGTTTTTTTTCTGGGATGCTGCGTGTTTATTTGTTTGTCTTTTTTTCAGCATAATTACAAAAGGTAAAAAATTTGGCTTTTGAACAAAACGGCATCAATCTAGTTCTGTCAAAACTGAATTTTCAGTGCTTCAATAAAAGCATTATATAGTGTCTCCTGACAACCATACACAGTTTGTATTAAAAAGTTGTCCATTGTACTGAAGTGTATTTTCATATAAGTACATTCACAATGGCATTAGATTTATCTGTATGCTTGTAATGAAGGAATTTCAGCACTTCCAACTCATTATGACTCATTATTTGCCCATATTTCCTTTCTCGATCTGTGTTCTCACTTCCATTTAGTCAATCTAACAACACGTTTCTCAATGGTTGAATGGCCAGTTATGAACCACAAAACATTTTTATACGTTATTATGCTATTATTTTAAATTTTTAGAAGGTATGAATGTAGTTTTAGGTGTAAACTGGGCTGAGCTGGCTAGATTATTGTCATAAAAACAACTGATATTTTAAATTGATAACATTTCTCATTAATTTGATAGATTTGTAAAGTAAACTTATAGCAGTAGTGAGGATAAATGGTAGAACTTGATTAAGTGTGCTGGGTTTACTTTACTGCTCTGAACCAACCTCTCTTCTCCACTCTGGGCTTCTGGTTATAATTTCAGACTGTTCCATATTTGTCTGAATGGCTTTCCATATATGGAAGTCAAAGCATTAGCGTTGGCTACTTAAACCCTAATTTAGTTACTTGTCTTTGCAAAGTGCATAATTCATTTAGCCACATGGACTCTCTAGAATAATTTAGATAAAGAAAAGAACTGGAAATTATATCCAAAATTATTTTTATTTCCCTCCCACGGTCCCTGTCATCCTAGACCAGGTCATGACAGAAATAATAATAAGAAGAGTGCCATTATATCTACAGATAGACTCGCTCTACTACAACATGTAAATGACATACATGTATCCCCATAAAAGGAACACTGTGCTTTTAACTCCCCCAAACCAATGTTATTAGTGCTCCCACAAATCAAATAAAACAAGTACATTTTTCTCCAATTAACTGGGTAGCACCTCAGGAGGGGTGAATGTGTACCTACAGCACATGGTGCCACACAGTCAATGACTATAATAGTGTTTTGTTGGTAATATTGTGTGTTCCAGCAATCTGAAACTTCTTTTAGCCTACACCCCTCCTGTCCATCATGTGCTAGAAAAGAAAACACTGCCCCCCAGTGGCTAAGTTGCTTTTGGGATTGATTTGGATTGAGTCTATTGTGTTGAGTCTAATGCTACACTGTAAAAAATTTCCCTGTTAAATTACAGTAAAATACTGGCAGCTATGCCAGCATGAAACTGTTATTCTACAGTGTACCTACTGTAATCTACAACAACAGTTTATTACTGTAAAAAATATTACAGTACTGTGCTGTATAGAATATAAGCTTTACAGTATAATACTGTCAGCTGTTTGGTTGCCATTATACTGTTATTTTAGTGTTTAGTTACTGTAATCTCCATAAACAGTTTATTACTGTAAAATGAATTAAAGTAGGTTACTGTAGAATGTGATCTTTACAGTATAACACTGCTAGAAGCTAATGATTTAAAACTTTATTTCAAAATAAAAACCCCTGAAAATTGCTAGCATAGAAATGACTCGGACAAGAGATGGCCTTACAATATTTATTAAAATGTTTGAAGCCAATTCAGTATAAAACACATTCAGTAACTGACAAATTTAAAGTAATTAACATTTTGTAAAATACAATCCATAAAAAACACCATTCCTCATGCTGAACAGGTTCTCAATCTGCATGTCCTAGTCCAGGGGTCTTCAACCTTATCCCGCAAGGGCCGGTGTGGGTGCAGGCTTTTGTTCCAACCAAGCAGTTACACACCTGATTCTACTAATCAAGGTCCTTAGCAAAGACTCTAGTGATTGATTAGTAGAATCAGGTGTGTAACTGCTTGGTTGGAACAAAAGTCCGCACCCACACTGGCCCTTGCGGGATAAGGTTGAAGACCCCTGTCCTAGTCCATGTACCCTGAATTCAGTTTCCTTTTTTCTTGAACTATGACAAGAGATGGCCATATACAGTTGCACTCAAAATTATTCAACCCCCTTCACTTTTTGCACTTTATTGTGTTGTAGATTTAATTTTAAATGGATAAAATTACCATTTTTGCCCATCAATCTACACTCAATAACCCATAATGACAAAGTGAAAACATGTTTTTAGAAATGTTTGCAAATGTATTAAAAATCTAAAACTGAAATCTCTCATGTGCATAAGTATTCATACCCTTTGCTTTAATGTATTTTTTAATTATCATATTTCATATTTGGTTGCATTGTAATGGGGCGTGATGTGTGAGGTAGGAGGAGCCAAACGCAGCAAGGGGATTCTTTAAGCCCTAAGGCCACTAAGGCGGGAAACCCCTCAGATAAGGGAGGAGACAAGACTGGGAACACACATACCAAAGCTACTAACTGGCTCACTGTCACACACCAATGAGTAGAAGCACAAACGCCAGGTTTTTCAGTAAGAAAACCAAACAAAGCGAATGGAACAAAGCACTAGGCTCTCAAACTTCCATGAGCTAAGTGACTAGAGAATGAGCCGGAAATAACAAACGCCCTGTCTCAGCAACGAGACGCATAAGAACAGGCGAGTAGCATAATGGCACAAACAAAACACACAGCTGATAAACACAGCAAAATACGAAATGGTTTAAGAGAAGGCCAAAGGAATGGATATAATACTCCATGGCTACTTTCACAAGCTAGCAGTCACATGCAAAAACTAGGAAGCGGGAACAGACAAGAGCCAGAGGAGAAGAGCCCGGACAATTACATGCACATAGGCACATACGCCAGGAGGGGAAAGTCCGGATAACTATATCCACATGGCAAGTCCCGCATTACTCCAGAAAACGTAAAGGGGTAAACGCCCGATCTCTCAGGAGAGAGAAACATTATACAGGCGAGCCGACGGAGCACCGTCGTCCCATAACTTTACTAGCAAAGATGACCACACAAGCTTAGTAGAAAATACACGCCCTAGCCTAATAAGTGGAAATGTTACGAGGTGAAATGGAACAGAAAACTAACGTTCCAAGGCTATTTTCAGAGACTCGCAGTCACACACAAACATGTCCACAAAATCGTCCAGTCTCCCTAAGGGAAGACATGTACCGACAGACGAAACAGAACTACAGTTCCGAACAGAATCGTCAAATTCCATATACGGATAAAGGCACAAGACATGCACCGACAGACGAAACAGAACTACAGTTCCGAACAAAATCGCCAAAAAGCTCCATGTATAGAGACCGGTACAGAGGGATGCACAGGACGGCTGGACCAGAATTATCGGCTAACCGATTAACGCAAGCTCAATCGAAAATACAGCCCTAAAGTCAGTATGATAAAACACCTGTCTCTTAGTAAGAAACTACCATACAAATATACACAAACAAAGACTCCTCTAGCTTTCACGGAAGACAGCAAACAGAGAGAGGAGAAAGAGACAGAAACAGGCAAAAGATCTAGGCAGCAAACAAACAAAGGTAAGACCAGAAAGCGGAGACTGAAACGAGCACATAAAAAAGGAATTAATCCTGAAAGCTCAAAGCACAAAAGCAAGTCCCGCAAAACTCCAATATAGCACAACGGTGCAAAACGGTCTCCTTAACTCTAGACCTATCATACAGGCTAAAACTTTAAAAGGGCGAAAATAAACCGCACACAAAACAGCACAAATAATGCCAAAAATACACCACAGTACAAACAATCAACAATCAACAATTAATATCGAAGCCCCGAATGAAGGAAACGGAAGGCTTATATAGCTCACCGGCAACCATGTACAACTGTGAAACGTTGATGGGACTTCTTCGCGAGAAGAAGGAACGGAGCCAAAACTCCACCAACGAAGCAGCGCCCACTAGTGGCGACCGAGGAACACGACCGCAAGGGAAAAAGGTCACAAACCATGACATGCATATCCTTTGCATGCTGTCACTTCCTGAAGTCTGTGACCCATCAACATCAAAATTGATCTCTATGGGAATTGGGTGGTGACAGTATGGAACACATGACTGGCGAAATGGCTGTAAGTCATCAAGGGTCTAAGGTATCAAACGAGCCCCAAACCATCACTCTATGGCCAGATATGGAGTAGATGTGGATGAATCACTTTAAAAGTTTCTTCTCCTGACTTTTTTCCCCATAGAGTTCTATAGGAAAATGAGTCAGGAGAAATAACCCTTGCAGTGATCCACCCACATCTTCTCCATATCTGGCAACAGAGTGATGGTTTGGGGCTCGTTTGATAGCTCAGACCCTTTATAACTTACAGCCATTTCGCCAGTCATGTGTTCCATACTGTACCAGTGTAATTTACAGCTGAATACAGTGTCACCCCCCAATTCCCATAGAGATCCATTCAAATGCAGAGAGATTATAGTATAGCTTGTAACAGTACCTGAAAATAAGATAGAGAGAGTCTTTTGATGTTGATGGGTCAAAGACTTCAGGAAGTGACAGCATGCAAAGGATATGTGACCAAATATGAAATATGATACTTTAAAAATACATTAAAGCAAAGGGAATGAATACTTATGCACATGAGAGATTTCATTACAGTTTTAGATTTTTAATACATTTTCAAACATTTCTAAAAACTTGTCATTATGGGTTATTCCCCGTCTTCTTGGACACCACCTTCCCCTGGCTGGCCTTTGTTCCCCTCTCGGGATTGATACCCATGAAGCGCCTAAAAATGTAATAACAGAGAAAGCATATAAGATATTAGGTGTGGTAAGTAAAGATTATTTGCACTTAATACGGAACCCCACCGCATTCACCAAATAAGAATTCTAAGATGTTTTCTCATGATAATGACCTCTGTGTCTCATAATTATGAGAGAATGATCTCATTTTGAGAAACTATTTTATCAAAATGGCTATAAGTCATCAAGGGTCTGATGTATCAAACAAGCCTTAAATCAACACTCTGCTGCCAGAAATATAGTAGATATGGATGGATAACTTGAAGGGTTTCTTCTCCTGACTTATTTTTCCCATAGAGTTCAATAGGAAAATTTGTCAGGAAACTACCCTTAAAGTGATCCATCCATATCTACTGCATATCTGGCAGCAGACCCTTGATGAGTTACAGCCATTTTCCAATCATTTATTCCATACAGTTCCAACATAATGTACAGCTAAATCTAGTCCCACCCCCCAATTCCCATAGAGATCCATTCAAATGCAGAGACATTATAGTATGGATTTTAAAAGAACCACAAAATAAGATATAAGGAGTCTTTAGATGTTGTTGGGTCACAGACATCAGGAAGTCATGGCATGCAAAGCCAAAGGATATGTGACCAAATATAAAAAATGTATACAGGCACAGTCAACTTAGTGTATGTAAACTTCTGACCCACTGGAATTGTGATATAGTGAATTAAAAGTGAAATAATCTGTCTGTAAACAATTGTTGGAAAAATTACTTGTGTCATGCACAAAGTAGATGTCCTAACTGACTTGCCAACACTATAGTTTGCTAACATGAAATCTGTGGAGTGGTTAAAAATTAGTGTGGCAGGGTGGGCGTGGTTAGCCTCTGCTTGCAGAGAGAGAGTGAGCGGAGCGGCTCTCGGACCCGGAACCACAGCTGTCATGAGTTAATCAGGACAGCACGATAATTAACAATTGAATGATTGTTGGATTGTTGCCTGATTGCTTTGACAGTGAGCCTGGGCTTTAAAGGAGGGAAGCCGGAGAGGAAAGGGGGCTGGCCGATGACGGGAGGGAAACGGAGAAACGTTTCCACGCGAACCGTAGCCAGCATTTACTCAATAAAGTGTTTGGGTTGATAATTTCCGTGTACTGCCTGTTCTTCCGCGAGGGTGGCACTCGATCCTTGCCACAGTGGTGGCCCGTACGGGGAAGTAAAGGAAGAACAGACCAGGGAAAAAATGAACCCGGAGCAGGAGCGAATAGAGGCGGGGCAGCCGGTCGTGGCACTCGCCCGTATGCTGGAGGCAATGGCAGTAATGCAGCAGAGACAAGCTGCAGTACACGCAGAGCAGATGGAGGCTCTGCGTGTACAGGCCACCCTCCAGACGGAGGCGCTACGACAGCTAGCCACCGTCGGGGGAGCAGGATCTCAGAATCAGCCCTCCCGGAACCGGATAAAAATCCAATTGGTCAAGATGACCGCGGATGATGATGCTCAGGCCTTCCTGGACAGTTTCGAGGTGGCTGCGGGGGCGTGTCAGTGGCCCAGAGAGGAGTGGGTGGTCCGCCTCCTGCCCCTGTTAACGGGGGAGGCTCAGCAGGCGGCGCATGGGTTGCCGGCTGTAGCACGCGACTATGACAGCGTCAGGAGGGCCATCCTGGATCGGCTGGGCTATAGTCCGGAGGACCAACGGCGCCGGTTCCGGGAAGCATCCCTGGGGCGGGGAGATCGGCCGTTCGCGTTCGCCCAGCGGCTAACTGACATGGCTCGGCGCTGGCTGCAGCCGGACATCCGGTCCGCCGCGGGGGTAGTGGAGCAGGTCGTGCTGGAGACATTCATGGGCGGGCTGCCAGAGGCGACCGCTACCTGGGTTCGCTGCCACCGACCCACCAGCCTGGACCTGGCCGTGGACCTGGCCGAAGACCATCTGGCCACTGTGCCCAGCAGCCCGCCAGAACCGGCTCCAAGGAGGAAACCCCCTCCTCGCACGGACCCAGGCCCTTTTCCCCGAAACCCCGCGACAACCCAACCCCGAATTAATTCTCCTTTTTTTGTCCCTCCATCTACAGGCTCAGGCTCGGTGGCGGGAGGGTCCGACCCACAGAGGGTTCCGCAGGCGTCTGGACCGGGGTGTTGGCGGTGCGGTCAGCTCGGTCACCTGCGCCGCGACTGTCCATTGATGGAAGTGGGGCAGGTGGTCCGGGTTGTCGGGCCGCCCTCTCTCGCTCACGATCCAGAGGGGGCGTACTGCATCCCGGTAAGGGTGCAAGGGAGTGAACACCGGGCGTTGTTGGATTCGGGGGCTATGCAGTCCATGATTCGGCAAAGCCTGGTTCGACCCGAGGCATTGGTGGAGGCACCATGGGTGTCAATTAAGTGCGTGCATGGTGATGTGCACAAATATCCGGTAGTGCCGGTCAAAATTTATTATAACAAAAAAATGCATATAGTTAAAGCCGCGGTTAGCTCCCGGCTGTCGCACCCCTTGATTTTGGGCATTGATTGGGCGGGGTTTCGTAAAGTATCAGGGAAGCTGTGGGAGGTGCGATCCCGACCGGTAGGGACAGGGGAGGTGTGTGCTGCTGACGGTGATGACGCAGGGTCAGCCGACGCGGTCGAGGGGGGGACGGAGCCGAGGGAGCCTCAAAGGGAGACTCCCCTGGTTCCGGTGTTTCCCCCCACGGAGGATTTCCCACTCGAACAGTCTCGGGATGACACCTTACGCTTTGCATTCGATCAGGTGATGCGTATTGATGGTCAACAAGTACGACCTGAGGCAGCTCTGTCTCACCCATATTTCTCGATTATTAGAGATAGATTATATCGAGTGTGTCGGGATGCTCAGACAGGGGAAGAAAATACCCAGTTGTTGGTACCTAAAAGCCGCAGGGAAATGGTTTTCCAGGCGGCTCATTATAACCCCATGGCGGGACACTTAGGATACGAAAAGACACTCAACCGTATAATGGCCCGATTTTATTGGCCGGGCATCTGGGCAGACGTACGTCGGTGGTGTGCGTCGTGCCCAGAATGTCAATTAGTGAATTCCCCGGCCATTCCAAAAGCTCCGTTGCAGCCACTTCCATTAATAGAGGTCCCGTTTGATAGAGTGGCTATGGACCTCATCGGGCCATTTGAACGGAGCACTCAGGGATACCGATTCGTATTAGTTCTGGTGGATTATGCGACCCGGTATCCCGAAGCAGTTCCGCTGCGAAATATCTCGGCTAAGAGTGTTGCGCAGGCACTGTTTCAGATCATCTCCCGCGTCGGAATCCCGAAAGAGATTCTGACGGACCAGGGCACATCGTTTATGTCACGAACACTAAACGAACTGTACGCTTTATTGGGCATTCAGTCAATTAAAACCAGCGTGTACCATCCCCAAACGGATGGGCTCGTTGAGCGCTTTAATAGGACTTTGAAGTCAATGATTCGGAAGTTTGTTCACGAGGATAGTCGGAATTGGGATAAATGGCTAGTCCCTTTACTATTTGCAGTGCGGGAGGTTCCCCAGGCCTCCACGGGATTTTCTCCCTTTGAACTAATATTCGGGCGAAAACCCCGGGGAGTCTTGGATCTCGTTAAAGAAACTTGGGAGGATGGTCCAAGCTCCAGTAAAAATGAAATTCAGTACGTCATGGACCTGCGGGCAAAACTCCATACACTGGGAAGGGTATCACGGGAGAATTTGCTCAAGGCCCAGGAGCGGCAGCTAACGCACTATAATAAAGGGACGAAACTCAGACAATTTTCACCGGGAGATAAAGTACTGGTATTACTTCCAACCTCCAGCACAAAATTGCTCGCCAAGTGGCAAGGGCCCTTTGTGGTCACACGGCGAATAGGGGAGGTAGACTACGAGGTGGTGCGTTCGGATAGGGAAGGAGCTAAACAAATCTACCACCTGAACCTATTAAAAGCTTGGAAGGAGGTAGCGGCTGTCTCACTGGTGACGGTGGATCAGGAGAAAGATGAGCTGGGGCCGGAGGTACCAAATTCACCCAATCAGACCCCGCCCCTTTCGGATGGCCATCTCTCGCCAAGCCAGCAGGCAGACCTTGCCCTGTTGCAAAAGCAGTTTGCGGATGTGTTTTCTCCCCTACCCGGACGCACTAATCTGGTAACCCACCATATCGAGACCGCCCCGGGAGTGACGGTACGTTCCCGTCCGTATAGACTGCCGGAACACAAAAAAAAATTGGTACAGGCAGAAATAAAGGCCATGCTGGAGTTGGGCGTAATAGAGGAGTCACACAGTGCCTGGAGTAGCCCCATTGTTCTGGTAGGGAAACCAGATGGGTCTATCCGGTTCTGTGTGGATTACAGAAAGGTGAACGAAGTTTCACGGTTTGATGCCTATCCAATGCCTAGGGTCGATGAACTCTTGGATCGGCTGGGCACGGCTCGTTTTTTTTCGACACTGGATTTGACCAAGGGCTACTGGCAGATTCCCTTGTCGCCAGAGTCCAAGGAAAAATCGGCTTTCTCCGCTCCGGACGGTTTGTACCAATTTCGGACACTTCCATTCGGGTTGTTCGGGGCTCCGGCCACGTTCCAACGCCTCATGGATCGGGTGCTGCGTCCGCATGTCGCATATGCTGCAGCCTATATTGATGATATTATCATCCACAGTAGCGACTGGGCACAGCATATGCGGCATGTGGGGGCGGTGCTCGACTCATTGAGGCGGGCGGGGCTCACGGCTAACCCGAAGAAGTGTGCAATTGGCAGAGCGGAGGTACGGTATTTGGGGTACCACTTGGGAAGTGGACAGGTGCGGCCTCTAGTGGACAAAACCGCAGCGATTGCGACCTGCCCCCGGCCCAAGACAAAAAAAGAGGTGAGGAGGTTCTTGGGGTTGGCCGGTTACTACAGAAGGTTTATTCCTGCCTTTTCGGAGCTGACCAGCCCCTTGACTGATTTAACTCGAAAAGGTGCCTCAGAGCCGGTCCAGTGGACGGAGTCGTGCCGGAGGGCGTTTGAGAAGGTAAAAGAAGCACTCTGTGGGGAGCCGCTGTTGTTCACACCTAACTTTTCTCTCCCTTTCACCCTGCAGACAGACGCGTCGGACAGAGGGCTGGGGGCGGTGTTGACCCAGCAGGTGGAGGGAGTCGATCGCCCGGTGCTGTACATAAGCCGCAAACTGTCACAGCGGGAGACGAAGTACAGCACCATCGAGAAAGAATGCCTCGCTATCCGGTGGGCGGTTGGGTCCCTCCGGTATTACCTGCTGGGCCGCGCATTCACCCTCTGGTCGGACCACGCCCCCCTCCAGTGGCTCCACCGCATGAAAGATACCAACGCGCGAATCACCCGTTGGTATCTGGCTCTTCAGCCATTTAATTTTAAGGTGGTTCATAGGCCGGGGGCGCAGATGGTGGTGGCGGACTTCCTCTCTCGCCTCGAGGGAGGGGGGGGGAGGGGTGTTGGTCATCGGCCGGATGGCACCCCGGCCTAAGTCGGGCGGTGGGGGTATGTGGCAGGGTGGGCGTGGTTAGCCTCTGCTTGCAGAGAGAGAGTGAGCGGAGCGGCTCTCGGACCCGGAACCACAGCTGTCATGAGTTAATCAGGACAGCACGATAATTAACAATTGAATGATTGTTGGATTGTTGCCTGATTGCTTTGACAGTGAGCCTGGGCTTTAAAGGAGGGAAGCCGGAGAGGAAAGGGGGCTGGCCGATGACGGGAGGGAAACGGAGAAACGTTTCCACGCGAACCGTAGCCAGCATTTACTCAATAAAGTGTTTGGGTTGATAATTTCCGTGTACTGCCTGTTCTTCCGCGAGGGTGGCACTCGATCCTTGCCACAATTAGTTTTAATGACTTCAACCTAAGTGTATGTAAACCTTTGACTACAACTGTACATTACTCAAGGATATCAGTACATCCCAATTACTCACACCAAGGAGGAAATAAAAGCAAATCAAACCAGTGTCATAATGGCCTTATCTTCTGGCAAAATATCCTGTTAATAACATGATTAAAGGCCAATTTTGGTATTTTTGAAGTTCAGACTGTCTTTCTGACTTCTCAACCATGGTGTCTATTGTTAAATATAACAATTTTGCTGATTGCAATATTATGGAAAAATTAGTAGAAGTGCAGCCTAAGTGCAGTCTATTGCAGTTCCAAATCGCTGCTGTGGTTAATGTAGCCTAAATAAGGTTGGCCAACAAAACTGTCCTCATAGATTTAAAAATCTGGAAAGTGGGTAGCCATTGTCAGTCTATATACCAAGATAGAAAATTTTAAAAAAGTTGAAACTTTCCCATCTTGTCATGGTTTGTGACCTTTTTCCCTTGCGGTCGTGTTCCTCGGTCGCCACAAGTGGGCGCTGCTTCGTTGGTTGAGTTTTGGCTCCGTTCCTTCTTCTCGCGAAGAAGTCATCAACGTTGCACAGCTGTACATTGTTGCTGGTGAGCTTTATAAGCCTTCCATTTCCTTCATTCGGGGCTTCGATATTGATTGTTTGTTGTTTGTGCTGTGGTGTGTTGTATGGCATTATTTGTGCTGTGGTGTGTTGTGTGCGGTTTATTTTTGCCCTTTTAAAGTTTTAGTCGTATGATTGATCTAGTGTTTTAAGGAGACCGTTTTGCTCTGTTGTGCTTTGTTGGAGTTTTACGGGACTTGGCTTTGTGCTTTGAGCTTTCAGGTTACATTCCTGTTTTGTGTGCTCATTTCAGTTGCCGCTTTCTGGTCTGTCCTTTGTTTGTCATTTTGCCTAGATCGTTTGCCATTTTCTGTCTCTTTCTCCTCTCTCTATCTGCTGTCTTTCGTGATAGCAAGAGGAGTTTGTTTATTAAGAGACAGGGTGTTTTATCATACTGACTTTAGGGCTCTATTTATTCTTAGAGGCAGGGCTAGTATTTTCTATTGAGCTTGCGTTAGTCAGATAACCGATAATTCCGGTGCAGCTGTCCTCTCGCCCCTGTGTGCCTTTATCCGTATATGGAGTTTGATGATTTTGTTCGGAACTGTAGTTCTGTTTCGTCTGTCGGTGCATGTCTTGTGTCTTTATCCGTATATGGAGTTTGACGATTTTGTTCGGAACTGTAGTTCTGTTTCCTCTGTTGGTGCATGTCTTCCTGTGGGGAGGATTGGGCGATGTTGTGGACATGTTTGCGTGTGACTGCGAGCCTCTATATAAGCCTTGGAACATTTATTATCAGTTCCTTCACCTCGTTACATTTTCCCTTACTGAGAGGCTAGGGCGTTTATTTTCTATTCAAGCTAGTCATTCTGCAATAAAGTTATGGGACTGTGGTGCTCCGTCGGCTCGCCTGTAAAATGTTTCTCCCTCCTGGGAGATTGGGCGTTTACCCCTTTATGTTCTGCATGTGACTGCTAGCTTATGGAAGTAGCCACGGAACGTTATATCTGTTCCTTCGCCTCCTCATAAACAATAGTATCATTTTGCAGTATTTGTTGACTGTATTTATTTGTGCCTTTACGCTACTCGCCCGTTCTTATGTGTCTCGTTACCGAGACAGGGCGCTTATTATTTCTGGCTATTCAGAGACCTGTCCTTGCGCTTCTACTTGTGACAGTGAGCCGGTTGGTAGCGTCTGTAGGCGTGTTCGTTGTATTGTCTCCTCCCTTATCTGCGGGGTTTCCCGCCTTAGTGGCCTTAGGGCTTAAAGAATCCCCTTGCTGTGTTTGGCTCCTCCTACCTCACATGTCACGCCCCATTACACATCTACCTTGAGATTGCAAATTAACATAAGTTAAATGTGAATGACCAAGCTTGCTAACTTAACTTCGTTTGTTGATTTGATTGCTTAAAAATTCAATCCCCTGGCTATGAAAATCAAATACTGGTTACTGGTAACGTGGTTCAACAGAAAGAGATAAACTTTTGTCCACTCAGCAGCTAAAGGGGAGTAAAGTTATGCTAGCTAATGTTAACTGAAAACATTAGCATGCAAGATGTGGTTAACACCAAGTAACGTTAAGCAGTAATTTTCATTTATTCATTTTGGCAACAAAGAAAACAGTCAATACAATGTAAATTCAACACAAAATGACATAACAGGGTAACGCTGACTTTGATAAGATTGCAATTACCTTGTTAAGTAAACCACAGGAGCTTGTAGGTGAGGAGGAAATCAGCAGGTCAGAGTCGGGCTGAAAATCATCTTCTTCAATTCTTCCTCTTCTTATTATACTTCTATCTTGAATAAAATCACTGATCTATAATATGTTACGCCTATTTTTTAATTTCTTTACGTTGACTGTGTGCTAAATGAGGTGGTGGGACTTGATGCAACATGATTTTGCTCAGATTAGTTATGGGCGGACTCAAGCAACAGAGTCAGACTCAAGTCTGATTTAACTGGAAAAGATAAAATACTGTATTATACTGTAAGATTGTACAGTAGCTTGCTGTTAATATTTTGTTCCTCAAAGGCATCAACATTTACAGTATTCAACTGTATGAAGAACGGTACATTACTGTACAAAATTTCCTGTATTTTTACAGCAAATTGTTAGTGTAATTCATGTTTGATAATGATGACTAATGTTTGTTCAATCAGCATTATGAAACCTCTCTTCTGTTCCTCCTATTATCTAATACCCCTTTCATGTTAGAGCTGTTTCAGAAGCGGTTCAAAATCAGGGGTACAATATGAAAGGGGTATAAATGACTCACCATCGACCAAAAAAAAAAAAGAAAAAAATGCAATTCGCTGTAAACATACGGTACCTTCAGAAAAATGTCACCCCTCATTTCTTGTTTTTCTGCATTGCAAAGTCAAATAAAAATATTTCAATAAACATAAATGTTATGGTGTAACAGGACAAAATGTGAAAACTTTCAAGGGGGTGAATACTTTCTGAAATACTTTTCCCTCCACTGGCTACCTATATCAGCTCACATCACATTCAAAACCTTGGTGCTAGCCTATAGGGCAGCTAAAGGGACAGCTCCCATAATAAAAGATTATCAGACCATACAGACCTACCAGACCTCTCCGTTCTGCTACTGCTGGGCATCTGGCACCTCCCCCCTGTGTGTCTGCACTTCCAGGTCATGTCTTCTGCCTGTTCTGGCCCCCAGTGGTGGCATGGGGTGCATCCCAATATTCTTCACTCCTCTACTCCTTTCGTCCACTTGTCTCCTACCCGGAAGTATGCAAAACTGCCTGTACGTTTCAAGTACATGTACAGTAAGTTGCATGTACTGTATACAATGTACCTGACATTGCGGTTTGTGTCGAGACATTAATTAATTTGCAACAATTAATATGTAATCAATATGAAATCAGCAAGATTATATTAGCACATAAAGATCGGTTTCCGGGGCACGGAAGAGAGGAGATGGTAGTGGAGGAAAGGAGGATGCATTTTTTGAGTATTGGGACGCACCTATGATCTTCCCACTTCAGTCCGGACAGCAGAAACCATGACTATCTTCTTGTGCAGACTGAAGCCTCACCTCTTCATATTGTACCATGGCTCTCCTGACCCGCTTTCTTTGGCTTTCCTTTTGCAAAAATGTTATTGGTATAGCTGTGTAAAGTTCTGTCTCGTGGGTATTTTCATTTGTTACAATACAAACTGTTAGGTTAACATTACACATTGATTATAAATGGGCCTTCTGTGCCTTCTTGGTGATATCACATTTTTGTATTACTGTGACTAACAGTGATGTTTTCCACTTCTGTACGTCACTCTGGATAGGAGCATCTGCTTTGTGTTTGTAATTTACTGGATAATAGGGCATTTCAATCTGAGCCTGGGGGACCCAGTATGTATGAATATTTTTCATTCCAATGATAATTGGAGCCTCTGAATTGTACTGAGCCATTATTTGTTCATAGACACTTTTAATGTCTAATGAAGGTTTCATTTTCCCTCTTAAGGCCACATTATGTCAGAAATAGCTGTGTGTACTCTGATGAGTAAATATTCCATATTCACTACAAATCAGTCAGAAAATAAAATGCTTTAATCATTTGTAATGTGGCAAATATTTATGGCTCCCTTTAGAAAGAGGCTATAAATTATTGACTGACATTTGAAATCAGCGGGATCTCTAAAGTGTGGTCAATGACACAAAACCATTTGTTCTAAATGAAGAGTTCAGAGACAAAACAAATGAGCCCCAAAAAGTTGAAATAAATGGAAGAGCTTAAAAACACATTTAACTACTTTAACTGATAGATTGGCTGTAAAAAAAAACCCACATACCCCACCAAGACCGAGTTTGAAAACCCCTGCAATACAATGTAGGAAAGACAAATGTGATTTGAAACAGTTTTCAAATGAAGTATTTTTAAGCACATTTCTGTGCTTAAAAATTATTAGATTTAATACATGGCATTAAAGGGTAATTCCACGCAAAAATTATGTTTGGTTTGTAGAAAAGTAGCTCTCCTCCTGATTAAAATGAGATCTCAGCCAACTTTCTACCTGTAGTGAGCGCAGAGATATAGCCCCAAACTTCTGCGCATGTACCAGGTACTTGCCTTCCTATGAACTACAACAGCCAAGGAGCTTACAGTTCAGACAACAGGTTGCCACGGCCACTGAATGACGTTATAGAAGCGGAGGCCGAGGGGCTGGGCATTTTACTGCTAGTGTAGTGCATGTCTGCAACGTTTCTTCAAGACGAGAGAGGCCATGTAACTCACTGGCAAGTTAGCCACTAATGTAACAGTTATACTGAAAAAATACCACCATCATTAGCTCAGTCTCCAGAAAAACTGGGAAAATACGGCCCTACGTTTATCTACGTTTGGTATTGTGAAAACATTAGCCAGCCTAGCCAGAAATCTGTAACACTTAGCTAGGCTACACATTTATCACCCCGGTTCCATGTCAGAAAATCAACGTGAGTCCCCGACCTCCCGTTTTTCAGTATGAAATGCTTTTGTATCGACCAACATGCAGATACAGAATAATAAACATATAAGATTAAAAGTTAAAACGTCATTGTTGTAGGCTAGTTGTTAGCCGTTTTAGTTATGTTTGCTAGCAAAGACAAAACTTTCCCACTGCAACTTGAACGCACTGATGTCGGTAATAACATGGAGATATCGTGTTTACCACCCCGATATCCATCCACTTAACATGAACGAATACAAGGTTAACTACTATAGCCCACTACATGGCAAACACATTTAAAAACCAATTTGTTTTATGCCAAGAAACCCGTGGCTAAGAACAGCTAACACACTAGCAAAATCGTTCAATTATGGTCATGGATCATAATGTAACGTTAGTTGACATGGTTCCTTACTGGGTGATTCAATAAGGCAGGGAATCAGGGAATACCGGAGGAGCTCCACTCTATAACCAACAGCACTCGAGTCCTGTTTGGTTTAGTTTGCCATAACATCTTTAGGAAATAGCATAGCCTATCAATGTCATTTTCTGACATTATAATAAAATAGCGATGATAGCTAGCTTGATCTACAATGTGTCTCACTCATTCTGTGGTCCCTATTCAGAACAGTGACAGATGCAGGCAGCATTTCTTCCCTCGCTGGCTCCGCCTACATGCCTATGTAATTTACACGCCCACTTGAAAACACTGTAGTCTTTCAGAGACCAGGAAGTGGTAAAGGTATACCAGAGATTGTATAGTATAGAGATATGCCAACTGCATGAATATCAGGTTTCACCTCCACGGGGCGACTATGAGCACTAAAACTGGGCTAAACAGAGGAGAATGAATGGGGGTCAATGGAGGTTTTCCATAAAACCTACTGTATTCGAGATAATAAATTTTTTTATTGTGAGTTGAAGAAAATTTCCTGATGGCGAATAAGAAAATATGCTTTTCTACGCACTTAGATTAATGAAATCTAGAACCGTTTAGGAAAAAAATTACTATTTTTCTCTGGTTATGCAAATTTCGTCATGAATATTCATGACCACTTTGGACGTGAGACTCAAAAACAAGATAGGCGGCCCACAGCCAGCCGAAATCGTCCAGTAATAACAGCACAAGAATGACGAACAAAATACTAGCTAGTACCGGCGGTACATTGTCTATAAGATATAAGGTAATCTGGTTTTAACAAGAATCTTCTAGAAGCTTCTAGAGAATATATGGTTTTACAGAGCAAGTGAGAGCTACTGGCTAGTTGCTACCGTTGACTGAGGAGATGCCGGTAATGAATATTCATGAACCAGCGACCTCAGCAACATTGCGTAGCATCAATGCTAGTGGAAATGTTTTGAAAGTGAGATCATAACACGACCATCAATTGCATGTTGACTTATAATTATGTACAGTCAAGCCGGAAAGTCTGCACACCCCTTTCACCTTCTCCACGTTTTATTACATTACAGACTTATACTACAATAGATTGAGTTCATTTTTTGCCTCAAACATCTACACACAATAGCCAATAATGATGAAGTGAAAACAGGTTTTTAGAAAATATGCAATTTTATTTTACTGACAAACATAGGTTATTTAGGGGTTACATATCTGTACACACCCTTAGCCTAATACTTGGTTGCTGCACCTTTGGCGGTGATTACAGCTTCAAGGTGTCTTGGGAAAGAAGCTACGAGCTTGGCACACTTGTTTCTGGACATTTTTGCCCATTCCTCTTGGCATATCCTTGCAAGCCCCGTCAGGTTGGATGGGGAGCGTCGGTACACAGCCATTTTCAGCTCTTTCCACAGATGTTCAATTGGATTCAGGTCTGGGCTCTGGCTGGGCCACTCAAGGACATGCACAGACTTTCTCCGAAGCCACTCCTTTGTTCTCTTGGCTGTGTGCTTCGGGTCGTTGTCATGTTGGAAGGTAAACCTTCGCCCCAGAGCGCTCTGGAGCAGGTTTTCTTCAAGGATCTCGGTGTACTTAGCTGCATTCATCTTTCCCTCTATCTGGACTAGTCGCCCCGTTCCCGCTGCTGAAAAACATCCCCACATCATGATGCTGCCACTGCCATGCTTCACTGTAGGGATGGTATTAGCCAGGTGATGAGCGGTGCCTGGTTTCCTCCAGACGTGACCCTTGGTATTCAGGCCAAAAAGTTAAAGGTTGTATCAGCGATTTTGGGTGGAAACATAAATGATCACATTCATCTGATTTTTCCTCACGATCCGCTAGCTGCCCGCCCCATAAGCAGGCCGTCAAAAAACCGCGTCTCTGTAGGCAGCCTATGCTCCGAGATCGTACACAAAAACAAATGGTACTACCAACCACTCAAAACCAAAATAAACAGTATTCCAACCAATCATAATGATCTGCATAAACGCTAATATTCTTATCTCGCTGAAATCTTGACGGATTTACAAACGGTTTGGTTTCTTACAAACGTTATTAACGTGGTTATAATTCTGGATGCTTGAACACTATTTTTTAAAACATAACATAATTATTCATAAGTATGTTTGTTTGGGATTTCGCTTCAGAAGTGACGTCACCCAAAATCGCTGATACAACCTTTAAATTTTGGTTTCATCAGACCAGAGAATCTTGATTCTCATGGTTTGAGAGTCCTCTAGGTGCCTTTTGGCAAACTCCAAGCGAGCTGTGATGTGCCTTTTACTAAGGAGGGGCTTCCGTCTGGCCACTCTACCATAAAGGCCTGATTGGTGGAGTGCTGCCTGGATGATTGATCTTCTGAAAGGTTCTCCCATCTCCACAAGGATACGCTGGAGCTCTGTCAGAGTGACCCTCGGGTTCCTGCTCACCTCCCTGGCCAAGGCCCGTCTTCCCCGATTGCTCAGTTTGGCCGGGCGGCCAGGTCTAGGAAGATTCTTGGTGGTTCCAAACTTCTTCCATTTACGAATGATGGTGGCCACTGTGCTCTTTGGGACCTGTAAAGCTGCAGAGATTTTTCCGTACCCTTCTCCAGATCTATGCCTTGACACAATCCTGTTTCTGAGGTCTGCAGATAATTCCTTTGACCCCATGGCTTGGAGTGTGCTCTGACATGCACTGTCAACTGTGGGACCTTATATAGGCAGGTGTTGGCAATCCCCAATCATGTCCAATCAATTGAATTTATCACAGGTGGACTCCAATTAAGTTGTAGAAACATCTCAAGCAGTAGCAGTGGGAACAAAATGCACCTCAGCTCACTTTTGGGTGTCATATCAAAGGGTGTGCACACTTGTGTACATATGATATTTTACATTTTTTAATAAATTAGCACAAATGTCTAAAAACCTGTTTTCACTTTGTCATTATGGGCTATTTTGTGTAGAATTTTGAGACAAAAAATGAACTCAATCTATTGTAGAATAAGTCTCTAACGTTATAAAATGTGGAGAAGGTGAAAGGAGTGTGCAGACTTTCCGGCTTGACTGTATTTATTATAAGGATTAGGCTTTGCTCATGAATATTCATGTGATTGCTTGGTAACCGACCGCGAGCATGCCCGCTCAGTCTTCACCATGTGTGTGCTGATTTTTGTGAGTTTGTGATTCCCGTACCCAACCCCCAACACCTAAACATAACCTCACAGGAGTTCTCATAACTCTGGCTCATGCCCAAACTGTTAAGATAGTGGGCGAGCCCGACCACAGGAGTTCACGCAACTCGAGCTCATGCCCGAACTGTTAAGATAGCGGGCGAGCCCGACTGACTTAACTGAAACACGCGGTCAGTTACTAAGCAACCACATGAATATTCATGAGCAAAGCCTCATTTTGATGTATACCTCTACTGAATTTTCAACCATATATTCAATTAACTCAGTACAGATTTTTTTTAGCCAGCCACAAAGAGAGACTTAATTAGTTGTGCCTTGATGTGTTAAATAAGGTTAATGTTTTTTTTGGGTGGAATTACCCTTTACAATTCTGTGAATATTTCATGTTTATAACTGAACTAAAAAATACTCTTATTAACTTTATTATTACATGCTGTGTATTCAAAACAGTATTTCAAGTTTCAGTATTTTCAAGTATTTCAAGATTTTCATAACAGTAGCTACATGAGCATCTGTGTATGTTTATTTATTTTTACACAGGGTGAGGGAGTTAAAACTTAATTCTTAAGGCCAGGTGCCATCCCATTCCTAGACTTGGATTTCCATGTTGAATCAACATTTAAAGTTAAGATAAAATAGGATTTATTAACAGACATACAAATATACAAAGCAAATTTATTAATCTAAACGAGGGAAGGAGAAGCTAACCATGGACAAGTGTGTGTGTGCGCGTGTGCCCATGTCCTTTGTCTCTGAATACTGCGGCATGGAAATTTGGCATGTTTAATAACATCACGCTAGTTTAGTTACACGGGACTATAGCGGTAATGTGACCCACTAGAAAGCTACTGCAGGGGATTTTATTGTGATTATCCTATGCCTTTGATGGTGGGGAAGAAGGATACCTTCACCTCACAAGCTACACAATGATAAAATAGTTTCAGTTACTCACTGAATGCAGATCATACATCGTTAGTTATGACGGAGGATAGGGAAGAGCAGAGACACTCCTTCAGCGTGGAATGAGAGTGGTTCCTGCAGTGGCAGATTGGATAATTGCGGAACGCGATTGCATAATTGAATGATTGAGTGAGTTGGTACTCATGGGGCAATTGCTTGATGGAAGTGGGAACACAGGGGGCTGGGTTCCCTGGGGGAATACATGGAGTGCACCTGGGGTAGAACGGGAGAATTGATGGAAGGCGAGCGAGAGAGGGCGGTTTGTCTCTGAGATCCTGCATGTGTGGCTGTGTTTTTTTCTTTTTTTTTTTTCTTTCACCATAACATTCAAAATTTTCTTTTGTATGAGTGTGACTGTGTTGTGTATACGGCGAGAACTTACCTGAGTGCGGCGAACAGCTGGGAGAGAGCTGGAGTGGCCGGCGACTGCGGAAACGAAGATAAAGGGCAGCATTACACCCGGGAACCAGGGATATTGCGATGAGCAGTTGCTGGGGGAACTGACTCATGATTCCCCCAGACCATAAGGTGTGAGCAGGGAACTGAGCGGCAGCGGGTGTGTCCTTCTCTCCCCTGCCTAGAGTTGATGTCCCGCCGCCAAGTCGGCAAGGGTGACGAGGGCGACGGATAGCAGCGGAGGGACTGTGTTCCGAGGAGTGGACAGGCTGATTCCTCGTTGGCGACCACCAAGGGGCGGCGACAGCCGTCCCGTTGTGTATTGTGTGTGTGGTTATTTTGGCTGGACGGCTTGTGTTCTTTTCCTTTTTTTATAATTTTTTTATTTGTGGTTAATGTTGTTTGTTTCTGGCGTGGGACATGATTGAGTTTGGTTATTGTATGCATGTGTATGCCACTGTGTGTGGGCTTTTCCCTCGTGAGTGTTGTGGGGCCGGGCAGCCGGGCGGCCGGTTGTCCCCCGAGGTGGACTATTGAGATTGAGGGTGTGAGCATGAGTGAGTGTGTGCCCATTGCCTGTAACCTAAAATATATTGAGCACAGTGTGTTTTACGAGTGGTGCAAGTGACAGCATGTACTATGTGGTGTGTGGGGATAGGCACGCTTACCTGCGGGTGGGGTCCGGAGTGGGGAAATCCTAAAGAAAGTGCAATTGATGCAGCTGAGGTTTATTAAACCTATGATGGGGAAACTTCACACCTGTTGCAGGTTTAAATGCACAGATGATGTCATCCGTGTCACTTTAATGTTCCTAAAGTGACAATCCCTGAAGTAAGGACTGTCGGCTGCATATCGATCCCTACACAACTGTCAATGCAGAAAGATGTATCAGTTGTTTAACAGAGTTTAAACCTTACATGTTCACATGGCATTTACCATTTTTATTTAATTTAACATTTAAAAAAAAATATAGCTCTACTGCAAACTATTACTATTAATACTATTTATTTAACTATGCCTGTGCAAGTTAAACATTATGTAACTGAGTATTTAGTATTCTCTGTTGCTTCATACAAAAACTAGCATCCCCAATCCGAAATAATGCCGCATGTCTGCGGCCTTAAATAATCAGACTGAATTTGAACCGTGAGCGTCACTTGTAAACATCCCTGTCAATCATAGCTTGTGCTTAATTGGTAGTAATTATTTTAACAACATAGATGGTTGGAATGTAGCAATTGGGATAATTCTTTGACATGCGGGTGAACAAAAAAGCTATTGACCTCTTGTGGGCCGAGGACTGAAGCATACAAGAAATACAAGAAAAAAGCTGAGACAAATGGGTGGTACCTACTACCAAGTGTGATATCTCCAGCCTTATTGTTACATATTTTTCGTAAAGTTTAAAGTGCATCCACTGAGTTACGTCTTATTTTAATAACATTAGTAACTTTTTAAAGTAGGCAGTAAGTTTGTAACTTTGTAAATGTTTTAGTAATGGGGAATACCTTTTATGTTTCTAGCCATCCTAAATTCCAGATTGACTGACATATGGTGATTGTTTTTGGAAAAAGCATTATAGCCTACTGCCGCCAACTAGCCTACAGGATGCTTTCAAGTGATTTTGTGGGCAATGGGTAAGAAAGCATTGTTCCATTTACTCTTCATTACCCTGATTTATTGTTATTATCTGCCTATGCATTCCACTTGTAGAGCCATGGGAACACTTTATTTTTTCCCCAGCAGCTGCTTGCATTTTAATAGCTGCACCTGCAGTTGCACTGAAAACCATTTTCTCAGCAGGAAACATAAATTAAAATAAATGTTAAGACATGGAGTTTAAATTACGGGGCGGCACAGTAGTTAGCACTGTTGCCTCACAGCAAGAGGGTACCGAGTTGGGATCCCGGCCAAAGGCCTTTCTGTGTGGAGTTTGCATGTTCTACCTGTGTCCATGTGGGTTTCCTCCCACAGTCCAAAGACATGCAGTTTAGGCTAAGTGGAGACTCTAAATTGCCCACAGGTATGAGTGTGTGACTGAATGGTGTTTGTGTCCTGGTGGGATAGGCGCCAGGAATAAGCGGGTTAGATAATGGATGGATGGAGTTTAAATTACATTGGCTTATTTGTGTTAAGCAGAGCATGGAGGAATTGCTATTTATAATTAAACATTCAATTTTTTTAACATTTCTATTTTTTTATATGCCTATACCAACCTTCAACCCCTAAGAGAGCATTGCACATCCTGGAATTCTATCATTGCTGCATTGCTTTTGATGAGGCACTTGATATTCACTGTGAACTTGCATGTTTGATCTGTAGAGGTCAAAAACTATATTTAGAACAGAAAGCTTTAGAATGGCAAAATCAATGGCTAATCATCCCATCAGAGTACATTATGTCTGCTGCACATTCTGCTTAAATCTCTACTGATGTTTGTGGCTCCTAAATGTATGCCCTCGACGTTTGCATTTGCAGCACAACCACCTTTGCCTGTCGCATGGCTCTCTGGGAGGCTGAATTTAGTCACACTTGATTTCAGCCGTGACTGAAATGCCTCTTAAAACCGGCAGCCTCCCCAGTGCGCCATGCAGCACTTATGCCATGCTGTCCCTTATGCCATGCTGTTGGCTCGCTGAAGCACGACACGTTTGCTGCGCATAAGGCATTCTGCGCATCACACAGATTAGTCTCTCCTTCACTTACTTCCCAGCAAAGCAAGCTGCAGAGACTGTATGTTAATTAGGAAGAGCTAGCCAGTGGAATATGTAAATAGGCAAGTTCATTAAAAATGATACTATCTCCTCACTGATGTGTCATTTGTTAAGACTTGAAAGTGTGCATAAATTATTCATGATAAAATGACTTCTGAAGGCATAACCTTTTGCAGCTTTTTGCGGTAAAAAAAAGGTTCAGTGATGTTGTAATCCTCAAATGGAGCCAATTACACTGTGGCAAAAAACTTTTCTTTTTCTTTCAGAATCATTGGACACTTCAATAATGAAAGGTGTGGGGAAACACTTAAGTCTTGGCATTTTCTTTTTCTCTTTGTCAGTTCTTCAAACCAGCACGACAGACATTTTCATCAAAAACTCATCCTCAGAGTCTCATTTAATATCCTTTTTTATAGAGATTCACAATTCTATTCTCAAGCCTGATTTGTAAGGTCTATCTTCTCATTATGTGTTATTGCCTGTGAGATGCATAATATGCAGTGCAGGAATAATGCATTATGCAGGTGTAGGCAATTGAATTTTCATAATGAAGATATCATGCTGATCTGAATCGTTAACATTTATTTATTATCTACCTAGAATGCTAAGATCATGGACTGTAGGTGACTGACAGACTACTGCTTCTAAGAGGATTAGAAACACTGAGTGCCAGGTATGACATTCTCTGTTTTACCCAGTAAAATTTTTATATGTATAAATATTAAAGTATTTCTTCATTGGGGGATAAAATCCATGGACATTGTACAGGTAAGAGACAAGTTGAATTTGTCTGGACACGCCCACCCGTTACCCAGCCTCTCTCTCTCTTCTTTCCTCTTAAAGATCCCTGACCAGACATAATCTAATTACAGCCTGAAATGACTGGAACCAGACATACCTCCAAACTTGAGCAAACCTTGCAGGAGGGAACAGAGAAGCCAAGAAGTGTGTCCAACAGACACCAGATGCTCCAAAGAACATCATCTACAACAGTAGATTAGGTATGAGAATTTCTTTCCTTTTGATTTGCTTATGCCCTCTCCCTCAGCTGGTTACACACGTACTGTAAATGATAAGCTTTATATGTTTAATAAGATGTAACTCCCTTACATTTGAGGAAATATGGAGCCAAGCAAATGTGCTGCGTGGTTAATGCCTTTAAAGCCTCAGGGAACAAATATTTGTGATTGCCTTCTAATTAGGTTAATTTTGTTCTTGTGGACATACAATATGCATATACATACTTGTATTGGAAATAATTACTTTCTGAATTCCAGAGATATTGGATACCCTCGTTTTTGGATTGAAGTTGGGCGGTACTATAAGTGGGAATGATGACGTCACTAATCCCACACCAATCACAAGGCTGATGTGGCTTGTCGCTCCCACCAGCATTTGTTAAAACTATTTTTTGCATTAATGCCTTATTTGAACACGGCCAATGTGTTAGGGGGGCTTGAGCCACTGCCCTTTTGCCCTCAGAGTCAATAAATGCCCTTTTTTTGGCTGGTGTTAATTGTATTTTATTTTTTATTTGTTATTGAAATTTTATCAAATATAAAGAGGGAAATGTATAATAGTATCCACGAAAAAATACACCATATCAATTTAAAAAGCCCCCCCCCCCCTCCCTCCTTCCAAATGGTTTTGTCTCAATCAATCAACGTCGCATCTTCCAACATTCCGAATACAACTTGTCATGTGAGAAGCACCGCATCCCCAGCCCTAGTTCGGTTACGGTGAAGATATCACTCAGGTAGGCACTGTTTTAATTATGAAACCATGATTAAACAACACTTACTTTTTATGTTATAAATCCGTTAAATATATATGGGGCGGCAGTGTAGTATAATGGTTAAGGAACTGGCCTTGAAACCGAAAGGTTGCAGGTTCGATTCCCAGGTAGGACACTGCCGTTGTACCCTTGAGCAAGGTACTTAACCTGAATCGCTTCAGCATATATCCAGCTGTATAAATGGATAATATGTAAAAAATGCTAAAAAGTTGTGTAAGTCCCTCTGGATAAGAGCGTCTGCTAAATGCCTGTAATGTAATGTAATGTAAAAAACTATGAAGTAGGTCAGTAGGACTTGCCACCTTAATGCTGCAATTTCATCATTACTAGCATCTGTACTCGCAAGCAAGCAAGCTAGTCTAATTATCATTAAAACGACGTTATCTCTATCATGCAGGACAACTTACAAATATGCAATTAATTTCTGAAGCAGGTAGTTACGTTTTGGTGGTTTAGTGATTAAGCACCCCCTTTTCTTTATAGCCAATTTTCAAAAAACGTGATGTTCAGTGTTTTATTGTTTTGGCATGTCGCAGTGTGTTTTCCCTGTTAAAATAAAAGTTTAAATCAATCAATCAATACATTTTGATTGGGAAATAAGAGGCAGCATAAACACTGCTAGAAGAGGTAAATACACCTGTCTCCAATTAAAGGCAAAATACTTCTCACCTCCCTGACCTGGATCAGTTTTTCAGCCATATGCATAGATATAACGTGCGTGCGTGCGTGCGCGTGTGCGTGCATGTGTTTTTGAATATAATTTAATACTGTAGTTTATTTTCCTCTCAGTGTGATGATCAAAAACATGTTACTAAAATCAAACTGTAGTTCAGTAGTTGTACCGTATGTCTCATTTATAAAATATATACAGTGTAACAAAATGATACAGAACATGAAAACAGAAGGAAGTTTTGAAACCCCAAATTCAGGGGCCTTATGTGTGGATATTCTAGCCCTGTGGATTTAGCTACTATTTTCAGTAACATTACACATATCTTGGCAAACGGGCGTGTAGCACTAACGTTAGATAATAATGTCACATATGCCTTCTTGCTGCGCTCGCCAGTGCTGGGTACAGGCAGTTTTTTTTTTTTTTTACGCACAGAACTGAAGCGGAGTTTTAGTTGACAGGGTAACCAACTAAACAATTCCATGGCATTCAACATGCAAGCTACCCAACATCAACTAGCAGCAATACCCACGTCTTTATTGGAAGAAACAAATGTTATAACAAAGTTAAGAAGTGTTGTTTATTATTAAATGGAAACTTAGTATGTTGAAACCCACCATTCCATCACCACCTGTGAAGCCAGAGAATGCGGGTTATCTGGTTGTGGAATTTCTACACTCTCAAATTCAGTGTTGGTAGGTTCGTACATATTCTCTCACTATTTAGAATTTTTGTGGTGTGTGATGGTGAGTGTCTTCTTGGACACAAATCAAGCGTGCTCATTAGAATATTACGACCACACCCCGACCGTCCTAATACAGGTCTGATCAGCTAATTCAGCTGTTTATATATATATATATATACACTGCCCGGGCCCAAAAAAAGTCGCACACTCTAATATTTTGTTGGACCGCCTTTAGCTTTGATTATGGCGCGCATTTGTTGTGGCATTGTTTCGACAACCTTATGCAATGTCACAACATTTATTTCCATCCAGAGTTGCATGAATTTTTGGCTGAGATCTTGTATTGACGACGGGAGAGTCGAACCACTCCGTAAAGTGTTCTCCAGCACATCCCAAAGACTTTCAATGGGGTTAAGGTCAGGAATCTGGTGGCTAATTCATGTGTGAAAATGATTCCTCATGCTCCCTGAACTACTCTTTCACAATTTGAGCCCGATGAATCTTGGCATTGTCATCCTGGAAAATGCCCATTGATGGGATAACCTGGTCATTCAGTACATTCAGGTACTTAGCTGACTTTATTTTATTGCTGCATAATGTTGCTGAGCCTAGACCTGACCAACTGAAGCAACCCCAGATCATAACACTGCCTCCAGAGGTTTGTACAGTGGGCACTATGCATGACGGGTGCAATGACGACTTTTTTTTTGGCCGGGCAGTGTATTTTCATTCAAACCTTGGTGGATGCTTAATAACACACTCAAGTTTGATATCATACATATTAACGATTTTAGACTTTGATCCCTGGGGCTTTAAGTATACATGCAGAACATGTACACAAACAGTGATACATAACAATGCAATGCACATACATATAGTGTAAGCAAATTAAATATATCCACATGAGAATCAGTTCATGCACACAAAAAATCCTTGTATGATTAATTAACAAGGGAGACAGCTTTTCTCTGAAAAATTGTATCAGAACATTAAGAAACAAAAATTCACTTTAATAGTAAAATAGGTTAAAAATAAAATAGATTTTTATAACATTTACACATACAACATTCAGTCCCTTGGATTTGGAGGACATCCCTTTCAAGATTAAATAAATACTTATGTAAATATGAACATAAATTTGCTCTTAAATGTAGAAAGAGTGAAAGTATTGCTTATAATATAAATAATTACCATTGGCAGGTTAGCCCATTTTTTATAAGGAAATGCATTATTCATGTTACCTTTATACATGAAATGAATAATTTAATGTCCTCTTTAAAATACCCTGCTGGGTTCTATCAAACATGCTACATCAAACTGAGCAAATGATGGTAACATTTCCTATTAAGTTAAGATGTAACAGCACTTACAATAGAAAGACAATCTTCAAAAAGCAGATAACTGACTTGAGCTAAATGTACACTTCTAAAATATAGAGAAATGTCATTTCCTACTGAAATGTAAAAGTTAAAATGGCTTTAAGCCAAACTAATAGAAAATGTATACAAATTTAAACATCTACTACATATTACAATGCCTATTAGGAGACGCATTATTCCTAAAATATTTCTATATGATATTTATCATTTTTCAGTAGAAACTCCACATCCCAAATGAAAATATAATAATCAGAGCATCGATGTTCTGTCATTTCAGCTTTTATCATAAGACTAATGGGAATTTAACTACTTTTGGGCATTGCGGTACACTTCCAAGCACACTGACCATATTCCAATATTTATGTGCAGCTTCCCAGTGATAGTAATGAACAGTAGTAAACAAGTTGAAATAATCGGATGTACAAGCTGAGAATGCTGCAGTAAAATTGTGATGCATAAAAACATTGTAACAACTTTTTACAATCTTTCTTTTTCACCCTGGCAGCTACCAGAAAGCGCTGATGCCATATATAAGATGTGATGATTATTATGAAAATGAACAATGCATAGCAATGTATATTTATGAGGGTGCTGTACATTAGGGCACTTTACTTTTGCAAACCACTAAAGTCACCTAGCCGAATGATAGCTGAAAAGATTTGCTGCTTGACAATTTTGTCCTTGAACAGAAAAAAAAAAGTTTTCTCTTGCAAATATTGAAATCATGCACTGATGCAAAATCCAGTTGGTGACATCCACAGTGGACATGGGAGGACAAATCACTGGCAATAATGTTTTGAAAGAGATACATTATGAATAAAGTTTTAGAACCCCTCCAGTACTGTGAGCATCCAACCTAGAAATTAATTACTGCCAGCTTTGGCGTTCTTATTTATTGGTTGATCAGTAGTGCCATTTAATTGCAGCAGACCATTGTGAATTTGTCAGAATATATATATATATATATATATATACATATATATAGCAGTCTTTCAGTAAATGATCCCTACTTTCTAATTTTTTTGCCAGACAGGCATGCACTCCCATCACTACTCTGTCACTTGTGATGTCTGCATGTGATACCAGCATTTACCTTTTCACAAAATGACAATATAATAATGATCCTATTAATTATAAGATTGTATTCCATGAAACGGTTGAATTATAGCTATTACTGTTCAAATTACAGAGTGGATAGCACTAATGATGTGTCAAATAATTGTGTCCATAAAAAAACCTTGTGTCCATGCACACTCCCTGCCCTGACTTTGAAAGCAAGGTTTTTATTGTTGGGACTATGGATGGACACTTAACTCAAAAGCAAGTCTGGGGTTAATCTGTGGACAGCAAATATTGCAAACACTGACTGAGTATGACTATTTAGTGATTTTGCTATACACAATATATTACTACTACTAAACGACAAGGTCTCTTGGAAATTACTAATGAATTGTGTACAGCCAATCCATTTCCTCAAACACAGGATTAACAGTATGTTTGTGCACAAGACACAAGCTGTGTCCAGCTGTGAATGTAATTTCGTCTTGTCAAATACCATCAAAGGGATGCAGCACCCTGAGTGAGGACTGAGGGATGTTTTCCTGTTCCGTGCTGAACATAATTTTCTGGTGAGTTCTTTACCTTTGTTTTCCCCACGGACCCTTCATCCAAAATAATTAATTCTTGTAAAAATAAATGAATCAGTAAAAAAACTCTATTTTAATCATAAAACTCTATTTTAATTTTATGAATACTCTCATAAAACTTTTTTTAAAAACTGTAGAAGACAACTGATTTCACTACATTTTAGCACAGGCTTCGTTATTATCCTTTTTTTCGAGGCTGTTGTTTCAAGGAAGCTCATATACAACCACAGAAGCTCCCTGAAAGACACCATATATAGAAATCTAGATCTAAATATAGATCTAGAACTGTCCAGTTCCATAAAATTTGAATGCTCTGTACTGAAGTGCCCACTGCCGGCTCTAACATTTTACCTGTCTCTCCCTAAAATACAGAAATGTTCCACTGAAATTTCCAACTGCACCCACACATCCTGTTCAACATGCTCTTCATTTCAACATGTTCTTCTTTTTGATTTGTGAATGATTATGGTAGATAAACAACAAGGGTATGTAGCTATACAACACACTGAAATCAAAATGGCAAAAATAAATAATTTTAAAGGCTTTTCCCCACTCCATTACCAGTTTTTTCACATTTAATATGTATGTGGTCTGCATCTGCTCAGTTTCAACATAATTTTGTCCACTTTTTAAGGAATACATAAACATCTTAAACTGTGTTTCAGTTTACCTATTTTGAAAATGAATACAATATTGAAACTATGTCCAAATCACAGACTTTATTTGGAACTACCTTTTGAGAAAGTATGACAAAGCTGTACATTGAAACTCACAGACAGAGAACGAATTAATTCCTCATCGAGATCTTGCACTCAAAAGCTTACAAAAGGACCACAGAAGGCAAAGATCTTTGTATTCCATTGACATGTTACCCTTATAGGCATAAACTGGTTGATATAAATTATCTAATGGGATATATATCACAAAGTGCTAAGCAATCAGGTATTGTATATCAGCACAAAATAGAGTTGAGATTCGGGAAATGTGCAATCAATATATATGATTGATTTAATGCTGAGATTAAAATTCGTAGGTCGGCATTTTAAATTTTAAAAGGGGTAAAAACAAGGGGCTTGAACTGAATTTGTTAGTTAAATGGAATCAATGAGTTAAATGGAATCCAGACTAAAGTGACGCCTGAACCAGTAAATGGAATCCAGTCTAAAGTGACACCTGAACCACTAGATTGCTCAAGAATGATTCATTCTCTTATATTCTACATGGAAAAAGGAGAGCATGATTGTGATAAGCCCCTTCCCCACACTGCAACTACGCCAGATCACAGTACCACAGAGAGCAGCGCTGTGGTCATATCCCACCAAAATACACTCACCTGTGCAAGCGACTTCAATTAAGCCACCCAGCTTCAGCCATTTATAATTAATTGATGGCTGGATAAAAGAAGGCACAGCAACCGCAGGTTGCGCCCTGTTTACCTTAATGCCATATCAGGCTCAGAGGCTGAGAATCCACATTAAATCTAGGCTGGATACCCCTGGGCTCTCTACCTCCAGAACTGGCCCTGCACGAGGGAGAGGAAACCAGCACTACTTTCCTCTTCGGTGAACTGTAAATAAATATACCCGTGAGTTTCTGTGCAACCGTTGGGTCATGCCCTGTGCACTGACCTGTGAGGCTGTTCTTCCCACTCACAGTGTCACAGCTGCTATATGGGACATTTTCAGTGCATCCCATGATTCCACCTTTCCCGACAGAGCCTTTTCATAGCTCTTGTCTTGTGGGGTTTCTTGCGGACAATTTTGTGTACTTATGTAAATTATTCTGACATTGTATTAAGAATATACCTTTGGCTGAATTTCAAAATGCGGTTTTAAAAAACAGTTTCGGTGTGTGTATGTTGCCAATGGAAATGTGTCCAATAATTGACGCAGGTCTAAGCACAGGCTTTGTGAGGTGCATTTGAGAAACAAATTGTTTCAGACAAAAAAATGACCACTCCAAAACATGGAATATAGTCCTATATTTCAGATATCTCGCATGTCACATTTTTTGTAAAAAAAAAAAAAAAAGCCCAAGTTGCACAGTACTAGTGAGGTCAGTCCTTGAACTCGTGGAGCGCCAAGGCCTGAGTGTGAAAACGATAAGTATTCTGTATATTCTGTATATCCGAATGCTGCTGTCATCGTCACCAATGCCATTAAGCAGAATAAACATCAGAGTCACAGCATGACTATTATTATGAATGCCTATGACTTATTTTTCTGGCTCAGAATTACCAAGGTGAAAAAAGAATGTAAACTTTGAACTTTGTCTTTAAGCTTTTTAAATTTCAACCCAATAGTTAAGAAAAAATTACTGCATGCTGATGCAAGTAATGTGGCCATGCTTGACATGAGAAATATGATGCAGAAGGCATGGGAAATTGACTTTGAATGACTTCCCAATTAGAAGAAATACAGACTTGAAGTGCACAATTCACCCCAGGGTGACAATCTGTGACATTTAGAGGGCTCTGAAATTCCTAGAGAAAAAAAGACGTGTAAAAGCAACCCAAACAATTTCCAGAATGGCAATGATATGCCGAGTCATGAATATGACATGCCCCATCTGCATGACTAGACTGGGCCCCTCCCCTCATACACTTGCCAACAGATGCAGATCCAAATATGTCAGTATACGTATATAACAGGGCCACCATTTTGGGATATCTGTCTGTCCTCTGCCACAATTAGCCATTTGAGCTGCCCATCGCTACTATCCCTTTACCTCAAGGCCAATGATTCACCGCTTTGTCGGATTTGCTTTGTAGTCGCGTCAATGACCTTCAATATGCACTTATTGTACGTCGCTTTGGATAAAAGCGTCTGCCAAATGATTGTAATGTGTAATGTAATGAGGACAGATGCTTGGGCACAGTATAAGGGCTATTGTGTGTTCGCCCACCCCAGTCTACCTGCCAGTCTGTTGTCATGGAGATGTCAGGCTGTTCATCCACCTGTTGCCCTCACCGGGATGTTTATCACCCTGCATGCCATGAGGGACATGAGGTCCAGAATATAGGTGGTGGCACACCCATGCATGGACATGAAGAGGTCAGCAATAGTCACCAGGAGGGACAGGCTGACACAACCCCTCTCAGACCATTGGGTCCCACCAGCACCCCAGAGTGCCAGTTTCTGGCAGCGACCGGAGAACAGGAAAAGCTGCCGAATGTCCGCGGTCCTCAATACTGACTGACTATTCTTGGACTGTCACTTTTAAATAGCACTGTCATTCATCGTCTGTGAGTAATTAGTAGTAATTACTTTATAACATAGATGATTGGGGTGGCACAATCAGGATAATTGTTTGACAAATGGCTCAACAAAAAGGCCACCAACCTCTCATTAGCAGATGACTGAGGTACATGAAGAAAACAAACACAGACAAACTGGTGGCCCAAATAATAGTGTAAATGAGTTAATTGATCAATCCTTTACAAACAAGATGTCTAAAATTGATAAACTGCTAGATAAACTGCTAGAGTAATTACAAGGCTGTAACTTATGAAGAACACGCCTCAAGTAGGGTATGGATGTAGATTTTAGGGTCTTATATGAGAGGCTAAAAAGGTAACATTTGAGTATTGATTTAAAAGCCAATTATATTGTTTTGAGATACAAAAAATTAGATTGCTCAAGTACCAAACCCATGTAATGCTTTATAGGTTAAATAAGTAGCAATCTTTAGTCATCAGCATGGTATTTAATCAAGAGCCAGTGAAGAGAAGCAAGAATGGATGTTATGTAGGGTGATCAGATTCCCTATAGGACCGTGTACATAATGCAGTTAGAACCTACATGACAATTACAGTCATTGAAATATCATAGAACTGAAATACAGGACAATTCTCAGAGTAATTCGGGACACGTGAAATGGGGCTGAAATACAGGACTATCCTTACAAAAACATGTCTGGTCACCCTAATGTTATGGTAATAGTTCATGGCCTTAGACAGGAGCCTTACTGCCTCATTTTGCATCAGACAAAGGTGGCAAAATATAGTTTGGACTGCAAGACAATAAAGCATGATAATAGTCTAATCTTCAAGACATAAAAGTCTGAATAAGCTTTTTGGAATCATTTTGTGATCTAAAGCATCTTAATTTAGCAATATTTCTAAGAATGATATTCAAGGGAGAGATGTGGGTCACATATACACTAATACTATGACATAAATACTTCAACAGAACCTTGAGAAACTCCATAATTTATTAAAAAAATTTATTTTAGAAATTACTTCTGAACTAAGTGACATCTCTTTGACAAGTACGATTTAGACCAGGGGCCTCATTTATCATTATGTTTGGTAATTTGATCCTAAAGTCATCCTTACAAATGGCAGTCTGATTTTGTTTAAGTAGGAAATTATACTGATTTATTATTTGTTCATAAGCCTGGGATACAGTTTTTAGGATCAATGTTGATAATGATCAGATGATCTCCATGGTCGTACATGCATGTGGTTTGATAATTGAAATGCACCAGTTTTTTAAACTTTTTTTAAATATATAAAATAAGAAATAAAGTCCAGCACAGCTTGTTAAATAAGGCCGCAGTTCAGTTGCTTCTTTGTGGTGGTTGAGGTGGATACAATGTGGGGAAAAGAAGAGAGCTATTATCTCTGAGGTGGCAGCAAAAAAAACCCACACACAGTATTTGGAAAACTTGTAAGTGGCATTTTGAACTAACCATGTGAAGCGTTCAATTTGGCTAAATATAACAAATGCTGTCAACCCTGCATCTTCAGGGAGGCAGACTGTATCAGAGGCAAAGAAGACATGGTTCAACTCAAGATGTGCACTAAAAAGCAAATTGAGGTACAGAAAAGGAAAATAAATGCATTTCACTTGACTTCCCTGGACCAAGTTGTCATCAAAAAATCACACAATCACCCCCAGGGAAGTTTCAGTGCAATCTAGCCTTAATCTTCCAACACTAAACAAAACTGTCTAATAATAAAATGTGAGAAAAACAAGGAAAGCACTCTTGTAATGAGGATGTTTGCTAAGGCTTTGACAGATGCTATCAAAGTCGTCGTCCATGGATGTCCAATTTGCAGAGAACCACCACAGCAGCAAGGACCTAAGCAGAGAACTAGTAGGAGAGACTGGGTGATGGAGCAGCAGGATGCTATTATTCAGTCAATCAATGTTTTATCTGTTGAAATATCAAATGTTCATTCACATTAAAGACCAGCAATTAATTCATGTCCCCTGTAGGGGACATGAGTCTTTGGTCTTAACTCAAGAAGCATTTATTCTATACTGAAACCTACACTACAAGGGACATTCAATATTATATATATATATATAAATAATAATAATAATAAGATATAATATTTTTGAAAGTATTTTCACTGCAACATGTTTTTGTCAGCTTTCTGGCGGTGTGATAAAGGCACATCCAATGGCCCGTCAACAAACCAATTGCTTGTTCCACAACAGATCGAATTCTGCAATGCACTCATTGGGTTTATTTGGTCATAGAATTTTTACTGGGCTCATTAGTGGTGTTAAGAGCCACAGTTTCAGCCCATACACCCATCAAGTACAGGGATAACATTATTCAATCAATTAGTTTACAAGAGTATTGACCTATCTAGGTTTAAATGCATCTTAACACAAACCACTCCTTAATTTAAGCAATTGCTAATGATGCCATTTCGAAGAATGAAGGCATTGTGTGTGCTGCCAGGCAATCATGCTACCACATTTAAAATATACTGATATTGCTTCCCACTGAGGAAAGCAAATTTGTCTTGTGACGGCACACGTGTAGTAAAATGGGTTCAGTCAATAGCATCGAAGTCAGTGGGAAACCTTGCAATGTACTTCTTGATCCATGTGTAACAGTCGGGTGTAGGGCTGCTAATGTAATGACTACGCCACCTAGGGAGTTGCACCCTAGGAAATAGTTCTGCACCACAGATGCACCTAGTTACACAAAATGGGTTCCCCAGAGTTCTTTACAATAATAAGTCAGAGACGTGGTCTAGAATTCAAAAAGGAATGGTTTTATTGGAAAATACGATTTGTAGAAGAATAGCTGGAAGAGCTGTGGAATCAAGATCACTGAAACAGGACTAGCAATAATAGTTAATTTAATAGAGTTGCAATTCATCAATTATAAGAGAATACATTGACAATACTCCCAGTATTCACACCAACTACAGAATCAGGATAACTGGGAATAGAATTAATGGAGTTATAACATTGACTAAATATAATTATTTATTACAATTTTGGTAGAAAAAAAGGATATGTTTAACAATGCTTCCAGTATTTATAAAACCAATTGGCTAGCTAGAGTTAATTAACTACAGTGGGTAAGGACGCTGACGGGGAGAAGTATACTCACCAACAAGGGGAGGGGGCCCCACGGTGCAAAAGTACTCACCAAATAGTGCTCCCACAGCAATGGCTTATACACAGCAAAAATCAGTGGCAAATGCGTGATTCCCGTGCAATTAAATTACCACACGAAGTGAAGGGGGGAAGCTCCACTAATGACTAAACCCCACCACCAGACAGCGTCGTGCCCACTGTTGGTCAGAAAACAATAAATTAGCTATTTAAAATAGATACAAAACACATTACCAATACCAGTTAGTTGATATTAAAACCTCGCCACTGTGCGCTGCTCGAGAATATTACCGGACAGCAGGGCAGCGCGACCAGCACAAAACAAAACAAAACGCAGCTTACAATTATACCAAACTGTAAACTTTCATCCGCTTATACGAAACAGAATATACTTAAACAAAATGTATCCAAAGGAAGGCAAAACAAACGTAACTAAAGAGGCAAAACAGCAAATAAGGTTGCACCTAAAAATAAAAGAAAATCAGTCAGCTTACATTCGTTCTTCTGCTTAAAATGACCTCGGACGCCGAACAGCAGTCCTACTTCACCATAGGTCTACGTTACCTGGTCTAGCAGCGCATGTGAGCCAACAAAGCCATTTACCCAGATAGGCAACCGGTCACGGAGCTCATTCACTGGCCTATCAACACCTTTAAATGAGAAATAAGTTTAGCGAAGTAGCACCAAACCATCGCAACACTTCACACTCTGGGAAATAACCTACCTAATAATGGCGATCACCACGGATATACCTCAACCGGGGGAAAGGAGCACGCTGTGATTAAAATATATATTAGTTCAGGCCAGGGATTACTAATGGACATAAACTGGCAAACAAACATTTCGCTTACCGATAGCCACCCAAGCAGGAGACCCGGTAGAGAGAACAAATCAATAGCAAGCGCACGAGGGGGAGAAGACAGGTAAGGAGAGTTTAAATACTAGAACAGGTAATTGGCAGCAGCTACCTGGGTGGCCACAACCACACCCCCATTAAGCTACCTCAGATCGGAAGTAAAGCGTTTACCCATCCTGTCACACATGCATGTTGCTCTGCACAATAGTCATTTATAATTCTAAATTAGAAATATTATAAATAAATTATACATTAATACATAATAGGACTGAGCCCAATAAGGCCTTGTAACACCATTGGCAGAGGTGGCTGAGCATGGGCTGAGATATCCAGATGTATCGGCCAACTCACATTGAGAAATCCCTGTGGACTAAAGTATAAGAACGGACAGCACCTAAACATGTAGAGGTATAGGGTGAGTGGGTGGTTTGCCTTTTCAAATGTGGTGCCAACTCATTTCACACATGGACCTAAATAGCAAAATAGAAATCTATGCCGAGGAACCATTCGATATATTTAACAGTAAGAATAAAAAACTTTATAATCATGGAGCCAATCGTGTTACAGAATACAGAGTAACTGGTATTTGAATCAAACAAGCAATACAGCATCTATTATAACAAACAGTGAATAACAAAGCAAATAAAAACCATATCAAAATAAAACCCATCATCATATGGAAATATGATTTTATGTGACAATAATGGTACGAGTAGTGCTAGTACTGTATGTATAGTTACGATCATTTCAGTCCTGACAAACATCTGTAACTCCTGGCAGAAAGTAAGTGCCAGATTCAGAGTTGAGATAAGCACGCGCAAATGGGACTTACTCCCAAAATTCCATGCAGCTTAAGCTATTTGTGATTCAGACATTTGACTTATCTGCCGTTTTAAGCGTCTCTCCAGTATGTACGCGCGAGGGGTGTAGATTTTATGAAAAAGAGGCGTGTCTGCAAGATGCTGATTCAGAGTTTTCACTTAATCATTTTTTTCCACGCAACTTTGTTAAGAAAAAAAGGTGGTTTATGTCTAGTGCCACCAATAGATGATTATTAAAAATACAGCATTTTTCACAAATATGGATATTATAATGACTGCATGTTCTTTGAAAATAATATTGGTCTTATTTTACTTTGCCTAGCCTATTTGCAATTATCAAAGAGCTGTCATAAAAAGAAAAATATGCAAAAGTAGGCTATGATAGACTGTCTGGTATATCATAACAGACCAATATTAGATGGATTAATTGATAGACGTTCATATTCGCTTTGACAGAGAGACGATTTTCTAGCCTACTTGTGTCAGCCCACCTAACCTACTTGTGTCTCTCTCTCTCCTTACTGGCCACATCCTTCCGGCATCTGACAGATGCACTCAAAAAAGAAATCATTGGACAGTGGTTGCAAGTAATGGGATATTAAGTATCCGTGACTTCAACTGGTTAAGTTGAAGACCTTGCATATGGGCTATTATGATCAATAATGCTGTTACGGGCTGGTGGAGGAAGGACCCAAGCGCAGGCAGGAGTACAAAAAACCGAAGTTTAATGAAGGGACAAGGCAGCAATCCGTAGTACAAACAGGCAGGGTCGAAAACCGGGGAGACAGGCAACGGTACAAAACACAGTCCAAAGAGTAATCAAGGAACAGGCAGGGGTCGGAAACGGGAAGGCACAGCAAAGGCACAAAAACAGAATCCAAAAACAGGGTCACGAGAACACAGGCAGGGGTCAAAACCAGGGAGGAATAAGAGGAACAAAAAGAAAACAAAACGAAGAACAGACAACAAAAATAAAATAACGGGAAGGATGAGGGATAACAAAAACGAATACTAAGACAACTCTGGGAAAAACTCACGAAGAAACACTGAGATGACAGGGTATATATACAGAGAGGGAGAAAGACATAATGGGAATCAGGTGTGCAGAGGCGTGGAGGGGAGATTGCTCACAGGTGAGAACAATGAGGATTAACAAGAACCAATAATACAATAACAGGGGAAACGTAAGACACGGACCGGAATGCACATAGACACAATGATAACAAACGGCCTGGGGTTAGCAGGTAGACACATGCACAGCTCGGAGGGGAGGAACACGGAAGTGGACACACGTGCAGAGAATGAGAAATCACAGATAGATGCAGGGATAGGATAACGAGGAGGGAAATGACAGCTGCAGGTAGAAACTCAAGATGAATTAGTAATTAGTAATGTTAGTAGCAAACTCTAAAACCCTAATGTTAGTAGGTTAGCTGGTTAGTATTATATACACATTAGTTTGTTAGCAGGTTAGTATTAAATCTAATCTAACAGTTAGTAAAACTGAAAAAGAAAAAACTGTGAAATCCTGTAACCGTAAAAAAAATAATGGTTACAGGACTGTTAAAAAACAGTACTGTGGGCTGCCGCGGTGGTACAACAGTAAGAGTGCCGACCCCCAGTCGGCACAGTTGCACTCCGAGGATTGGGGCTTGCGCCCCGGCCCCGCCAGATCCAAGCACGGCCGGCGCCCCGCGCGAGCGGCAACCGGCGGCTGCCCCCGGGTGGGGGGAGGGGCCCGGGGAGAATCGCCATGCACAAAAAGGCCCTGGACGAGTTGGAATCACGGTCAGGAGCTCGAGGAGAGCCCCGCAGAGGATGTGGCTCCCCCCCCACCACCGGCCGACAGGGCCGCACAGCGGCCGCCCCCCAGCAGCCACCACACGGGGGGAACCGAATCAGAACGGGCTCAATTGGCTACCAAAATGGGAAAAAATCTGAAAAAATTTACATAATGACTATTAGTTGATCACCCACAAATTGTGAAATGATAACACAAATAATACCATTTATTTGAGATCTTAGTAAATCGACCCCCATGTGCATTAAAAACTTTGGGTCAGATTCAGAGATGGCCAACTTAAGTCATGCTCTTAAGTGCCTTTCCTGCGCAGATTTAACGCGGACTGATATACGCCGTATTGGGATGGCAGGTATGCCATCCGCCAAGTTACGGCTTGGCGGGGCATGCCCCATACCTACGTATACAGCACAGAGAGTTTGGCACTTTTCAGGGTTTCCTACAGAAGTAACCACAATGACCACAGACTCTCAGCCCTTAAAAACATTAACTTCTGGTGTACCTGACCTCAGGTAACCACACAGCATTCAGATACAGCTTCACACATGCACACAATAAAGCCCCAAACTTGGGTTATTTAGCCGTTTTTCTCCTTCTGCTTTTCTCATTTTTCTTCTTCCCATTTTTCCTGCCATACCCTCAAAGAATAATTGTCCCCATTGGATAACAACATCGCATACCTGCTCTCCCAAGCTTAACCCTTGTACCCTCCTCGGGCCATTTGTGTCCATTTGGGTTTTATTTGTTTCGATCATTCGGGCTGTGATTATGCTTTAGCCATGATATTTGGTCAAGGTCTGTATTTTTGGACGAACTTTGGAAATTCAACCACTGATTCTATATTAAGTCTATAATCCACTGTCTAATCAAAATTGTTACACTCAGCCTCCTCTGGACGTTTTTGTCCCCATTGACTTCCATTATAACAAAGTGTTTTCATCCCATGGCTGCTACAGCAACATTTTTTTAAATTTATTTTTTAAGGCTTTCAAACTGAAGCCGGGGCTTCAAAATTGTAGTTTTTATTATTTCCCAGCTGATTGGGCCATTTTTTCATTTTTTCATATGGAGCAATTACATGCCATTTTCCTGTTTTCTCTTTCCACTGTGTTATGGAGCACTGCAGGCCAATGGAATAAATTTATTCAACTAAAATGGTGTTGGCTTGTTGTTATGGATGTAGAGTGTGGTGTGTATCTGTGTATTGAGAAATTAGTGTGTGTGTGTGTGTGTGTGTGTGTCCGATGTTCAGGGCCACAATGTCCCGCAAACGATTCAAAACTCTATGCATCAAGTTGCGGTTTGATGACCGGCTTTCACGGCCGGCACGCCTGAGAAATAATAAACTTGCTGCCATTTTGAAGCTGTGGGAGATGTGGGCGGGCCGGCTTGGTCTTCTGTTCAACCCGGGCAATGATATCTGTGTGGATGAACAGCTGGTGCCATTCAGGGGACGCTGCAAATTCCGACAGTACATTCCCAACAAACCAGCAAAACACGGGATAAAGATTTGGGTGGTCTGCGATGTAGCCACTTCATACGCCTGGACGATGCAAGTTTACACCGGGAAACAAGAGGGCGCCAGGCCAGAGGTGAACCAGGGGAGGAGAGTTGTCTTGGAGCTGACAGAGGAACTCCAGGGGTATGGCCATACAGTGACCTGTGACAACTTTTTTACATCATATGCACTGGTGGAGGAGCTCCTAAAACGAAAGATGGCCCTGGTCGGGACAATTCGGAGGAACAAACCCGAACTTCCCCCGAACCTGCTACAGACCAGGCAGAGAGCCATCCTGTCCTCCGTCTTCACCTTCACAAAGAGTCACACAGCTGTCTCCTATGTACCTAAGCGGGGCAAGAATGTTCTTCTCCTCAGCACAAAACACAGAGAGCCATCCGTGAGCGAAGCTGAGCACCAGAAGCCAACCATTATACTGGACTATAACAGCTGCAAAGGAGGTGTTGACAACTTGGATAAGGTACGTTCCATTACGCATCAATTAGCACACACTTATGAGATATATTTAGTGTTTTTATTATTCATTATTTCTTGCATGTATCTATATAAAGAATGAATGATATATTTGGGTGCGATGTGTATACAGTATATTAATTTTTTCTTTGGTATTTCTTTTGCAGGTTGTGGGCACACAGTTGTGGGAGAAAGTCCTGTCGGTGGCCACTGACCCTCTTCTACAACATCCTCGATGTCTCTGCATATAATGCATTTGTGCTGTGGATGGCTGTGGACCCCTCCTGGAACGAGGGGGAAAAAATACAAACTCCGTCTTTTTTTGGAGCAGCTGGGAAGAATGCAGATCACTCCGCCAATGGAAAGGCGCACCTACGTATATGCCTCGCACACCAAGCTCAGCTGCTTTGGTGGCAGAAGCGCAGCAGGGGGAGGATAGTGGGGAACCAGACAGAGAAGAACCAGGCAGCTCCACAACCCCCAAAATAAGGAGGTCATGTAAGCTTTGCACTGTCCAGAAAAGGTGTGTAAACACTTGCTTCAAATGTGGGATCTATATTTGCAGGGCCCACACAGCCCACTGCTGCAGCTCTTGTTGCAATTGAACTCAAATTGAACTCTCTCTCTCAAACAAACATTTCTGTTCCGAATGTTGAATGTTGTAGTTGTTGTTTATTTTGAAAAATAAAACTTGTTCATGTTCAAAGTGATGCTTTATTTCTTGAGCAAAATAAGGTAATATGCTATTAGAAGGTCATATTCTTTACTTTAATCTTATACTGCACAAAAAGTAATAATCCATCAAAAACAATGTTGGTGCTAATTATTGACCTATCCCAGACTGTGATAATCAAAAAAAGAAGTTTGCACATAGCCTTTATTATATTGAGAATATTTCAATTTGATTTTATGAATATGAGTGGTATCATCACAAAAACTGGCATTTAAAGGGTTAACATTCTATAAATGAATGAATATTTGGTAGTTATAATCAGGACTGAAGTTGGTTAAAAGATGTAGCAAAAAAAAGTGAAAAGAAATATCAATATACAAGGCTTTTATGGTATTTTTTCATGTGGACACTTTTGTCCATGAGGGGTCTTAGTGTAACTTTTTTTTTTTATATGACATTGCACAAAAAGTAATAATCCATCAAAAACAATGTTGGTGCTAATCATTGACCTATCCCAGACTGTGATAATCACTTTTTTTTTTGCCCATAGCCTTTATTATATTGAGAATATTTCAATTTGATTTTATGAATATGAGTGGTATCTTCACAAAAACTGGCGAGGGGTCTTAGTGTAACTTTTTTTGAAGAGGGTACAAGGGTTAAAAAAGCTTAAAAACGCTTCAAACTAATGTGGACACATTGCAGAATCCATGAAGCTACTGTGGCCTACTGGTTAGAGTTACTGTCTCTCACACAAAGGATTGGGGGTTCAAGCCCAACTGGGCGCAAGTTTATTTAAAACAATGTACAACTGTTATACTTTTCGTTTATTAGACTTATTTTCACATTAACAAACATATTTATATTGCAAAGGCAAAAGACGTTTCCAATATTAGCCTGACTGCTTCCAATATTAGCCTAGCCAAAGCTTCACTTGTACTACAGCAAAATGGTGAAAGTCAGATGACACCACTTCAGGTAACGTTACGCAGTATGGAAACAAATGTCATTGACAAATGGCCTATAGCCTATATCATGTGACTGTACCAACAGGCTTTGGTATAGTGGTAAGCGTCAATGCTTACCATGCGAGAGATTTGGATTCGATCCCCGCCTGGTACTAAAGTGTCATTTCATTTTGGACTAGTGTGCACATGTTCTGGTTCTCTCATAAAATAATGTTTTTTTATTGCAAAGACATGTTTAAAATATTAACTGTTCACTTGTAGCCTGTTAGTTAAACAATTCAGTCACTGGACACCACGGCAGTTATGGCGATAGCTAACGTTACGGGAACAGGTATTGGCCATTTTTCAAGCAAAGAAAAAAAGTTTTAATGCAGAATATCATCTGGTTAACATCGCGTTGTTGCATTAATGTAAAAGAAAATTAAGAAATAAGTGTGCCATTGGCTACATGTTTTAATCTCACACAAATGCAGACAAAAAAATGTGTCTGTGTGGAGCCTGCTGTGCTCTTGCGGTCATGTCTGACTCACTGTGGAAACCGAACCTTCAACGCTCACCTCGGCCAACATTTCTTTATTATGTCTTCATTCATTTCTTTACTTCAGCTCTGTTCAGTTTATCCTTTTCACACAACAGTGTGACCATAAAATTAACTACTACGTAAATTAAGAATTTACGATAATATAACCTACGAAACGGGTTTCAATCAATTCGGCAAAGACATTTGTTTCATGGTTAGTCACTTTAAAAAAATTACAATAGCCTCCGAACATGTCATTGTCTACTTCTGCAGACAATGTCTATTGCAAACACTATACAATAATAATATAACATAAATAATGATTATTTGTGGTAGGCTACCTTCTTTGGCAGTAGTATTTGTCTTTTTTTCTCATGCAAAGATCTCTGGGAAATAGCTTTGCCAGCGAAATTTGAACGCCAGTCAGCTGCTCAAACTACCCTACTATAGAGTGTAAAGGAAACTACTAGGCCTACTACGAAAGTGAGTCAAAATGCCTTATTATACGCCCATTGCAGTACAGAAAACTAAACCACACCTGCATGTTACAGTTGGTACCACAAAGACCAAACGATTTACCCCAGGTAACACGACCGGAAAAATATAGCCTACACTTAAGCTGTAGCCTAGTGGACATAGGCATAGCCTATGTGCAGCTCTGGTATGGCCTTCTGTTTACTGTGCCTGGCTTTGATGCATGAGTTCCCTGGTGAATACTGTAATTGAGACGGATACGTCTCAACCACTATGGGCAAAGTTTATACAGTTCAAATAGGCTACGTACCGTCATGCACTTTAATTTAGTTGCAAACACTTTAATTTAGTTGTAGTTCATGGTAGGCTAAAGCACAGAATTCACGCCTATGTCTTTCTTTGAGCTGCAATGCATTGCGTGTGTCTGCTTGTATTCTGTATGCATGTCTCTCTTATCTTCATGCATTTTCAATTAGTCAGCTACCAAACACATTACATTAGTACATAAAAAGAAGTGAAATCTCAATCTAAGCACTGGATGCACACAATTGTTACATTACATTTATTTAGCAGATTTGTTCAAACATACCCTGTAGTGTAGTAATTGCAACACGTGAATCTCAGATTATTTCCACTATAAATTATTGTCCTTTCACAGTTTGATGTGGCGCATATAGTTTCATTGACCACATTCTCTTGAGATGGTAAGATGAAGAAACACAGGACCAAGTTGCATTAAATAATTTAGGAAAGTTTGGATAGCATTGCTTTGGAATAGAGCTAGTTTAATTAGTGTGAGCTACGATAGGCAATATTGTTAGTTGTAACTTGGCCACATTTTGATATCAATACTTTTAAAGGCAGGCCTAGTTTTTGCAAGTTGGAATTAAGTACTTACAGGCAGTGCTTTGTAGACTATGCGTGAGTAACTTGGCATTTCTTTACGTTGAAAAAAACAAAACATTTTTTGGTGAGATTCTAACCTACACTACTTCTTGTGTTTCTCAAAATGTGGCACAGGGCATTCTAATGACCTGTTTCTTTGTACCTGCCCACTGGGTTGCCAGCTTTCTACTAAAAAATATGTGTGTGGATATACATTTTAAACGTGTCCGTGACAGTTCCTTTAAGAACCGCATTTGCATTTTGGTAAATCCTGCCTTTGCGCATTGTAGTTGCTCTTGCGTGATGTGGATGGCAGTGAATGTATTAATACATCGCATTGATAAAATTATCATAGCTCCTATTGATGACTGGGATATACCCATGCACACAAACAAAATAATTATCGCTGGACAGTGGTTGCAGGCAGTATTATTAAGTAAACAAATAAATTGTTCAATGCACTTAAAAAAAAATATTTTTACCTAATAATTTACCTAATAAATTGACCTAATAAAGTCATGTACGGCGGTTGAACATGATAGCCTATATGCAACGTCTTCAACTTAACCAGTTGAAGTCACAATAGCCCATTACTTGCAACCACTGTCCAATGATTTATCTTTTGAGTGCATCTGTCACACACTGGAAGGATGTGGTCAGGAAGGAGAAAGATTTTAACCTGAAGCACTGGTAGAGCTACACTGCGGGGAGTTACTTTCTGCTTCCTAATAATTTTGGAGCACCTGTGCTGACACAAGTAGGCTGTCAAAGCGAATATGATACAGACACTGTCTATCAGTTAATCCCCTGGTATTCAAATCACGGTCCTCGAGGTCCGAGATCTGCTGGTTTTCCACCCTCCCTTTACCTGGGAGTCAGGTGTGAAGACAGTCTGGCCAATCACTAGCACTAATTGTTCAGTTAATTACCTAGGAGAAAGAAAACCAGGACCAGACTTGGATTCGAGGTCCAGATTTGAATATCCATGAGTTAATCCATCTCATATTGGTCTGGTATGATATAGGCCAGGGGTTCCCAAGCACAATAAGCACAACGTGAACATGGGGAGTTTGTTCTACATGGCATGCATAGCTATTTCTGACATAATGAGTCCTAAGAGGGCGAATAATTCCTCCAAACATGAAAAGCACCTAATTAAGAAAAAATAGCTTGTTAAAATTCTGGGATTGCAACTGTGGTTGCAATGAAAACCAGCATACACAGGGGTCCCCCAGGACCGGTTTGGGAACCCCTGATATAGGCTAACAGATGGTCAAGACTTTTAAAGGCAGGCCTAGTTTTTGCAAATTGGAATTAAGAAATTATGGACAGCGCTATGTAGGCTATGCGTGAGTAACTTGGCTTTTTTTACATCGTAGACGTTTTTGATCTGATTAACGATTACTCCAGACCAGTCGTAGACGGTTGAGTGCGTTTTAGAAGCCCATAAATTCAATTCAATTCAATTCAATTCAATTTTATTTGTATAGCGCTTTTTACAGAGAACTGTCACAAAGACGCTGCACAGGGAAACAGAAGGAAAATTGAGCAAAAAAAAAACCAGGCCTTAGCCCCCAACCAGCAAAATGAGGTAAAAAACTCCCCGGTAGGGGAGAAAAAAACACTGAGCAGTGGCGAGAAAAAACTCCCCAGTGGGAAGAAATCTCGGAAGGAACCTGGCTAGAGAGGGGGTGCCCATCCTTCGCTGGCCGGCCCGGTTTAGACTAAAGGTGGACTTGGTAATAGTCAATTCAATAATCAGTTCAATCATCAGTTCAAAGGGGGCGGGATGATGCATCTGGGACTCCGGTTGCGTGAAGTCGGGAGGATAAACCAAAGGAGGGACGGGTCCGAAGCAGTCTGCAAACTCAGGGTGAGGGGCATAACTGGAGCAGTCTGCAAACTCAGGGTGAGAGGGGGACGGGCCGGAGTAATCTGCAGCTCAGGGTGAGAGAGGAAAAGAGAAGGTTAGCCCCCCCCCCCCCACATACTTTATTTGATTTTTCATGTTAGTGTTCATTTCATTTTACGGTTACCATAACCACTGATTTTTCTTTTTTTATAGTGATGTTAGATGCAACAATATTTACGTTTATTTATTTTTAATTTACTTATTTTTATATATTTGGAAATTACCCATAAAAGCCATTACTTAAATAGCCCTATAAATAAATAAGTTTGAGACAAGTAAAATCAGTGGGAAAAAGATTTTATTTCAAAAGAAACTTTGACGTAACCGGCCATGTATTGGGCATCACAATGGGGTTCGTGTCTCCCAATCTATCGCCCCTCCTCCTCTCGTATCAGCAGCACCACAGACAGAAGTACAGAGATGTAAAATCCAGGGATCAGAAAGGAAAAGTCCTGCTATGTGTTTCTTCCACCCATGAACTCAGCCAGCTGATTTCACTAATTAGTTGTACCTCCTGGCTGAAGAATTGTGCAAATTAGCAAATCCAGGTGATTGGAACTAAATACTGGGGAGGACTTTTTACTTTCTGAACCCGGATTTTACACCTCTGGTTAAGTAGCACTTAAGAGGTGACTGCGCATTCACGCTTTAAGAACTGTTTTGGGAAACGCGTGTTACAAATTAAAGAGCCATTGTAGAATCGCTCGTTGAAATCGCACTTAACCCTAAGATTGTTTGTTTTCGGGAAACGCACCCCAGGTTAGCAGCGGGGCCCGACGTCACAGAGCTAACAATAGGCCACATACCCGGTATGATCACAGCTTACCTTCAGGCTCCATCGGGTTTGGGTTCGGGTCAGGATGCAGACCTCTAATTGCAACTGTATTGATGATCATACTGTTAGTTTTGTGTGGTATCGTTAAGTAAATTCTCTCACATGCAGTCTAAAATGAAAATGAAATGCGGCTAGTTCACTTTCATACTTTTGAAATGGGTTTTGTAGCTTTAGGTAGGCGTGCAATGCACGTAATACAAAACCAGAGGTGGTCACCCCTGCAGTTATACAGGAATGAAATATTTCTGTAGTTCATGCATGTAAATAAACAATGAGATGTGTAGATGGTATCAGGCTTCTCATAGCTGGGTTTAAGCAGTATTTCTGTCCAAAATAAAATATTGAAACATAAAGCACAGGTTAATATAATTCAGTTGGACCTGGATTTGAACCTGAAAAGCTTATCACATTGTGTCTACTGCATCACTTTTTCAGTGCATTATCCAACCAACTCTGAAAGAAATAGCTTGGCCCAGTGATCATCCCACATCCTGTGATAAATAACGTGAATTGAGTTGGCCAGGGGCACAAAGAATATATTCAGACTGATATTACAGCGTATTAAATACAAATGCTTGGCTTCCTTTATACAGTGTATCTACTGGGAGATATTGAGCTGTCTGTCCATTTAGCAACTCTTTTAAAGTCTGCCTGGCACTTATTCACTCTCCAGCCTCAGAAATTCGTACTGTGCATAAGGGTTGCATGACGTACTGATGAGGGATGACTCCCCTGTCATTTATTTTGTATAGTCAATTCGATCAGGGACTACCACAATGTTCAAATTAATTATGGCATCACCTGAAGAATATATAATTATAAATTATATAATTATAAAAGGTACTTATGGACCGAGGTATTAACATTCAACAACAACATCAGCACATTGAAGTCAAGGCAATATTTATTACCCCGGGAAAATTGTGCACACAGGATCAATAAAAACAACAATTGTGACAAAGGAAAATAAGACAGCTCACACACTACAATACAGTGATGATGGATACATACATTGTCTACCTACTTTGATAGCATTTATTTTATTTTAATGAAAATGTATAAAGTAAGGATATGCTTGGGGGGGGCCGGCTGTCCGCCCCAGATGGCGGCCCTGCCATAAGTACTGTGTAACTCAAGCTGTATATAGGTAATTACAATAGGTAAATTCTGAGAAATTGGATAGAATAAAATGGGGCAGGAGGGGTCAATTATGGCACTCATAACTGGACCCCCCCACCTATCAATTCAGGAGAACACAGACATTCTTATGAAACGTGATGACGAGCACTACTGTCAATTATGCCTCGTCTTGCAGGGCTACCAGCCACAGTAGGCACTGGCATGGTTGGGATTCGGTCCTGGCCCGTGGAGCTCATCCATGCACTAGAATAAGAAAGGAGCTTTAACCAGATGAGCCACCCAACACCTCCAAACAATTACTTTTTAAAAGTCATGCTGACTCAATTCAAACAGGAAAAAATAGATTTGCATAAGCAGAAGATATATAAGCCTAAAGATTGCTTCCTTTTGTTTTTTTTATTGACTGAACAAGCTGGGACAATGCTGACAAACACTTTCAACAGGCAGGCCCCTTCTTCGGAGCAACAGTACATCGCAGCATCTATTCCCTGTAGTGTCACAATGCATCACTGCTCTGATAAGAGAACTGCATTCCAGAACAAGCCCACTGTAATATGTGGAGGGTGGATTTGGCGGAAGACACAGATAACACTCACACCAGTCTCACAGTCATAAGCAATGTCCCTAGGACTGGCAGGCATCCCAATCCACACATTGTGGTGCAAGGAGGGCATTATTGGGTAAGTAATTCACAAAAAACACTAGTTGTGATTAAAGTGTCAATGTGGGCATATTGGCAGTGGATTGACAGCAGCAGAAAAAAAATCATCACCTACAAACCTGACTGGGGTGGGATTCTGTCACGTCATTGATATTCCCTGTAAAACAGCATAAAAACAATTGTTTACCCAATAAAAAAATGCAATCTGATGGTAAAGACTTTCAGCAGGATTCAAACACACCTTGTCTGTTTAAGAGCATAAGCAATTCAAGAACCTTGGCTATATCTCATTGTCTGCTTTAATGGTATGTGTTAAAACAGCACCGGCAGCGGTTCTTGAGTTTTTACTTTGTTATTGACACCATGGGTTTCATCTGATTGGTCTGCAAGTAGTAAACATAACCACTTTTTCCTGAGTGTTTGTTTTGGTTGCATTTTCGAGCATTCTAAATCCAACTCAGTGTTGTCCTGCTCAATTTCTGTTGCACAATGATGCCATGGCAAAATAGACTGGTATTACTTCAAAACAACATTCTAGCATCCTGGTGATATAATTTAATAAAAACGATATGCGTGAGATGGTTGCTCTGAATTAACACTTATTTCATAGTATCCATATTACCAGTGGCTGCAAAATCAGTACTATGCTTACAGGCATCTGTGGTCCATTGCGTTGATTCCTGCTAAATGCATCCAATGAATGTGATTACAAATTGACAAAACCAGAAATAAACGTGCAAGTTGCTGTTAAACAATAACTCGTGAACAATGTCTTCACTAGTCACAGTTTGGCAATTTTCCCTAAATACTGTGCTGCGGCAGCAACATGTAAGCCCACAGTCACAGGAAGCAGAGGCAAGTTAGTACTTTCATTTAATCTGTGTGACCGCTGATTAAGCCAAACTGTGGAAGGGGCACAAAGCATTTGCTTCTAATTCAGTCACATATAGAGGGCAATTTATCTTGATGGCTAATGCAAGTTGCCACTTTACAGGGAGTCAGTTTAAGTGGCTCATATATTTGTAGGTGGATGGATATTTCAAACACAGAGGTGGCAGATTGTGTATTTAGTTAGGGACTACTCAGGCAGTATAGCAGTGAGGAGGAAGACGTGCTGTGCAGTGAGGTGCTAGAGAACTGTGAAGTGTTCTTTGATGAACACAATGACACCACCCCCTGAACTAGGTATTATGCTCCCTGGGAGCAAATTGCTGGGCATGGCAGTGCACCATTAGGGGGGCACAGAAGAACTGGTAGGAAATGGATGTAAAATTAAGGGCAAAGCTTTAAATCATACCTTAAAGGCCCACTCAGTAATTTCAGTTGCTAATAAAATGCTAATGACTTACAGCGAGCAAAACAATGTAGATATGGTACTATAGTATAGAATGATTCTCCTAGTAAAAATAATAATAAAGATCCTCAGGAAAAGCACTTCAAAAGGAAAAATAAGTATTTAAAGTCAGTGTTGGGCCGACACTAATTCCTTGTTCATTGTCGGATATGTTGTTTTTAAATTACGGCCGTAGAGATAGACAACCTCATTGGACTGGCAAACCTGTTCATGGTCCGTACAATATAACATTGTTATGAAGTAGCCTGGTCTGGTTGAATGGACCAGAAGAATACTACAGTACTGCCTGTTTTTGTTTCTCTCTTTCTCTGCCCTCTCTTCCCCCATACCAAGGAAAATGTCCTGAGCTCATTATCTATACATACAGTTGAAGTCGGAAGTTTACATACACTTAGGTTGAAGTCATTAAAACTAATTTTTAACCACTCCACAGATTTCATGTTAGCAAACTATAGTGTTGGCAAGTCAGTTAGGACATCTACTTTGTGCATGACACAAGTCATTTTTCCAACAATTGTAGATTATTTCACTTTTAATTCACTATATCACAATTCCAGTGGGTCAGAAGTTTACATACACTAAGTTGACTGTGCCTTTAAACAGCTTGGAAAATTCAAGAAAATGATGTCATAGCTTTAGAAAATTCGGATAGGCTAATGGACATTATTTGAGTCAATAGGAGGTGTACCTGTGGATGTTTTTCAAGGCCTGCCTTCAAACTCAGTGCCTCTTTGCTTGACATCATGTGAAAATCAAAAGAAATCAGCCAAGACCTCAGAAAGAAAATTGTGGACCTCCACAAGTCTGGTTCATCCTTGGGAGCAATTTCCAAACGCCTGAAGATACCACGTTTGTTTGTACAAACAATAGTACAAAAAGTATAAACACCATGAGACAACGCAGCCGTCATACTGCGCAGGAAGGAGACGTGTTCTGTCTCCTAGAGATGAACGTGCTTTGGTGCGAAAAGTGCAAATCAATCCCAGAACAGCAAAGGACCTTGTGAAGTTGCTGGAGGGAATAGGTACAAAAGTATCTAGGTATTGGTATTGGTCATGGTATTGGAGTGGCCATCACAAAGTCCTGACCTCAATCCAATCGAAGATTTGTGGGCAGAACTGAAAAAGCGTGTGCAAGCGAGGAGGCCTACAAACCTCACTCAGTTACACCAGTTCTGTCAGGAGGAATGAGCCAGAAATTCCAGCAACTTATTGTAAGAAGCTTGTGGAAGGCTACCCGAAACATTTGACCCAAGTTAAACAATTTAAAGGCAATGTTACCAAATACTAACAGAGTGTATGTACTTCTGACCCACTGGGAATGTAATGAAATAAATAAAAGATGAAATAAATCATTCTCTCAACTATTATTCTGACATTTCACATTCTTAAAGTTGTGGTCCTAACTGACCTAAGACAGGGAATGTTTACTAGGATTAAATGTCAGGAATTGTGAAAAACTGAGTTTAAATGGATTTGGCTAAGGTGTATGTAAACTTTCGACTTCAACTGTAGATCTAGGGTGGCGAGAGTTTTATTACCTCTGAGGAGACCCAGAAGAGGAAACCAGCCCAGCATAGCTTAGAATACCATAAGGTTCATGGTTTCCTTTCTGATTTTAAGTTTTAATGCCAATCTGTGACATTCAATTGAAATAATCAATTGAAAGTCTAAATGTCTACATAGATGATGGTTGTGGAGGCCTGCCAGTTTGTAATTTACATTTTTGGAGCAGCTCCAGTTTCAAGTGTAGGCCAGTGTGTTACTGGTCTTGTCACATGGACTCAACAATTGCACTACAACCCTACAGCACTACAACCCTCACTTCTGTTGTTAAAAGGAGGAGAAAAGGTCCATTTTTGTAGAGGTTTTCAGTAGCTGATCTGAATGACCTCCTAACATATTCAAGTTTGGTCTCTTTAAAAATAGGCTAAAACCATTAATCTTTTGCTAATAATAACATGGTGCTTAGCCCTGCTTTCAACAACATTAAATCACTTTAATTCATCAGTAAATTTATCATCTTTTAGATAAGCCAGTCCTTGTCATAAAGGAGTCTGACCCCCCCTCCCCCATCGCTTTTTTTAGTTTAAGTTTAGTTTAGTTTGGTGTTGCAGTGGTTCTTGGAGAAGTTTTTTCCTCTTTTATTGGTGGTGGTTCCCTGGTTTTTGAAACGCACAACATCTAAGTTTTTATAGCTCGCTTTTTTTTCCTTTCCTGCTGCACCTACATTCATTACTCATAATTAACAAACAAAAAAACATTTATGATTCCAATTCATTATTCTAATTGACTGTTAATCTTAAAACCGTCTTTGTTTTGACTTGTTGGTTGATTCCACCAGATTACTGTTTGACTGACCTATCAATGAATTCAGCGATTTCATTGATGATTGTGATTTTCAATAATAATTATTAAATTAAATCATGAGATATATTTTAAGTGAGGGGTTTTAGCATGCAATGCCACTTGTGTTCAATGTTCAAAGTGCTGGGCATTTTAACAAGGGCATTGAGTGTTGGAACTGCTGGATTCAGGAAATAAACACATTTTTTACTATATCCTCACTTCCCCAACATTCTTCTGTCTTCCGTATTTCTTGTAATTTTTACTTGGTGAACATTTGTCAGGTAATATATCAAAAGGAATAGTTAGCTAACATTTTGCCAAATAAACCATCCCTTGGAAATGGTTTTGTTGATTGTATTGTGGCTGGTTACAGTAAAAAAAATAAAAAATACAGCTGCCATACGGGCATCCTCATTTCAGACTGGTGGGAGACCCAACATTGCAGTGGACTTGACATTAGTGGAAGAGGAAGTTTCATCCAGGCTGGGGCACACTCTCACTGAGATCCGCAGTCTGGGATTCGGTAAGCAAACTTAAGATGTAAATGTAACTGTTGTTTTCTGAATGCAGGGCTATTCTCATGTGGACTAATGGGAAATGTTACGCAAAATAAAACTACCACAATTACCACATTCCTTTGACTTGCCCCACCCGCATCTCCATCCACTCAGGAACCATCAGGCACATCTCAGAAACACAGGTCCACTGCCCCACAAGCAGCCTCAGAGTCTGACAATGCAGAGGCCCCTCCATCCACATCACATGATACAGGGCCTCCTAAACAGGGGTGCCCTCATAGAGATCATTAATCCCACCATCAGCACTCTTCCTCTGAGCCACAGCTCCTGGAGGAAAATCACAGTTTTAATTGTAAGCACCCTTGAGGTCAGACAGGCTATCCTTGAGGTCCAAAAGAAGAGTCTGGTAGTTGTCAGAAATCAGAATGTTTCAGCAGGCAAAGTGAAGGCCAAGGAGTCCAAAATGAGTATTGGAATGTTCTGGTATCTCTGGTAGTGGACCTTAACGGATCAAGGCTGTACTTAATGTCCAAGGCTGTACTCAGTCCATGCTTGTATCCCAGACCACAAGAGCTTCTCCCAGCACCCAACAGAACATTCACCTGCTTTGTTCCCTAAGAAATATGGTCCTCCCCTGATGATAGCCTAACGTCCATCACAGTCAACAGGAATGCTACAATGGTGCGTCTCTCAGGCATATAATGCTGGGTTCCTCCAGAGTGGTCCAAACACTGAAACCCAACTCCTTAAGGAGGCAAAAGGTTAAGAACAATGCACCTTTTTCAAGGGAATTTATTTTAGCCATACTCTGCTGGAGTTACAGGGAGGCACAACAACCACAGGTATAGAGTATAGCATAGAATATAGTATATAGTAAAATGTATTGTGAAAGGAATATGCTATGTACAGATTGATATGGTCTTTTAGGGGGACTTACCAATGAGGTTCTCTGTGCCAAAGTATCCATATGAGCATGTTGCATAAAGCTCACTCTGCTGCAAAATGTACGAGTCATGACAGAAACCAGGGAAATGTGCCACCATGCTAGTTAATTTTAGGCTTGTCGCACAGTCCCACTTGCACACTGAGGAATGGCCAGTGATTGCAGAAACAGCTTGGGTTCTCCCTTGGCATTCTAACTGTAATGTGGGTACAGTCAATGGCACCCGCAACACCAGGAAAACCTGCAATGTCATAAAATTCTTGTTTCACCCTCTTAAATCCCACCAACAGAGGATCATCAAACTGCCAGCCAACCTCCACAACAGCATCTGTAACATCACGTATTACTCTGCTTACAGCTGATTTGCTCACACCAGCAATTTCCCTTACTGCAGGTTGAAAAGAGCCACTGGCACAGAATAACAGAACAGACCTTCATGCCCCAGATAGGGGGGTGATTGCATGTAAACATGTTGCCTTGTAAATGATCCTTTAGAACTGGACATAAGTATTTTATGCTATCGCAATCGGGACGATTATGTATCTGCAGGAGACTGGCATTCCAATGAGGTGTGAAAGTATAGAGTGCCACTATATGTAAATTTAACAGCACAGCTGCTACTAATGCTGTTGCTGCTGCCAGTTTTTCTTCCATTTTCCCTCCAAGTTAAGTGGTTTGAGAGTTTCCTTTATTTACTTATTTATTACAGTATCAACATGCACACATTTTATTTATAGTATCTCTTAGCAACAGGGGCCTGTTTCACAGGATTGACTAAGATAAGCTTTTCTTAAGTTGGCCTTATTGACATAACCCAATAATAGAATTCAAGTTCTTTCCGAAATGGCAAATTCTGTCTCAAGTAGACTTGTGAACTCAATTCAGCCTTGAATGATGAATATAACAACATGCACTTCAATGAAAAAGGAAAGGAAATGGCAAGTTGATTCATTTATCTACAGCAGCAAAATAACTTCAAACGAATATTATAAGAAGTTTAAACACATGATTTTGATGAAGAGTAACATAAGTAGGCAAAATGCAACACAATCCCTAATCTATTGTTATTTTCTTTGGTATTTTTCATTGTTCTTATTTTGGACATTGATCTTACTTCAGTATTTAAAAAAAAAATTTTTTTTTAAGCATTCTGCTTATTTCTTTTATTTTTTTCAAGTTTAATTGCCTTCTATGCTTACATGTATAACAATTTATGAATGGTACCATGCAAACTTATGGAAGATTTCAGTGACTTTATTAAATGCAATCGCTATAGTGACACAGTGAAATGTAATGCATATCTGCGTTTGCTTTTACATAACGATGCACATGTATCACACCATAATTAAAAATGAAATGCATATTGCATTGTAATTCATTGTATTTCAGTTGATTACATTTCATTTAGGCATGGAAACCCCATGGTGCTTTGATAAAAGAAATGATAGACCACTGTGCAGTTTCAATAAATACAATGACAAGGATTGCTTTGAATGTCACATTCCATGCCGCACCCAGTGGTCACAGAGCGAAATGCAATGGGCACATCAATTACATTCACAAGTGTGTATTATTTTATATTTACACATTTAATGGTGTTAAATATAAAATATTAGTATTTAATTGTGGCATGAAAACCACGCACCAACATTGAAAAGCAATGACAGGCCACTCTGCAGTCCAAAAAATACAATAACGATTTCTTTAGCGTTTTGTCACGTTCAGATCAACACTCTATGTTCACCGAGCTAAATGCAATGGGCACGTGGATTAAATTCCAAGGTAAGTATTAGATAAACCAATCTGCCCAGTGATGAGTACATGTTGTTTGAAATACAGTAGACCAATATAGCTACAGAACTGTATAGCAGTCAGAAATAATAAACGGAGTACTGGAAATCTCTGATACAGAGCTGAAGTTTAGCTTGTTGGTGTTCATTTGAATTTCCTGACCAAGCCAAACCTCTCACTTAAAACATTGTTTTTGTCATTCACTTAATTTAATCATGGCATGAAAACTGTGCACTGGTGTTGAAAAACAATACACCCCGTATTATTTAAGTACGAGTTCTTTTTTGACAGAACACACAATGAAATGCAATACAATATACATAAAATTATGGCATGATAAATGTGTAGTTATGTTTACATTACATTTCACAAAGTGTTGCTATAGTGAGTGAATCTAATGAAGTCAGTGAAATTCTTCCACAAAACTTAACTATTGTGAAGACAATAGTTGTATAGACAATAAGATGTATGGTGTAAATCTTGTTATTGTAATTGCATATATAACGTTTTGAAATTGAATTTAATTGCACTTAATTTTAATTTCATGATTAAAATTTGTATATAAGGTTTTAAACCTGAATGATGTCATTTGAATCTGAATTTCAGTAGGTCTATTCAGTTTCAGTTGAGTTAAAAGCTGAATTTGAAACTTGCAAACTCTATTCAACCTTTTAAACTAGCGTTTCAAATTCGGATCTCTAACATCCGGTCACTAAAGCAGCTGTTGGCAGATATCAATCTTTGTGGCCTTCCCAAAAAAAAACAAAAAAAACCCATTGACCGGTTTCAATTTGTTCAGAACGCAGCAGCACGAGTTTTAACCAGAACCAAGAAAAGAGCGTAACAGGGAATTTCAGGCCGCGGAACCTCCTGATCCCGTACCCTTAACCCGGTTTTTGCAGGCAACCCACCCTCTCGAGACAGTACACCAACCACGGAGTAAAAGGTTAAAAATCTAGTTTTTATTTCACAATTCATATTAAAAACAGGTTTGTATACAAAACTGAGATGAGATAACGCCAATTCCCCTCTCGTTCCCCCCCTCCCACCACACTGAGGTTCCGCCAGACAGTACAGAATTTCCCCCACAGGTAAGCATGCCACGATACCACACCCCACGCTCAACCGTCATAGGCCACTCCTCACTTAGTGTATAATTAAAGAAGGTCTAGACAACTCGCACACTCGTGATCACCCATACCACAGAATAGCTCGTCTCAGGGGCAGCTGCCTGCCAGGCCAAACTACTGCTCTGAGGGGGCACAGTCCAGAGAACTGGCGCTTCAGGCAGACACATACACAAAACCGATCCCTATGCACACGACGCCACAGATGAACTAAGAAGAACACAAAGAAATAAGAGCACACATTACACCAGTACTCAAGTCGTTGCACTGGTTGCCTGTGAATTTTAGAATTGATTTTAAGATCCTTGTCCTTGCTTTTAAAGCACTTAATGGCTTAGCACCAGAATACATAACTGACCTTCTAGTAAGATATTAGCCCCAACTTTCTCTCTGATCTGCAGATGCTGGTTTTCTTTTTGTTCCCAAAGTACGTCACAAAAGAAGTAGGAAAACGTCCTTTTGTTTCTATACACCTAGATTATGGAATTCCCTACAGAAACAGGTCAGAGAGGCACCATCTATTGAAGATTTAAAAAAGCAACTAAAAACACATCTATTTACGTGTGCTTTTAATTGACTTTGTGTGACTTGTGTTGTATGTTTTTATTTCTTATTTTATTTATTTATTGATTGATTCTACTTACTTTTATATGTTCCAGAATTTATTTAAAGGCTATAGATACAGCAGTTCACCTCCTCTAGTGTCTAATATGGAGATTGCACCTCATAACAACACAGCCGGAACTGAAAGCACATGACCCTCTACTGGTTGCCAGATTGTTTCATCTGCATTTTGTGTAGAGTGGAGTAAGAGACAGAATCAGGCTCAATCATGTTGAATGTCAAATCTTTTGTGGTTGGGTTGGACAAGTAATTAATTCATAATCAAATGTTGCAATATATAGCAATGCATCTCCATAGATTTAGGTTACTCTGCAGTGGTGTTTCAAGATTCATGTAGCCTAACCCCAGTGAGCAAAAGCCGGAATCTAGACGTCTCGAGGGGTGGAAATCTCAGAATGAGAGGCGTTTTGAAATAAATGTGTCAATTTAGCCCAAGGTAAATCCTGGCTACATCCTAACTGGTTAAAAAACTTTCACTTTTCAAACAAATTTAGCCTGTTTTTCACCTAGATGCGAGACAGTGTTTCACTGTCTTTTCAACACAAAAATGTTCACTGGGGCGTTATGATATAGCTAACGTTAGCTAATGAGTTTGCATGCATCTTGTCTCTGCTAGCTATATGTAAATACCTTCTTTATTAGAGCTATCCATCTATCTTAAGCAACGTAGTATTTCTTTGGATATTGTAGTAATGGATTAGACATAAATTGCAAGACGTGTCTTCACCAAGGAGGTTATACGGCATGCAACGGAGCTATAACCAGCGTTTTTCCTCCAGCGATCCATCAGCAGGGCAATGTTAGTAGTAAATAAGCTGGAGGATTGCATCTGATTAGTTGGCAGCGGTAAACCAAGCTGCAAAACAGCTAGAAGCCCTCCAGCTGTTTCTGCCGGTCACTAACAGGTCCCTGTCGGACCAACGCTAGATGACCTCTCGTGCAAACAGCTAACTGTTAGCAGCCCGACAGCATATACGCCGGGAGCCCGGTATCTGGGTAGCAAGCTAGCTAACGCTAATGTCTCAGTGTGAGATGATGAGAGAAAAGCAAAATGTAGAAATACTCTTTTCGGTCATGCTGTAATAAATTACTTGACTGTGGCTTTACGTATTCAAGACTTTGGACCTGTTAGTAAGCTCAACACTGAATGGGAACTGGAACTGACTCCCAACTTAAATAGCTTGTGAAAGACATCAGCAGTAACATTGAGGCATCAGCTATGTCCTGATGTTGCTTTTACTGTATTGCGTAATTGTCATTCTTACTGCCTGCTATTCAAGGATAGCCTCCCAATATTACTTTGTTTGTACTTTCAGTTTATGACACTCAAATTAAAACGAATAAGCGACTAACCACTATCCATTATTGTTCCTTGTCAGTGTCATATTCCATTATTCTTTATTAGTTATTGTTTATACATGTATTCTTATCCAACAAACTGTTTTATGATTTAATTCAATAGGGCTATAGGAATTGAAAAAGTGATTCAGTCATTAATTACATTATAGTCATTTGGCAGACGCTCTTATCCAGAGCGACGTACAACAGTGCATTTTCGAACTAGGAACAAGTGCGTTAAAACGACCCTAAAAGGTAAATACGAGTTCAAGTAACAGGCGTAGTCAGTATGATTTTTTTTTTTTTTTTTTTGGGGGGGGGGGGGGGGGTAACCACACGATATCGATGATTGGCGTGTACAACAGTAAGCCAATACGTAACCTTACAAGTATTAACTAGAAGCTTGAACCACTTAAACAAGGATTCATAAAACACAATCAAGGGAGGTCACAAGGAGGTAGGGAGGGGTGGAGAGAGGTGCAGTTTGAAGAGGTGAGTCTTCAATCTGCGCTTGAAGGTGGTCAGACTTTGTTGTTCTGACCTCCACGGGGAGCTCATTCCACCACCGTGGGGCCAGGACAGACAGACGTCGAGACCGGGTGCTAGTATGAAGTGGGGGGGGGTACCAGTCATCCTGAGGAGGCGGAACGCAGGGATCTGGCAAGTGTGTAGGGTCTGATGAGCTTTTGGAGGTATGGAGGGGCTGATCCTCGGACTGCCTGGAAGGCGAGCACCAATGTTTTGAATTGGATGCGAGCCATCACAGGTAGCCAGTGGAGGTCAATGAGTAGGGGGGTGACATGGGAGTGTCGGGGGAGGTTGAAGACCAGGCGCGCTGCTGCGTTCTGGATAAGCTGAAGGGGTCTAATGGCCGACACTGGCAGGCCAGCCAGGAGAGAGTTGCAATAGTCCAGGCGGGACAGCACCATTTCTTGGACCAGGAGCTGGGTTGAGTGGGTGGTGAGGATTCTCCTGATGTTGTACAGGAAGAACCTGCACGCCCGGGTTACCACTGCGATGTTCTCGGAGAGGGACAGCCTGTTGTCCATCACCACTCCGAGGTTCCTGGCACAGGGCGTTGGGGTCAGTGGAGTGTCCCCTAGGGAAATGGAGAGATTGAGAGGGGGAGCGGTTAGAGCAGGAATGTAGATGAGCTCAGTCTTGCCTGCATTGAGCTTCAGATGGTGGTTGTCCATCCAGCTCTGGATGTCTCTCAGGCAAGCGGAGATGCGGGCTGACACCTGAGTGTCAGAGGGTGAGAGAAAGAGTTGAGTATCGTCAGCATAGCAGTGGTAAGAAAGACCATGAGCAGTGATAACATGGCCAAGGGATTTGGTGTAGGTGGAGAAAAGGAGGGGACCAAGGACTGAGCCCTGGGGGACTCCTGTGGTAAGGGGACGGGGGTGCCGATACTTTACCAGCCCAGGCAACCTGGGAGGACCGCTCCGAGAGGTAGGACTCAATCCAGGCTAGGGCCGAGCCGCCGATCCCCGCTGCAGACAGGGATGACAGGAGGATGGAGTGATCTACGGTGTCGAAGGCGGCAGAGAGGTCTAGGAGTATCAGCACAGAGGAGAGGGAGGCTGCCCGAGCTGCGTGAAGCATCTCGCTGACGGAGAGGAGTGCGGTCTCCGTTGAGTGGCCAGGTCTGAAGCCGGACTGGTGGGGGTCTAGTAGGTTGTTGTGGGTAAGGAAAGACAGTTGGTTAGAAACAGCACGTTCAATAGTTTTGGAAAGAAAAGGAAGAAGAGATACCGGTCTGTAGTTTTGGATGTTGGAGGGGTCCAGCATGGGTTTTTTCAGGATCGGGGTGATGTGGGCTCTCTTGAAGGATGAGGGGAAGCAGCCAGAGGTCAGGGAGGAGTTCACCAGGGAGGTCATAAACGGGAGGATATCTGGGGTGATTGCCTGGAGGAGAGATGAAGGGATAGGTCGAGGGCACAGGTAGTGGGGCGATGGGAGAGTAGGAGATGGGATACATCGGTATCAGAAAGGGGAGAAAAGGTGGAGAAACGGGGGGGACACGGAAGGGGTAGAGAGAGGAGGAGAGTGGAACACCATGTCCGTGAGGGGAGGGGGAGTGGGGAAACGGGAAGGGGGGGGGGGAGGACATAGAGAGAGGGGCTGAGGGGCTGAAGGAGCTGCGGATGTCTGCGATCTTCTCATCGAAGAAATCTGCGAAGTCGTCTGCAGTGAACGAGGATTGAGGAGCAGGAGGGGGTTTGCTGAGGAGGGAGGAGAAGATGGAGAACAATTGACGGGGGTTAGAACTGTATTTGTGAATTTTAGTATGATAGTAAGTTACCTTGGCAGCGGTGACTGCTGTAGAGAACGCCGCTAGGAGAGACTGGTAGGAGGAGAGGTCTGATGCGCCTCTGGATTTCCTCCACATCCTCTCTGCTGCATGAAGACCGGCGCTGGAGGTGCGCAGGGCATCGGACATCCACGGGCAGGGAGGAGATGAGCATGTGGGCCTAGAGACAAGAGGGCAGAGAGAGTTAAGTGATGTGGAGAGAGCTGTGAGCAGGGTGTCGGATGGAGAGTCGATGGGGAGTTGAGAGAAGGGTTTGAGAGGGGGGAGGGAAGCAGTGACACAGGGAGCAAGAGAGGAGGGTGAGAGGGAGCAGAGGTTACGGCTGACAGAGACAGTGAGGGTGGGGGGAGGACGGTGTGGAACAAGAGGGAGAGAGAAAGAAATTAAGTGGTGATCAGAGGTATGCAGAGGGGTAACAGTGAGATCGGAGCAGGGGCTGTTCCTCTGGAAGACCAGGTCTAGGAGGTTGCCAGCCTTGTGGGTGGGGGGGAGGGTTGGAGGGTGAGGTCAAAGGAGCGGAGAAGTGGTAGGAAGGCATCTAGATGGATGTTGAAGTCTCCCAGGAGGATCAGCGGGGTGCCTCCCCCGTCCTCTGGGAAGGAGCTGAGCAGGGTGTCAAGCTCATCGAGCAAGCACCCCAGGGGACCTGGAGGGCGATAAACAACTATAATGTACAGGTTAATAGGGTGGTTGATTAACACAGAGTGGTATTCAAAACTAGTAATAGATAGATCAGAGAGGGGGAGAACAGAGAATGACCATGAGGGGGAGAGTAGCAAACCAGTACCACCTCCGCGACCCGACGGCCTGGGGGTGTGAGAGAAGGAGAAGGAGGAGGAGAGGGCAGCAGGAGTTGCCGTGTTGTCCGGTGTGATCCAGGTTTCGGTGAGGGCGAGAAACTGGAGGGACAGGTAAGGAGGCATAGCCGGAGATGAAGTCTGCTTTCCGTGTGGCAGACTGGAAGTTCCAGAGCCCCCCTGCGACGGTGAAGTTCTCGCAGGGAGTCAGCGAGGGGTAGCGGAGGTTGGACGGGTTGCGTCGCCGTGGAGGGCCACATTGTTGGAAGCGGGTTCTGAAAGGAAGAGAGCAGACAGGGATAGGGAGAACACACATACACTGGGAGGGAGCGACACTAGTGTCACTCTTCCAGATGTCTTTTGAAATGCGCACAGCTGATTGCAATTGGCTAACAGCTGTGTGAAACACTTCGCAAGCACGTATAAATAATTACTACCACTTAAAAGCACAATAACACGAAACTAACAGCCTAGCCAATCTAACAATCATGATATTGGTCCTCAATGTTTGAGTTAAAGCAACCACGTTTAACCTGCAAATTGTGTTTATTGTACTCGCATATCCAAGTCAGGACAGACAACCTGGACTGAATAGCAAAAGAATAAAATAAAAAATAAAGGGCCAAAATCTGCCCTCTGTAATGTTCCGCTCCCTTCCTGTCCGTTTTCCGTGTTTTCCTGTTTTCCCTCCGTGTCATGTTGGATCCCTTTGTCCGTGTTTTCCCCGCTGCCGCGGACTAGGCGTGTCCTTCCCTGTCTTGTTCGTCTGGTTGTTTTGTCTTACTTCCGCCTTTCACTCCCTCCCCCTCGTTGCATGCATTGCCTCACCTGGTGTCTTGCAATCACTCCCGGTTTATGTTCACACCTGTACCGTATTTAGTCCTGTCAGTTAGCTCACTATATAGTCTTTCGGCTGGCTGCCAGTCGGCGCCAGTTCGTTAACTATCGTCACTTGGTGTTAGTGCTCGACTCGTTATCTGGTCTCTCTGCGTGAACTATTCGCTTAGTTGTGGAATGTGTTTCCCGTGCAGCTTTAGTTCTTCGCAAAACTACGGATTGGTAGTTTACCTCCCGCACAATTTCCTGTCATTATTGTGTAGCTAACCTGTTTCCCTTCTCCTCCATCTAACCCTGCACCCATTCTCCCGTGGCAGTGTTCGTGTTCCCCGTGTTCGTTGTGTGTGTTGCGGTACCTCCACCTCCAGCGCGTGTAGGCTCCGGGGTGATTCGTTACCTGGCTACCCTCCAGTTGTTCCTGTCCGACCGAAGAGACCACCCAGTTCTTCGGCGCCGGCTCCTGGAGCTCTGGAGACAGTCAGCTACTTACGGACCTACCGCAGCTGCGCCACATCACTCTGTCCTGCCGTGCTACATCAACCACCTGACTTCCAAACCCGGCACCTCCGTGAGAACCTCCCGGTCTTTCCCGTGCCTTCCCTTGCACTAACCCCCCTCTGTTGTTTTGTTTCTCTGTACCGGTGCAGTCAGTCCGGTCCAGTTCCTGCCCTGCCGTAGTGAGTCGCTCCCCTGCCAGTTCCAGTCCAGTCCAGGCGTGAGTTGTACAAACTACTCGCTCAAGGTCCAGTTCCGGTTTGGAACATTCCGTTTCATCCACGGATTCCTGTGTGGACCTCCCGTTCAGTCCAGTCCAGTTCCGGTTTGGAACATTCCGTTCCAGAACCCGATTCCCGTGTGGACCTCCCGGTCCAGTTCCAGTCCAGTCCAGTTCCGGTTTGGAACATTCCGTTCCAGTACCCGATTCCCGTGTGGACCTCCCGGTCCAGTTCCAGTCCAGTCCAGTTCCGGTTCGGAACATTCCGTTCCTGAGCCAGATTCCCGTGTGGACCACCCGGTCCAGTTCCAGCCCAGTCCAGTTCCGGTTTGGAACAGTCCGTTCCAGATCCTCCAGTCCAGCTCCGGCTTGGAGCAGCCCGCCCCGGGCTTCCAGGCGCAAGACCTCTGTACATTCTGTGTTTTGCCTTTCCTGTACAGTGTTGGGACTACCCCAACACTTAATTTATTAAAAACACCCCTTTGTGAAATCTGTCTCCTGGTCGTTGCACTTGGGTTCGTCCCGTAACAGATACGTAACACCCTCCCCACAATGAAAAGGAAGACCCTCAACTCCCACACCCCCACATGTCTCACAAAAATATTAACTAAGTTACTGTCAATCATCTATAAATTAGAACAGATTATATTTGTTGTGCATTTGCAAATTAAAATATTCCAAGAACAAAGAACTGCTGTCTGTGTTTGCAAAAGCTACAAGAGAAAATAAACACCAGGGTTGGAGCCAAGTGCAACCAGCTTCATCTTTTAATGAAGCACAATCTCAATTTTGCCAAAATTTATTTTAAATTAACATTAAATACAAATTCAGAAAAACAAACAGCCTAATCAGGTTCATATTAAATATTCAGTGCAAGATGAGCTAAACAGATTACTGCCTGACTATTACTTTTAACAGCATAAATTTAGGGAGAGCTGCTCCCACCTGCTTGCCTCAGAGTAGGATGCGGCAAACTCTGAGTTGTGTCGCCAACATCCTTTTATCCTCAGAGCTTTGCGGCACATATGCACCTTGGGCCGATTGCACCAGCTATACGTAAGTTCAAACGTAGGCAAGTTATAACGTAAGTGTTTACTAAATGAAGGTTTACACATTACTAAATAAAAATGGGTTGCAGCACACAAACTAGTTTGTACGTTGAGCTTAGTAGCTACTAAATATTTACACCTACCCCTAAGGGTAAATTGTGGCGTAACCATAACCAACGGAAAACAAAATGAAAACATGGCCCGTTTAGCGCGTTTCGGAGGCTCTTACCGTTACTAACCCGTTGTTTTGAAATCTTGTTGCCATTCGGTTGTTGCAAGCAAATATAAAAGAAATACACAAATAAACTGTAACCGTCTGTTTGCCTAATTGGCTACCTCCGCCGTTTCTTCAGCAAACACTGTAAAAATAGTTGACGCGTGGAAAACGTTCAGTTTGAAAACAAAGTTCTTTATAGTTCAAAAGAGAGGCAAACAGAACAGTCCCGTTATTTAAATTAGGCTAAGTTACTTTCCATATATTTTCAAAGCACATAATGGCTGTAACATAAATAAATAGGCTAAACAAACAAATAAGGATATTTTGAATTTTATTCGTAAAAACATAAACATGCACACATTGTAATTCTGTTCAATGTTCTATTTTTTCTATGGAATGCAAAATAGACATAGCCTGTTAAACTCAATGCAAGTTGATTTCTGTGTTTACATTGTAGCTTGTTGATTGATTGGTTATGGATTTGTTATCATCATGATAAAGCGACAATGTTTACCTTAGTATTGAACTAAGCATTACTTAGTTTTCACTAGCTTGGTGGTACAACCGAATTTAGTAAAGCAATAGTTTGAAACTAACTAGTAGCAACTAAGGACCTAGTAAAGACTTTACGCGCAAACTTAGTCACGAACTTACGTATGACCGGTGCAACCCAGCCCTGCTCAGCAGCTAATTATGACATGCACTAGCTTCCAAGGATCGAGACATAAATACACCTTGACAGTTTATCAGGCTATACATATTCAGATATTTTAAAAAAATCATGTGATAGTATTTGTATTCATAATCTGCCTTTAGCTCTTCCTTACATTTTCCAGAACAAGATAATAAAAATCACTTCCTTTTTAACTTGAGTTAAAGGAGGCCTCTGTTGAAGGACAGGAATTCAAGAACAATATGCTCATGGTGAAAGACTTAATCTGCTGCAGAACAGAGAAGGCTAAAGAGAAAGGAATGGTTAGCACCAGGCAGGTGAGGGCCATTAAAAGTCATTTGGGTGTTTCCCAGCGAGTCCTCCATTGAGTACAACATGATCAGTTAATGTTTTTGCTGAATTCTATCAATTCACCACAGGTCCTGAAGTGAATCTTGTGGGAAACTGGTCCCAAAGCAAAGACAGAAAGAAAATTTCTCCATTTCTTTGAATATGACAGTCAGCTCATGTAGCGAGATCATACATCTTCATTCCACTGCAAATGTGCTATTTTGGTGGGTGGGCGAATGACAGAAACACTTTCATTGTAGAACTGATTTTAATGATGCTAATCTGTCTCAATTTTCATGGCTAATTGGTTGAATCATCTTTGCATCTATTGCTTTTCAGAATGTGTAATAAGCTTTTCTTCAATAGCATTTGGAAGAGCATATCAGAAGAGGTAAATATGGCTTCAAAGTATTACAAAAGAAAACGATGCAAAGTTTGAAAGGTGAGACAGAACCTCCCCCCACCTCATCCACTAATATTGCTTCATTGTTTTTCAGTTTTTCTCCAATTGTCTTGAAAAACTTAGTGTTTATCCTCCTACACTATGTAATATGCTTGACGATAAATTTCTGAAATTTCTGCCTTGTAGGTGTGAATCGTGGATTTGCTGCATATTTTATGTGACTTATTCTGCCTTAGAGCTGCGATGAGACATCCCTGGTTGCCACAGCCTCTGGAGATCCATGGGGTTTTATGACAGTGAATCAGAAGGCAATTCTGAGATAGGGCGACCAGACTTTTAAAACAAACCAAGGATAGAAAAAGTTAAAATACATTTTCGATGTTACACACATATTAAAAAAATATTATTGCACTAAAAAAATTATAAGCTGCTAGAAGCCTCCTGGCACCATTTATTATTTATATTTTGTTGTCTGTGCAAGGTCACTGATGTAAGAATTGCCACCGTGAATTATAGAAGACAAATACATGCAGAGGGTGTAGTACTTGCACTGTTCTCTACTTACTGTAAATAAAGGTTTAAGCATGTGGGAGTTCCTTGCTGAACATACATTTTCTCTTTGGCATAGTTGTAGATGAAACTGGTTTGGTAGTTTGGCTTTTAGATTTGCAAGGTGCGTTAAGGAAGGATCAGCTGAGTAACAACATCACTACAGATTCTTATGACAACGTTCTATGGTTACCATGATTGATCGATTCATTATCAGGGTAAAGCATTGCAGAGTTGTCTGTTCCCACACGGGGGTGATGGAGTATGCTTTATGATGTGATTCAGAAGGTCATAGCTAAAGATTATGATTATGATTAGGGTAGGGGAGTAATAACCGTTTGCGGCGATGTCCAAAAACGCTCGCTTTACAAAGATTGGGATGCTACAGTTTTCGAATATCGAAAATACAGAGTCTGTGGTATTTGTGCATAAGGACTGGGTTCATTTCAAATGATGCTACAAAAATGTTGTCAATGATGTCCAACGTAGCTGTAATTTTGTGAGCTGGTCCGGGGCTTGTAGTGTGATCTGTGTAACAGCTCTACAGGAGGCTAAAAAACTGTTCATTGCCGAGACCTATGATGCAAAAGACATTGGTGATAAGCTAATTGTCTTTCATTTGTTGAACAATGCCATTGAACAAGCCGATAATGTGTTTGAGGATTATCGGGTTTGGAGATCAATGGACTATGTGAAAGCGAACTTGTGTGCAAAGTTTAATGCCGCTGATGCCATGGCAAAAGTTGTGTTTGAAGAAGAAGAAAATGAAAATGTACCACCAACACCTTTTGTCTCTGATGACAAAGACTATGCGACAAGCTTGTGTAAATAACTTGTCAAAAATGTATTGTTTTAAAGGTTTTTTAGGTTGTGTGTGTGTGTGTGTGTGTGTGTGTGTGTGTGTGTGTGTGTGTGTGTGTGTGTGTGTGTGTGTGTGTATATATATATACAGTACTGTGCAAATGTCTTAGGCACCCTAGATTTTTTATGTAGATTTTTTCTTAGATGTTTATTTTTTCTGCATTAGTGTGTCAGTAGAAAAGAGCAAATTGTAGATTTCCAAACATTGATTTTCCAAAAACTTTATTGAACTTTCGTCAGAGAAAAGAAGAACAAGGAGTTCTGCAACAGATGGTATGGTCTCCACAGAGGCCTATTCTCAACATCACCGAGGCTGTCTGGGATTACCTGGACAGACAGAAGCAAGCGAGACAGCCAAATTCTGCAGAAGAACAGTGGCAAGTTCTCCAAAATGCTTGGAACAATCTACCAGCTGATTTTCTTATAAAACTGAACAACAGTGTACCGAAGAGAGTTGATGCTGTTTTAAAGGGAAAGGGTGGTCACACCAAATATTGATTTGATTCTGTTTTTTATTGTTTACTGTTCTTTGAATTAGTGAATTGTTTAATATTTAGAAACTTTTAATTTAATTATTTTTGAAAGGATATTCGCCTTAAGGATTTTCTTTACATGTGCCTAAGACTTTTGCACAGTACTGTATATATATACACACTACTCACAAAAAGTTAGGGATATTCGGCTTTCGGGTGAAATTTCAGGATGAACCTAAAATGCACTATAACCTTTACAGGTGAAATTAATTTGACCTTCTCTAAACTTTTGAATGCACATGTCCAACTATTCAATGTTTCAGTACTTTTTGCACAACTTGCTGTTCTCTAACAAGGAGCTGAACGGCAAAATTCACAACAGGTGTTTGATCCATGAATCGACCAATACATTTCCTGGTTCAATTAGAATTGGTATTTAAACAGTCCTCTTCATCATGCTGTTCACATTTTGACATCATGAGACCAAGACGACACCTAACAATTGATCAACAGTACCTCGCCATTGCGAGGCTTCAAACAGGATGTTCTCAGAGGGAAGTGGCCACTGAGCTTAGAGTGTCACAGAGTGTCATCAGCAGGTTGCAACAGAGATACAGAGAGACTGGAAGAGTCACAGAAAGGCATAGAAGTGGACGTCCTTTGGCCACATCCCACACTGATGACCGCTTCATTGTGAACAGTGCCCTGCGGAACCGGATGATGAATGCCACTCAACTCCAGGCACATTTAAGGGAGGTGAGAGGCACCCAAGTGTCACGTCAGACCATTCGAAACCGTTTACATCAGCGTGGTCTGCGTGCTAGACGACCTGCAAGGGTACCTGACCACACCACCAGGCACAGGCGTCATCGTCTTGCATGGGCCAGGGAGCATTTACGCTGGACGAGGGACCAGTGGGCCTCAGTGCTGTTCTCTGATGAAAGTCGATTCACGTTGAGCAGAAATGATGGCCGCCAACGATGTTGGAGACGTCAAGGAGAGCGCTATGCATCAGCCACTGTTGTCACCAGACGACCCTTTGGTGGTGGCGGTGTTACAGTGTGGGCAGGTGTGTCTAGTCAATACAGAACTGCCCTACACTTTGTGAATGGTACAGTGACAAGCCCATACTACCTGAATAACATCATTAATCCAGTCATTGTGCCCCTGCATGAACAACACAGGCCTAATTTCATCTTCATGGACAACAATGCTCCAGCTCATCGAGGTCGCATCATTAGGGAAAGGCTGCTGGAGACTGGGGTACCTCAAATGGAGTGGCCTGCACTTTCTCCAGACCTGAATCCCATAGAAAACCTATGGGATCAGCTGACTCACCGTGTAGAGGCTCGTAACTCTGTACCCCAGAACCTCAATGACCTGAGGGCCGCCCTTCAAGAAGAGTGGGATGCCATGCCTCAGCAAACAATACGTGGACTTGTGAACAGCATGAGACGTCGTTGTCAAGCTGTAATTGATGCTCAAGGGCACATGACAAGTTATTGAGACATTGACATTTTTGTTGTGGTATACCCACCACTGTTGTTGGCTTTTGTTTCAATAAATTGTTTGAGATGAGGAAATCACCATTGCATGCTTCTACTTAAATGCCCTACTTTCATGATACGTATAATATCACTGTAGCGTGAACTTACATTTTCCATAAATTTCACCCGAAAGCCAAATATCCCTAACTTTTTGTGAGTAGTGTATATATATATATTATAAATGTATACAGAATGTAGTGACTGTCTTTTTGATTGTTTTGTGAACTTTAAAATAAAAAAGCCTTTCTTTTACATGCTATTTTACGTATTGCTTCATTATTATTATATTAAACATTCAAATATGTTAAATTCAAATCAACCCCCAAACATGAATGCCCCGCCCCGCTCACAACTCTAAAGTTTTAAGGCGTGGCTATAAGCTTGAGGATGGCCTTACAAGCCACAAAAGACTGATTTCATACATGTTGTACAGACCTCTTGACAAACATGTCTCAGGACTTATACAAAATGTACAGCCCCCTGCAGGGTTACGTGTGTTCAGAATATTGGGAGTCTGAGTATTCAGCGAACAATGACAAACCTGTTACAGAGCTGTGGCTCGATGTCGACAAGGCCGAAACCGTCTTTTTAACAGAACCAAATGCTATGGCCGACGATAAAGGGTAAGATGGCCCATGCTGTGTACAACATACCAGACTAAATAACCTGTCGGAGCGTATAGACAAAATCGACGGGTGTCTTACAAGTCCAATGGTTAAGCTGTTGAAAGCCATCATCGCATGCCTTCTGAACGGCGTTATCGAAAAGCAGTTGAGAAGTGAATGCCTCGGATGTGAAGTTGACCATCCCAGTCAACTGGGACACAGCTTAATTTTTGAAATGGATGCGCACTATTTCACATACCTTGACTTAAACATTTTTGCTCTTTGGGGAGCATAGGTCATTCATTAATTTTCTCCAGCTGGTTCGGTGTTGGGCGGTCTTCTCTGCTTCCTTCCAGGATATTCTTGCTTCCTTGAGTTCTGCCTCCACAGACCTTCTCAAGCTGTTCCTGGGTCTGCCTGGCTTTCTTTTCCCCTGTGGGTTCCAGGTTAAGGCCTGTCTGGTCAAATTGGAGGGTGGTTTTCTCAGGGTATGCCCAATCCAGCCCCATTTCCTGCGTTTGATTTGTGTTTCAATTGGTTCTTGTTTTGTGATTTGCCAGAGCTCTTCATTAGTTATTGTGTTTGGACAGTAAATTCCCAGGATGTGTCGTAGGCATCTATTTATGAAGGTTTGCATTTTATTGCTTGTTGCATTTGGGGTTCTCCATGTTTCTGCCCCGTAAAATAAAACTGATTTAACATTTGAGTTGAAGATGCAGAGTTTATTTTTTGTGGAGATATGTTTTGAATTCCATATTTGTCTTCTTAGTATTAAGAAGGCTGTTCTTGCCTTCCCTATCCTTGTTTGTATGTCTTTGTCACTGCCTCCGTCCTTCCCAACAACGCTTCCCAGGTATGTAAATGTGTCCATCTCTTCCAGTGCCTCTCCATCCAGGTTTATGGTATCGTCTGTTTTATAGTTGATATTCATCACCTTGGTTTTTGATTTATTTATGTGGAGTCCTGTGGAGGCTGCAATTATGGCGAGTTTTGTGATTTTGGTCTGCATTTGTATTTTTGTGTGTGACAGGAGGACTATATCATCAGCAAACTCCAGGTCTTCCAATTGGGACCACAGTGTCCACTGTATCCCTAGGTTTTGTTCGGTTATGGTTGTCTTCATGATCCAGTCAACTGCTAAGAGGAAGAGAAAAGGAGACAGCAAACAGCCCTGTCGGACTCCTGTCTCTACTGTAAAGCTGTCAGTGAGGTATGACTCTGCAAGATGATTGTAGATATAGCTGTTGTATGATGGTTATGAACTTCTTTGGAACACCATAGTGTGCCATGAGATTCCATAGGATGTCTCGGTCCAGACTGTCAAATGCTTTTTGGAAGTCGATAAATGTGAGGTTGAGAGATGTGTTCCATTCCAGTGTCTGTTCTACAATGATGCGAAGGGTGGCAATGTGGTCAGTGCATGATCTGTCCTGTCGGAAACCTGCTTGCTCTGAGCTCTCTGTCCAGTTCTTTTGAGAGTCTTTCCAGAATGATCCTGCTTAAAACCTTCCCTGGCACAGATATAAGCACGATGCCCCTGTAGTTGTTACAGTCTTGAAGGTTGCCTTTTTTGGAGAGTTTCACCAGATACCCTTCTGTCCAGTTGCTTGGCACCTTTTCTTCATCCCAGATCAGTCCAAAGAGTTAGTGAAGTAATATGGTTGCTGTTTCCGGGTCTGCTTTGATGGCTTGTGGAGGTATTCCATCAGGTCCTGGTGCTTTGTTGTTTTTCAGCTTTTGAATAGCCTTTTTTATTTCTTGTTTATTGGGCTTTTTGGTATTGACCTGTAGGGGGTATGGATGGAGGGATGTTGGCTGGTTCTTTCGGTATGGGTCTATTCAATAGGTCCTTGAAGTGATCGGCCCATCTCCTCAGCTGGCCTTCTTGCTTTGTAAATGTTTTTCCATCTTTGTCTGATATTAGTCTGTCTGAGATTTTGCCTGCCAGTCTCCGTGTGGTGTCGTAAAGTTCCTTCATATTTTGTTGAGCTGCTGCTTCTTCTGTTCGAGTTGCTAAATTGTTAATTAATTGCTGTTTGTCTTTCTTGATGCTCTTTTTTTACCAGTTTGTCTGCTATGGAGTAATCTTGTTGTGCTTTTGCTTTTACGGCTCTTGTGCGGCTGTTGTTACGACTGTCCTTAGCATGTTTGCGAGTCTGTATTTTCTGTAGTGTTTCTCCTGAGATCCACTCCTTGTGCTGTCTGGTCTTCCTCCCACATGTGACCTCGCATGTCTCTATCCATGCCCTCTTCATTTTCTGCCATCTCTGATCCAGGGTTTGTTCTTTTTCTTCCAGGTTGTCCAGAGGGTGGAACCAGTTTGAAAGGCTGATTTGGAATTGCTCTCTAATGTTCTGATCTTGGAGGAGGCTGACATTGTATCTTGTGCTGATTTTTCTTACAGTGCTTTTGAATTACTTGAATTTTAAGCGAAGTGTTCCTATTAGAAGGCGGTGGTCTGTTGCTGCATCAGCTCCTCTTTTCACCCTAACGTCTTGGAGGGATCTCCTAAATTTCTTGCTGATGCACATATGGTCAATCTGATTTTCAGTTTTGTGATCTGGCGAAACCCATGTGGTTTTGTGCACTCTTTTATGTGGGAAGACACTACCTCCTATAACAAGGTTATGGAAAGCGCAGAAATCTGTGAATTGTTCTCCGTTGTTGTTCATTTCTCCTAGACCGTGTTTGCCCATTACTTGTTCTTTTCCTGTGTTGTCTTGGCCTATCTTAGCATTAAAATCTCCTGTCATTATGTCTTTTTTTCTCTGTTTGTTGATGACTTGTTGTAGGATTTCGTAGAAGTTGTCTTTTGTTTGCTGTTCTGTCTCATTTGTTGGTGCGTAGCACTGGATGATGGTGACTTTCCTTGTTTTTGTGAAAAACCTTGTTGTGATGGTGCGAGCGTTTACTGCCTCCCACTCCATGAGAGACCTGACTGCTTCTCTTGAGAGCATAGTTCCTACTCATTCTGTGTGTGGGGCGTTGTCTTGATCGTGACCTGAGTATATTATTGTTTCTCCACTTGAAAGTTGTGTTTTCCCTGCTTGGGTCCATCTTGTTTCACTGAGCCCTATTAGCGAAAGGTTGTACTGTTTCATTTCAGCTGCTATCTGTGAAGCTTTACCGGCTTGGTACATTGTTCAGATGTTCCAGGCGCCAGTCTTTGTGGTGTGTTTGGTTGTGAGAAGGGGGTTCAGCTGAGCAACTTCCTTTCGGCTTTCATTGTGCAGCGTCATGCTTGTCTGGGGGAGACACCTTCCACTTCCAAACCTTGCTGTATGTTTTCCATGAATGTTTCTGTAATAATGTTTGTTCCACTAAGCGGATGATTGGTCCACCTAGCTTTACCAGAGCCCCGTTAGCCAGCATGTTTCCAGGTATATCCAACCCTTTCAATTTCCAACATTACAATGCCGACTATATTTCGTTGAGCATGGATGGGATCCAGATTCCAAGTAAACCATACCTCCCAAATTATGGTACCGGTTCTGTGGTTCGTGAATTTTATAGTTTGACGCTTGCAACTGGAAGGCATCTGAAAGATACACCATTGTGTATAAATTGTCAAGAATACATGAATGGTTACACCCTTTATGCTTTCAACCTGACTCCCGATGAAGGTTGCAGCCAGCATCTATCCCTGATCAAGACGGGTAATATACATCTGGAGATGAGATTCAGAAACCCACTACCCAGAACTGTTCATTTAATTGTTTACGCATGCTTCGACAATATCATTGAAGTGAATCAGAGGAGGAACGTGCTGTATGATTATTATTAATCATGAACACCAGAGAACTAACGTCCATTTTGAGTAACAATCCTTACACAGTAAATAACTTTTATGGGGTTGTGGCCTGTGATGAGCTACCAGATAATAAACTAAATAATTTACCCGCATTGTACATTGTGAATACACACCCTCGAAATAAGCCTGGAGAACACTGGTTAGCATTGTATATGTGTGCGGATAAAACTGACTCCTACGACAATCCTCCTGACTACATTTATTTCCCAGGTAGCATCAATACTTTTCTGCAAAAGAACTGTAAACGGATTGTTTCCAACACGGTACAAGTGCAAGACCTGCACGGCACAAAGTGCGGACAGCATTGCATATTTTATCTGCACAACAGGGCCAAAGGGGTTCTGTTTAGTCAAATTATATCCCTATACTCTGATAATTTGAAAAATAACGATGCGATGGTTTCAAGATATGTTGATAAACTATATAAGTGTGTTAAAAACATGTTAAATTGTGTACAGACTGCTTGCTGTGGTGAAATGTTTAAGGTCTGTCACGGGTGTTGAAAAAAACAACACGCATGTTTTGTTTGAATATTGCTTTATGTATTTTATTGTAAAATAAAAACATGTTAAACTTTACATTTGACATTTTGATCATTTAAAACAAACACACACTCAAAAGCTTCAGAAATCTATCCACGCGAATGGTCTAAAACGGGGGATGAAAAAACAGCATTAGGGCCTGGCTCTGGCGTCATAGGGGTAAATGCGGCTGTATTTGCTTTGTTTTTTTGTGTTGATTTATCTTGCCGTGCACATTTTGATTAGGTATGACAGAAAGAGGCATATTACAGTTTTTCTCCATTGTATACACACAAAAAATGGAACTATGCACACAATTCTGAAAACTTGAAGCTCATGTATCAACAACATGACTCCAAACTGCTAAACTCTAAGCACAATTCCATTGTTCTCACTCAAATATCATTCTAAACCACATTTTTGCAAAACTATAAACACAAATTGCATCATTTAGCACACTTTGTTGACCTGGTAAACACTGGCCTTCAAAATGCAACACCCTGATTACCAATTGGTCTCACTCATGTTCAATCATGTGTCAGAGTATAAAAGAGGCCTCAGGTGACTTATACAGGTGTTGGAAAAATACGTGCAACTCTGGTGGACCACGTAATCAATCACGGCCTGACCATGACTGAAGCTGGGCAGCGAGTCCAACCAAACCTGAGCCGCTTCACAGTAGCCTCAGTTATCCGGGCCTTTAGAGAAGAGAATAGGTAAGTAACCACTTGAGTAGTTTTCAATACTCTCTACAGTAATTACAGTATAACTTTATGGTTTCTGTGGATATCTACAGTGCTCACAGAAATGTAGCCTATAGTGTAATGCTGTTTTGTATTACATTTACATATAAAATGTGTAGCCTATAATGTATATGTACTTTTCACAGAATAGAAAGACGGCCAGCAAGAGGTGGCAGAGGCCGGAAATTCACAGACGAGCAAGAGGCCACCATGATCAACATGGTTTTGGCAAATAATGCCATCACCCTGAGGGAAATCAGAGACAGGGTCCTGCAAGACAATGTCCATTTCACAAACATTGATCGGGTCAGCCTGTCCACAGTCGACCGTGTCTTGAATAAACACCAGCTGCGGATGAAACGGGTATATCGTGTTCCATTTCAGCACAACTCTGACCGAGTGAAGGAGCAACGATACCAATATGTGCAAGTGAGTACAGCAGGTTACTGTAACAGACCACATCCTCTCCGTACTCTGTATAGACATGTCACTATGTACCTCAGTGTTCCTGTATGTAGGCCTTTTGTCTGATATGGTCATGCTCTCTTTTTCAGAGATTGCTTGAACTTGATGCCAGTGCTGCTCCCCATGAATATATTTTCATTGACGAGGCAGGGTTCAACCTGCAGAAGACCAGGCGGCGGGGGAGGAACATCATCGGCAACCGTGCCATTGTCAATGTCCCTGGGCAGCGTGGCGGAAATGTCACCATGTGTGCAGCTATTGGTCACCGTCGGGTCATACATCACCATGCAACACTTGGTGACTATAACACTCCCCCCCCCCCCCCCCCCGCAGGAAGAGGGACCAGAGCAGCCCATCTACGTTGTCATTTGGGATGATGTAAGTTTCCACTGGGCTGCTCTGGTCCACAACGAGCATGTGGCACTACTCCAGGCAATGGAGGAGGCATGTGATGACATCCATGCATGCCAGGGATGGATCCGCCATGCCAGGCGTTTTTTCTCCCGCTGCTTGGCCAGGGAGAACATCGCAGCCGATGTGGATGAGGTCCTCTGGCCTGACCAGGATCGGAGGCGGGATGCAGAGTGATGTTTCATTGCATTTTGCAATATTTGTTTTTCAGTCAGTTCAGTCAACTGAACATTTTGTATTGCAGTAACAAATAAATATTTCCTTTGTTACCTTTTTGTATCTGTGCACTGATTTATCATTACATTACCAGAAAGACAGTCTAAACATTTTCTTTGTAGTGTTTCTCATTGTACTAAATAATCAGTGAAATTACTGAGTTTTGCTAAAATAGGTAACATTTGTGATTGATATATACTTTACTTTATACTTTATAATATGTGATGTATATACTGGTCTTGTGTTTTTAGGTAACATCTATCGGGGACAACAGATGGAAATTATCCTCTGGCTATACTCTGGATTGTTTACATGTCTTGTATTGTACCAGAATGTTCATTAACTTGCACTGTCCCTTCCAAATAAACTAAACTAAAGTAAACTTGTGTTGCATCCACTATAGTAAATGCTATTTTGGGACAGAAAACCATACTTTACCAAAACGAGAAAAAGGAAACCATTTCCACACAATTTTATGCATTTGAATATGTAACATGGCCTCATGAAGCCAAAACATACATGAACATTATTTTGATGGTAGTGTTTTAAATTTATTACACAAGTGTTAACACACAAAAAACGAAAATTCGGCACAATTTGCACAACTTTCACTTCATGTAATAATAATAATAATAATAATACATTTTATTTATATAGCGCCTTTCCGAACCCAAGGTCGCTTACAGAGTTTGTGAGGGGGGGGAACAGAAACACAAAAGACAACAAGACAAAAGGAGAGATGGTAACAAATGAGATGAAGGTGGAGTAACTGGCTGGTGGAAACACACAAAATAAACAAAAAACAACTGGGACAGTAAATAAACATGTACAAAATTCACAGAAAATAACATGGTGGACGGGGTGAGAGGAGAAGAGAGAGGAGAAGAGGGGAGGATGGTTAGGGTGGGAGGAGAAACGGAGGAGGGTCATTTAGGGGTAGGGGAGGTTGTAGGCTTGGGAGAAAAGAAATGTTTTTAGCCGGGATTTGAAAATGGGGAGTGTGGGTGAGTCTCTGACGGTTTGTGGGAGTGAGTTCCAGAGTCGGGGTGCAGTCCTGGAAAAGGCTCGATCGCCAAAGGTTTTGAGTTTGGAAAATGGTATGAAGAGGGTGTTGGTGGCGGCAGAGCGGAGGGTTCGGGTGGGGCGGAGGGGGAGGAGGAGGTCAGTCAGGTAGGGGGGGGCAAGGCTGTGGAGGGCTTTAAAGGTGAGGAGGAGAACTTTAAAGTTAATGCGCTCTTTGATGGGGAGCCAGTGAAGAGATTGGAGTACAGGGGTGATGTGTTCACGGGACCGGGTGTGGGTGAGTAGACGGGCAGCGGAGTTCTGGACCATTTGGAGTCTATGGAGGGAGTGGGAGGTGATACCAGTAAGAAGGGAGTTGCAATAATCAAGGCGGGAGGAGATAAAGGCGTGAATGAGGTTTTCAGCAGCAGAGGGGGAGAGGCAGTGTCTGATTCTGGCAATATTGCGGAGGTGGAAGTATGAGGTCTTGATGACAGAGCTGACATGGGGGACAAAGGAGAGGGTGGGGTCAAGGATGAAACCAAGGTTGCGTGCCAGGGGGGAGGGAGTGATGGTTGAGTCATCGATGGTGAGTGAGATGGGGCCGGTCTTTGAAAGTGTGGATTTGGTGCCAATGAGTAGGAGTTCAGTTTTGTCACTGTTGAGTTTGAGGAAATTATGGGTCAGCCAGGTTTTAATTGTGGAGATGCAGGTATTAATGTGGGTGAGGGGTGGGTTCTGAGTGGATTTTGTGCTAATGTAAATCTGAGTGTCGTCGGCGTAGCAGTGAAAGTCCATGTTAAATTTGCGGATGATGTGACCAAGGGGAAATAGGTAACAGATGAAGAGCAGGGGCCCGAGGACCGAGCCCTGGGGGACCCCCTGCGTGACAGGGGAAAGGGAGGAGGTGTGACCGGAGAGAGAGATGAATTGTTGTCTGCCAGAGAGGTATGAGGTGAACCAGTCAAGTGCGGTGCCCTCAACACCCAGCTGCCCCAGCCTTTGAAGGAGGATGGAGTGGTCCACAGTGTCAAAAGCGGCACTAAGGTCCAGGAGCAGCAGGATGTTAAGGGCACCTGAATCAGCAGAGGTGAGGAGATCATTGGTGACTTTGACAAGAGCAGTTTCAGTGCTATGGAGGGGGCGGAAACCAGACTGAAGGGGTTCATAGAGATTGTGGGACTGAAGATGGGAGTGAAGTTGGGCGGCGACAATTCGTTCTAGGGTTTTGGACAGGAATGGTAGGTTGGAGATGGGGCGGTAGTTGGTGAGGATGGTTGGGTCGAGGGAGGGCTTTTTAAGGATGGGAGTGACAGCGGCCAGTTTATAGGCCGAGGGAACATGACCGAGTGCTAGGGACTGATTAAAAAGGGTGGTGAGGTGGGGGATGAGGACGGGGAGGCAGGTCTTAGTTAGGGTAGTGGGGAGAGGGTCGAGGGAGCAGGTGGTGGTCTTGGAGGCGGTGATGATGTCAGAGATGAGGGAGGAATCAACAGGGGAAAAGGCAGTGAGGGGGGGGGTAGGTGGGCGATCAGGGAGGGTGAAAGTCGGGGGAGGGGGGGGTGAAGGAGTTAGTGATGGAGGCAGTCAGGGAGGTATTTATTTGGGAGATTTTATTATTGAAGGAGTGGAGAAAGGAGTTGCAGAGGTCAGTGGAGGAGGGTGGGTTATTGTCGGGGGGCTGGAGTAGTGTCTTAACAGTGGAAAAGAGGATCCGGGGGTTGCGATTTGTGCTGTTGATGAGAGTGGAGTAGTGAGCAGATTTGGCAGCAAGGAGAGCATCGCGGTAGGAGGAGATGTGCTGTTTGTAAGCTTCAGCGTGGACGGTAAGGTGGGTTTTTTTTATAGAGTCGCTCCAGCTGCCGACCGGTTTGCTTCATAGTGCGAAGTTCGGAAGTGTTACCAGGGGGAGGAGGTGGTGAAAGAAACAGTGATGGTTTTCCAGGGGGCCATGGAGTTGAGGGAATCAGAGAGGATGGAGTCAAGTAAGATGGCATAGTCGTCAGGTGAAGAAGGGGGGGCCGAGTCAGGGGGGAGGGCAGAGGAAATGAGCTGGGAAAGAATTAGTGGGTTGACAAACTTAATATTACGGAAGGAGATTGAACGTTTTGTGGAGTGATGGGGTGAGGGGAGAGGGGCAGAGAAAAGGATGCAATGGTGGTCAGAGAGTGGGAAGGGGAGAGGGCGGAGGTTGGATAGGGGAAGGGAGGAGGAGCAAACAAGGTCAAGGGTATGGCCTTTGGCATGGGTGGGGAAGTTGATGTGCTGGGTGAGGTGAAAACAGTCCAGGAGGGAGAGAAAGTCAGGAGTGAGGGGAGAGTTTGGAAGGTCAACGTGGATGTTGAAGTCGCCAGTGAGCAGGAGGCGGTTGGAGAGAGAAGAGGCGATGGTGAGGAGTTGAGAGAGTTCAGAGAGAAAAGAGGGGTGTGTCTTCGGGGGGCGGTAAAGTAGTATTACAGTGATGGAGTTGGGGAGGGAGAGAGCAAGATATTCAAAGGTTAACATGGGTGGGAGGTTGAGGTCCAGTTCAGTAACAGATAGGGATTGTTTATGGAGAACAGCAATGCCCCCCCCGCGGCCAGAGGAGCGGGGCTTGGCGATGTAGCTGTAGTTGGTGGGGGTGGCCTGGTTGAGTGCGTAGTAGTCGGAGGGTTGTTGCCAGGTTTCGGTGAGGAGGAGGAAGTCAATGTTATTGTCCAGTATTAGTTCAGAAATTACAGGTGATTTGTTGGTGAGAGAACGAGTGTTCAGCAGTGCGAAGGAGATGGATAGAGGGGCTGGGGGGGGGGAACGAAGGTTGCTAAGGTTAGAGGTGCGATGCGTGGTGTTGACGTGGGGGCGGGAATTAGTCCAGAGTGAGGGGATGTTTGTGCCTATAGGATAGTGTAGAGTCCGGTGTCGGTTGTGGCCAGAGCCTCGGTGGATGTAGCGGCGGCGGCTGAGGATGCCAGCATTACTGGCAGCGGTAGCAGCAGCGGTAGTGAGGCGGTGGTTGTTGTTCAGTGCATGAAGGTCTGAAGGGGCATAGGTGTGTCTAGGGGCAAAAATAGGACTTGGGGGGGTAGGTGAAAAAAGTGGTAGTCCAGAGGAAAAAAACAGCAGTAGGAAGAGTGGAAATCCAAGTTGAGACATGAGTGTAGAGGGGAGTAATCCAGGGAATAGATAGGCAGTGAGTAGTAACTGATAGGCTACGAGTTGAGTAGCATTGAGGCAGAGGGGGGGGGTGATGTTGTTGCTGTTGTGCTGGAGTCCCTGAGACCCAACCCGCTGGGCATGGTAGCCCAGCCGTGCCATGCCAGCAACCAGGCCAGCAGCTGGAAGAGAGGGAGTGGAGACTCCCCTGGAGGAGGCAGGCCAGTCAGCCGGCAGAGCCAGGCCAGGTCGAGCCAGCTGAGTCAGCCAACCCAGCCAAGCCAGCAGAGCTAGCTTAGCTAAGTTAGCTGAGACAGCTACACAACCCACGGAATCAGTAAGGGAGTCTCCACTCCCTCCTGAGACCAGGTTGGGTAGCCGACACAGCTGGGCCAGCGGTGCACAGCAACCAGAAAACCACGGAATCAGCAAGGGAGTCACCACTCCCTCCCGGGACCGGGTTAGGCAGCCGGCACAACTAGGCAAAGATTGTTATTTTTAGCCAGGCCTGGCCAGGCTAAGCTAGCTGAGTCAGCCGGCACGGCTAGGCTAAAGTTGTTATTGTTGTTACGACAGCACGCAGCGGGTAGGTCAGGGCAAACTCACAAAACACAATTTTAAACTCACCAGCGAGCCGAGCACAGAGGGTGGGAAGGGAAGGGATAAATGCAGTTTGTAATCCAGTAGTATGAGGTGGTAGTCCGGTGAAATTCAGCGTGATCAGGGCAGAGTCCAGGAGTAGGGCACGGAGGAGTTTAAACAGACAATCCAGATGAAGACGAACGGACAAAAACAAAAACGTAAAAGAGAGAGAGAGAGGCACGGGAAGAAGCGGCAGTCACAAAAAAAAAAAAAAAAAACTAGACGCCAGCGGTGCTCAGCCCGGGAGAAAAACAACAAAAAAGACCAAACATTAACAAACGAATTCCATCGGTGTGTGAATTAGCTCCCAGGGCAGCATCGAGGAGTGCACCATCCTCAGAGGTCCTGACGGAAACAATGAACACGGAACGAAAAAGACAGGGAATCTTCACTCAGTCGATTTCCATGACCAATCGCTCGACCCAATTTGGCGCTACTTCACACTCCCTTATCTGCATTAGACTCTGACTTTCCTTCTTTACACTCTGATGTCAATTACACATCACCTCGTTGTCAAAACACTACACACAATGTTCAGTTGTTGCACACACTTCTCAAGTAAAATCTCAAAGCATCAACCTACAACACACAAATATTCAAATCTCTAAACATTCAGGTCTGTTGAGCAATTTGCAATCAGGGCTGCAGCATAAAAGTGCCTTGAGCCTCTGTTTTGTTTGGTGAACAATGGAGAACTTTGAAGAGAGAGACAACCAGAGAAGGAGAGGGGTAAGAGTGAGAGGAGGAAGAGGAGGACAAGGAGGAGGAAGAGTACAAGGAGGAGGAAGAGGAGGAGGAGGAGGACAAGGAGGAGGAGGAGGAAGAAGACAAGGAGGAGGAAGAGGAGGAGGAGGACAAGGAGAAGGAGGAGGAGGAGAAAGAAGAAGGAGAACGGTCATCTCTAATGAGATTCGGGCCACTGTGGTAGACCATGTGCTCAACCATGGTATGAGCATGAGGGAGGCTGGCCAGAGGGTCCAACCAAATCTCAGCCGCTTCACAGTTGCTGCCATCATTAGAACCTTCAGGAAGGAGAACAGGTACGAAATCTATTTGCCTTGTGTACTGTAATACTGCATATCAATAGAATACAGTGTGCTCACAGTATTTGTATTTTGCAGGACTGAAAGAGAACCACACCGTGGAGGAAGAACACACACTTTCACAGCCGAACAGGAGACTGAAATTGTAAATGTGGTTCGTGAGAACAACGCTATCACACTCCGACAAATACAAACTAGGATCCTGGCTGACCATGCTACATTCAGGAACGTCCAGTGTAGGGCGGCAGTGTAGTATAATGGTTAAGGAACTGGCCTTGTAACCGAAAGGTTGCAGGTTCGATTCCCAGGTAGGACACTGCCGTTGTACCCTTGAGCAAGGTACTTAACCTGAATCGCTTCAGTATATATTTAGCTGTATAAATGGATAATATGTAAAAAAAAATAAAAAAAATGCTAAAAAGTTGTGTAAGTCGCTCTGGATAAGAGCGTCTGCTAAATGCCTGTAATGTAATGTAATGTCCAGACCATCAGCCTCTCTACATTGGACCGTATTCTTCGCAGGAATGCCATGCGGATGAAACAGGTGTACAGGGTCCCATTCGACCGGAACACAGACCGGGTCAAGGAGTTACGGCGAGAGTTTGTGCTTGTAAGTCCCATACATTCAGCACTGACACATGCATGTATTGTACCTGTAATCCAATATTGTTCCTTTTCTACAGTGTCTCACTGTAGCCCACTGTGTTGACCTCTCTGTGTCCATACTGTAACTTGCATTCTCATGCTGCCTGTTTCAGCGGATCCAGGAGCATGACACAGCTAATGAGTTATATGAGTACATCTTCATTGATGAGGTTGGATTCAACCTGGCGAAGAGGAGGCGCCGGGGCAGAAATGTCATTGGCCAGCGGGCCATTGTTGAGGTCCCCAGCCAGCGTGGTGGGAACATCACAATGTGTGCTGCAATGAACCACCATGGGATCCTGCACCATCATGCCCACCTAGGGGCCTATAACACTGCCCGTCTCCTCGCCTTCCTGGATGGCCTGCATGACCTGCTGGTACCACCTGGCCAGATAGATGGCCCACAGCAGATCGATCACGTCGTCATCTGGGACAATGTGAGCTTCCACCGGGCTGCTCAAGTGCGTGAGTGGTTCCAGGACCACCCACATTTTTCCGTTCTATACCTTCCACCTTATTCTCCTTTCCTGAATCCCATTGAGGAGTTTTTTTCAGCTTGGAGGTGGAAGGTATATGAACGGAACCCACAGGGCCGGGTCCCACTGCTCCAGGCCATGGAGGAGGCTTGTGGCGACGTGAGTGTTGAGGCCTGTCAGGGCTTCATGCGCCACTCGAGGCGTTTCTTCCAACGCTGCTTGGACAGGGAGAACATTGCCTGTGATGTGGATGAGGCCCTCTAGCTAGACAGGAACCGGAGGCGTGATGCCTAATTCATTTTTGTGAAGGGGGAGTGGGGGGGGTTGAGCAGGCCGGTTTACAGTACTGTACTGTTCTCTGTGTGTACCGAAATAAAACTTGTTTTTGCTGCATATTTGTGTGCTGTTTTATGTTTGACTATGAAAAAAGTAGGCCTACACTGAGACATTTTACAAAAGGAGAAATGGCTCATTCTCCAGAGTCATTGTCATTCATATGGTGTGTTCCATTTCTATGATTGTGTTTTCAATTTTGCACTTCAGTGTGCTGTAAATGCTTGGTAGTGTGCAGCAAATGCTTAGTTGTGTGTACTCAATGAATGGCATGTGTGTGTCATTTGAAAATATGGCTGTGTGTACCAAATGAAAACACAAGTTCCATTTTGTGAACAGTTAAGAGATTTGATGGCAAAGAGTCATCTTGCAAAGGGAGTGTCAGGTTTAGCATTTTGTGTGTGAGGTTTTCAGTTTTGTGTGTGCAGTTTTGAGAAAGCCGTTATTGTTTTGAGAAACATGTGTTAACAATTGTGAAAAACTGTAATTGATGCTCTGCAAGACAAGAGTCATTATTTTTAAATCCTGTTACACAAAATGAAATTAAAGCAATACTGAGAGACTGCACAGCTAAGACATCCACTGACGTAGATCAGATAGACATGACATTGTTAAAAAGGATATCAAAGGCGATCATACCTCCACTAACATATATATGTAACTTATCGTTCTGTAATGGCGTGTTTCCAGATAAAATGAAGATAGCAAAAGTTCTTCCTTTATACAAAAGTGGAGACAAACAGGATTTTTCAAATTATCGTCCTGTTTCAATTTTACCACAGTGCTCAAAAATTATTGAAAAGCTCTTTAATGTCAGATTAGATAAGTTCATTGATAAACACAAACTGTTATGTGACAACCAATACGGGTTCAGGAAAAAACATTCAACAGCACTGGCCCTAACAGAATCCATAGAATTTATCAAAGACGCGCTAGACCGGAAACTATTCACCATAGGCATCTTCATTGACTTGAAAAAAGCTTTTGACACGATAAACCACAGCATATTGATGGAAAAATTGTACAGATATGGAGTTAGAGGAATCGCATTACAATGGATAAAGAGTTACCTATCAAATAGAGTTCAATTTGTTCAGATAGGGGACAACATATCATCATGCCTGGATATCACCTGTGGGGTCACACAGGGTTCAGTCTTAGGACCAAAATTATTTATACTATATATTAATGACATAGTTAAAGTATCTGACGTTTTAAAATTAATTTTATTTGCGGACGACACAAACATCCTCTGCTCTGGAAATGATCTTAATCAAATGGTCACATCAGTTAACAATGAAATGTCAAAACTTCACACGTGGTTTAATATTAATAAACTATCACTAAACCTTTCAAAGACAAAATTCATATTATTTGGGAAAAGAGGCCTGAAGGAAAACATAAACTTAAAGGTCAATGGTATCAACATTGAACGAGTGAACGAACACAAGATTCTGGGGGTTACGGTAGATAGCCTCCTGACATGGAAACCACATGTGAAGTTAGTTCAATGTAAATTGGCCAAAAGCGTGTCTATTTTGTGGAAAATGCAGAAACTACTCAATCAACATTCACTTAAGACAATTTACTCGGCACTCATAACACCACACCTACACTACTGTGTTGAAGTGTGGGGACACACTTATAAAGACACTATAGAGCCACTGTTCAAACTCCAAAAAAGGGCAATGAGAGTTGTATATAGTGTCCCATATAGAGACCACACAAATGATTTGTTTATTAAGGCAAAGTGTCTCAAGTGGCAGGATATAATTAAATATAATACTGTACAAATATTATTCTTAGCCTCCAAAAATCTCTTACCCGTAAATATACAGAAACTGTTTCTAAAGAGAGATGACATACATAACCTAAGAGGAAATATGATTTATAAACAAAAATCTATAAAGTCAACACTCAGAGGTCATTCATTATCCATTGTGGGGGTTAAGCTTTGGAACAGTTTACATGATGAGATTAAAATGTCTACAAACTTAAAGACCTTCAAGTGTAAGATAAGATGCAAGATGGTAGAAAATTATCAAGTATAAAAATAGGGGGTTATCATGAAAGGAAAATTAAAACAATGTCAAGATGTGCAAAAACAATTGTAAGCGGTTTATGCTCTGCATTTACAGGGGACACTCGAGCATCAGAAAAACGAAGAAACGGACACATTTATTGGGACATTATCTGAACAATATTCTGGACTGTTGCTGTTGAAATGAAACAAATTGTTTTGTCTAATGTATGACATGTACATTTAAATATGACTTATTTGGACTTTATTGTTTTGTTTATTTATTTATTTTTATTCTTATTTTTTTGATTTTATTTTTCCTTTTCTTTCTCGGACTGTTTTGTTATAAAGCAAGTTCAGCTATGCTGTTGTGATACGAAATAATCTGTTTTAAACAAATGTATAATGTGAACTTTCAAATTTGATTGAGGAATTGGGGCGGGACTTGATAAGCAGTCTGCTTTTTTCCCGTATCCCTTTTCGGCAGGAAATGTATTTGTTAAATGCATATTTCAGAAATGTGATGCAATGTGACTATACACATGCCGAAATAAACAAACAAATCTAAAAAAAAAACTTAAAAAAAACAAACATATAATAGCTGTGTGTATTGTTTTGGTGGAAAGAATCAGTTTTGAGAAGAGCGAACGTGGTTTCATTTTGCAAGAGATTTGTGGAGTTTTGACAAAGTGGGTAACCCTTTTCAGTTTTGTGTTTAGAGTTTTGAGAAATTGAGCCACGGTTTCTGGAAATGTGTTTAAACGTTTTGGGAAAAACTAAGCATAGCCATAGCCTCTATAAATTCACCCCAACCCCTGTGTCTTCTATCTTCAGAAATCTTGTGAGGGGCTGTTATGTTCTTTATTAGATCCAACATATGCGAGCCACTTACAGCTGTGCCATTAAACATAAACTACCCTTTATCGTTCCACGTTGCGACATTTCCTGATTTCGAAATTTTATCCAATACATAGGCATTTTTCCGGCTTCTAGGGGGCATGCTTTGAATGACATCTTCAACTCGGGCTGTGTCAGTCCTGACATTATCGCTACCCTCAATAGGCGTTGATAGGGTTAAATGTTGCATTTCGGATTCACCTTGTTTGATCAGCGCCAGGGGCGCAGGTTTCATTTGAACATTGGGGGGGACGACAAACAGTACATTTTCTTTGTGATGATAATGGAGGGGGACACTAATAATATACCATCCAACAGTTAGCGAACCATGACTATTGGACCTAGGCCCTCAATCATTCCCATGAACAAAGAAATGCACATTGTAGCATAGTGCACTGTGTCTCCTACATCGGCAACATTGTTTATTACAGTTGGAGCTTTAATACAAGTAATCTGATCAAAAATATAAAAAAATAACATAATTGAGAAATCGCTGTGATCAGGGCCGTTTCCAGACTGCTTTGATTGGGGGGGAAACGAGATGTTAATGGGGCACAAGGCGGGAATGAACTATCGGGGCGTCTGGGGGTCCTCCCCCAGAAAAAGTTGAGCCTTTTAAAACTAATTTACTGCATTTCTACACAACCTCACACAGGGCTTTTTCTAAAATAAAATGTTTTATTTATGAACATTTTGGAGAAGTTTTTTTTATTTATTCAAAGCACTAGGTGAGATTTGAGATGCTTTCAAATAAATTTAAAGCCATGGTAGGCTAATCAGTACTATTAGTGGATAAGATACGTTTATAACATTTTAAACTCTGTGGTTCTCAAACTCGGTCCTGGGGGCCCCCTATATATGCTGGTTTTCGTTCCAACCACAATTACAATCCCAAAATTTTAACAAGCTGTTAATTTTTCTTAAGTAAGTGTTTTTCATGTTTAGAGGGATTATTTAATTGTGTTTAACCCTATTTACTTTGGCCTATTTTATACAATTTTCGCCTAGTTTTTACTAGTGTCAATTAAGTGCCAATATCTCAAAAACGATTCACTGCACATCCATGGTTGAAAGTTTCAATGAAAGAAGAGGCTTGTACCATTCATAAATTTGCATCAGAATAAATTTATGTAAAAATGGTCACATACAGTTTATACATAATACACATAAAAAAACAAAAAAAAGTACAAAACGCCTTGTGTTTTTACAGTTTAGCACTGAATATTTCAACTTCAAAGTACTGGAGCAAGCCAGACTTCCTTACACTAGTGCACTGATATGTTGTCCACTTGGGTTTAGAATTTGGTAAAGATATCTACAGGCTTTCCTTATGCATTGGTATTTTTACCAAAACGGGGCCCGGGTGTCCCGAAACGTTTCCAAACGTCGCCAAATATAAAACATGTGCATATCTTTCTGTCTAGGCATGTCAATCATCAGAAAACTTTATTTTTCTTTTAAAACATTTATTGTAATACAGAATGTGAAGAAAATTAACCTACACATGTTTTGTGTTTATGTGTATGAGGGTATTCTCTTACAAAGCGTGCCCAAAAGTGCCCAAATACCTCTCCGAAAAGGATTACTTACCCTAATGTTATCCAACCAATCTGCTTTACATTTAAAATGGCACTGTACTTCAAAGTTAGATTTACCAGAGCCCCATAAGCCAGCAGAATAACAGGTTTATCTATAACAAGCCTTCAACTTGACTTTTTACAGCAAAAGTAATGAATTATACATCACTATTTGGCAAACCTGTCTGTTACCACCTCCTACGACAGAGGTGTTAGGTGGGGGAGGGGTGTCTTCACTGTCCTCCCTGAAAAAGACAGATTCAAGTACATTACTAAGTAGAATCACTAAAAAATGAGAACACAAATTATCTCAAAAAGACATATGGCAAGTATTACAATTAAGTGGAAAAAAATTTTTATTTTATAAAAAAAAAAATATATATATATAGATATATATATATATACACACACACACACATATATATATATATTATATACGTATATACATTAAAAAATCTTACATCCACAGTACGTCTGATATTAGCTCCAACATAATTAGCAATCGTAGCTAACTAGGATTTATGAATTCGTTTGTCAGCTTGCATTATTATAATACTGTAATGTCTTGACTGAACCGTGAAATAAAGTACTGAGAATGGATGTCGTTTCATGCGTAAATTCAACAACTAGCCCTTGTGTTGGTTGCTGCACAAAGAAACTGCGAATGAACGCTAGAAAACAAACAAAGAGCAGGCGCTCCTTAGCCTGTGACGCCATAGAAGCTAACTAGCGAACTCCTGCGAGAATCCATTTATCACCAAACTAAAAATACTCTAGATAATAGCGCTCCATACTGTTGATAATTATGATGATAATAATAACAATAATAATAATAATAATAATAATAATAATTTGTATTATATATTTTTAAAAACACTTACATGTCCAGGCACGGGTCCATGCCAGTCATTGCTCTGCCAGAACACAGACTTCTTCGCCTCTGGGACACTTCTTCACCTCCAAAACCTGAGCAACCGTGAAATAAGCGCTCTTCTTTCCACCGTTGATTGCCACGTTCGTGTATAAATGTATAAAATAATCGTAAACTTTGAAGCAGCAAAGACATCACCAGCGCAATTGCATCATACAGCTGCCCGTGTCTGCGTACAGAGAAAGACTGGTCTGTGACGTTTTTTCAGCTCACAAAAAAAGCTACACATTGCTAAATACATCGGGATAGACTGAAAACGTAATTGTAACAGCAATCCAGCCCATCCCTTCCAGGATAAACTCAGTCAAAATGGCCACAGGCGTCATATGATGCTGTCGACAGTCAGGAGCGCACAGCCGATTGCCCTATGGGCTGTCTTTACGCGTGGATACAGCGCCGTTCACAGTCGCTTGAATATGACATATTTTGCTTCGTTTGAAAGGGCAGGAACCCCCGTAGAAGATAATCTACGTGTTTTACGTTAGATCATTCCTGTAGCAGTCTAGTAATGCTTTTACGCAACGGTAGTAACGTAGTACAAACGCAAAAGCGAAGGGTACGCACTGTGGAAATTGAGACTTTCCTGGATAATGGATAAATGGGTTACGAAAAAACGTTGAGGATTCTTCAGAAAAGGGTTATAACTGCATAACCAGGTATCGTATTTGGTTGCTTAAACATGTTTATCAAGAGAATTTGTAGAAAATAAAATGTATTTATACAAAACCGGAAGTATATCGGTTGTATGCATACTGAAGTGAGCACGGGAAAAAAACACCTAATGTTTATTTATACAACTTTTCAATAATATACAATTGTTCCTGAATCGGATCTTGATTTTTCAGCGTGTTGAAATGGTACCAAGAGCTTTTGTGATACGCATTTTATTGCCTGTGATTGCGGCGAGGTGAAGGCTGTAAACAAATAAAAAAAGTGGGTTGGGCTATTAGCACCCTGCTGCTTTATGGCTCTGTAGTGTAACCTGAGAGCTGATAAGCATATAAACGAATGTGTTCGCAGGCTGTGACTGTTTTTAACAATTTTGCGTCGAAAGTTCCGTGTTTTATTAACGTTATAATTTAGAATTTAAGAGAAATATGAACACTATAAAAAATTGGACCGCATGCGTCCCACCACTAGGGGGCCAAAGCCTATAGAGTTAAATAAGGCATGCTGAATGAAAAACTTTTCCCGATGGCGCGCACATTCTAGCCATTGAATGGCGGCTGTGGAAAATGATTTTTGCTGTTGCGCATAATTATGAGGTGATGTGACTGCGATGGTGTTTTTGGACAAAAAGCTTGTGCAGTATTGTTTCATGCACACCGAGGCTATTGTAATGCATTGGAATGGGTCTAAACCTGTACTCCCAATCTGTCATGGTTTATGATTGATTGTTTGTTGATTGTATTGTGGTGTATTGTCTGGCATTATTTGTGCTGTTTTGTGTGCGGTATTATTTTGCCCTTTTAATGTTTAGTCGTATGATTAGGTCTAGATTTTTAAGGAGACCGTTTTGCTCCGTTGTGCTTTATTGGAGTTTTGCGGGACTTGCCTTTGTGCTTTGAGGTTTAAGGTTGAATTCCTTTTTTGTGTGCTCGTTTCTGTCACCGCTTTCTGGTCTTTCCTTTTTTTGTCTGTTGCCTAGATCTTTTGCCCTTTTCCATCTCTTTCTCCTCTGTCTGCTGTCTTCCGTGAAAGCGAGAGGAGTCTTTGTTTGATTGTGTGTATTTGTATGGTAGTTTCTTACTAAGAGACAGGGGGCCCTATCTTACACCCGGCGCAAAGCGGCGCTAACCCAAACGCAAGTGTCTTTGCTATCTTACATGGTTCATAATAACGCCTTGCGTTCACGTCCTTTAACTACCATGTATTCTTGCGCCCATTACAAGTGAACTGGGCGTGTTGGTCTTAAGACGAGGAGTGGCCAGGATTCTTTCTGGCATATTGCTATCTTGAGCCAGCAGAAAGCGCTTGCGCTAGAACCACCACAAACCTGGTCTAAAGTCATGTCGCAGTTGTTTACATGTTATTTTAACGGCGCATATAAGTCCGTCTACATAGGCGTGTGCACAACGCGCGTACCGTCCTGTCTGTTACACATAGGGCGCACACAAGCATGACTAAAATATCTAGATCACAATGCGAAATATTATTATTGTGTAGGCTACGTCAAAAATGCATAATAATAAAAGGTTCCATAGGTCCACATACCTTTCCCTCAGCGAAGGGAAACGATGCCACATTACATTGCTCTCAGCCCACTCCATCAACATCCAGGCGATGTGCGATGGTACGGGACAATGGCTATCCGTTAAAAAGGAGCTGATAACACCTATATCAAGCCTAATGCACGAATTGTCATTTACACCTAATGCGTGAATTGTCATTCAATGGAAAACTCACGCACTGCAATAGACGGACATTTGAGTTTTGAAAATGCGCTTCAGATGTCATTACAATACAGGTCTGTTTATCTAGGAATACAGCCTGTAAGTAAATAGAATGGTTTGTGACTGAAAAAAGTTTAAAACCTTGTCCAGTGAATATTGCTTTTATTGTTTTTCAAATAGCCTAGGCTACAGCGGATTCGCTATGCCTATGGTTAAAAAACGGAGATACGTAAATGTCACCATGTTAACTGAATTGTAACCTTAGTTATTCTTCGTCCTTCTTTTTTTTTTTAATTACAGTGACAAGGTTTCCATACCCTCAGCTTATTAAAACCCCGTTGATTTCACCTGTTATTGGATAACTGAACAAAATATTTTAAAGAGAACTAAGCGTCTTTGTAGCAATTAATTTAAATACCATTATCTGCATGTGCGCTTTAGACGAGCAGGTCTGTTTCCCCTGCTGTAAATCGCACTTTTAACGGTCTTCCTGGGAAAGTGGATTGTTTTAAAGCATTACGCTACCAGTAAAACTGGTTGGTCACATTTCCATAAGCAGGACATTATAAAAGAAGGGAAAATATGCGTGAACCTATGGGTTGCCAACCTGACAGCTTTGACAGATTTGTTGTCATCATTAAGGTAAAATAACGTTATTTATTTTATTAATCAAAATTAGAATGCAGGTAATGAACTTCGGATGAAGCTTGAACATGAGTTCATTGCTTCATTGCATAATCAAACGAAATTCCTTAAAGAAGCAGGCTAATTTGGCGTTTTCTAAGGTGAGACGGAAGCCATTGGTAGCTTATTCTCAGCTGTTGCAGGTGCCTTTAACTAAATTTAACCGCATATATTTTGTAGAATAACAGCACTGTCGGGAATTACAGGGAACTCATAATGGTTTGTCCGAATAATATTTATCATAGGCTACTATTGATCCATATAGCCTATTCCTTGATCGCACAAAGCACAAGCATGTCTGTTTCGCCATCATATAAGCAATCCGCCAAGGTGGAAAAGCAGGCTTTTAAAGGGAATGGGATATGACATTTTGATTGGTTTATTGCATGTCACGCCCAAGACACACCTATAATTAATGGAGAGACTAGGTTCAGCCCACTTGCACGCTGCGCCGTGCTTAGCGCCCAAAAAACACGCCGTTAAAATAGAAAAAGTGGACTTGGACACGCCCTAAATGGACTTTACGCCATGCACTTAGACCAAGGGCCAAGATCGCCAAGATAGGGCCCAGGGCGTTTTATCATACTGACTTTAGGGCTTTATTTATTCTTAGAGGCAGGGCGTGTATTTTCAATTGAGCTTGTGCTAGTTTGTTAGCCGGTAATCCTGGGTGGGGATTTTATCCCTGTCGGGGATACGTATTTCAAGGGCTTTGGTCTGAGTCTGTAGGCCAAATGTCCTTGAGTTAAGCGTTTAAAGTCGCTTCTTGCCCGGCACGCCTCATGAAGACAGATAGGCTTTAGTAAGGTTCTGGGTAGGTAGCCAGGAACCAGGGTGCTGAGTATTTTGCTCCAGGGTGCTTGTAGCCAGGCATCAGTTAGTCCCACCCCCCCTTACCCTTAGTCCCACCCTCCTCACCCTTAGTCCCACCCCCCTCACCCTTAGTCCCACCCCCCCTTACCCTTCCAAAAAAAAAAAAAAAGAAATACAAATTTTTTATTGAATTGACTTTTTTATGGCTCTTTAGGAACTTCCGCCGAGGTTTATTTGAGGGATCGCCTGGGTCGCCCCTTAGAAGGGGGGTCCTGTCATGGTTTATGACCCTTTTTCCCTTGCAGTCGTGTTCCTCGGTCTCCACATGTGGGCGCTGCTCTGTTAGTGGAGTTTTGGCTCCATCTCGGCTTTTCGCGGAGAAGTCTCGTCAGCGTTCACAGGTGTGCGTCTTTTGCCGGTGAGCTATATAAGCCTTCCGTTTCCTTCGTTTGGGGCTTCGATATTGATTGTTTGTTGATTGTATTGTGGTGTATTGTCTGGCATTATTTGTGCTGTTTTGTGTGTGGTATTATTTTGCCCTTTTAATGTTTAGTCTTATGATTAGATCTAGGTTTTTAAGGAGACCGTTTTGCTCCGTTGTGCTTTATTGGAGTTTTGCGGGACTTGCCTTTGTGCTTTGAGGTTGAATTCCTTTTTTGTGTGCTCGTTTCTGTCACCGCTTTCTGGTCTTTCCTTTTTTTGTCTGTTGCCTAGATCTTTTGCCCTTTTCTGTCTCTTTCTCCTCTCCCTGTCTGCTGTCTTCCGTGAAAGCGAGAGGAGACTTTGTTTGATTGTGTGTATTTGTATGGTAGTTTCTTACTAAGTGACAGGGCGTTTTATCATACTGACTTTATGGCTTTATTTATTTTTAGAGGCAGGGCGTGTATTTTCGATTGAGCTTGCGCTAGTTTGTTAGCCAGTAATTCCGGTGCAGCTGTCCGGTTCGTCCTTTGTACCTGCGGGACGATCTTGTTCGGAACTGTAGTTCTGTTCGTTCTCCGGGGATGTCTCTCCTTATATGGAGCTTGGGCGATGTTGTGGACATGTTTGTGTGTGACTGCGTGTTTCTGAAAGTAGCCTTGGAACGTTAGCTCTCTGTTCCTTCGCCTTGTTACATTTTCCTTTACCGAGAGGCTAGGGCGTTTATTTTCTACTAAGCTTGTTTTAGTCATTTTTGCTAGTAAAGTCATGGGACAACGGTGCTCCGTCGGCTCGCCTGTAAAATGTTTCTCTCTCCTGGGAGATCGGGCGTTTACCTCTTTACGTTTTCTGGAGTAATGCGGGACTTGCCTATGTAGATGTAGTTATTAGGCAAGTACGCCAGGGGGGAAGAGTCCTAATAACTACATCCACATAGGCAAGTACGCCAGGGGGGAAGAGTCCTATGTGAATGTAGTTATCCGGACTCTTCCCCCCTGGCGTACTTGCCTATGTGGATGTAGTTATCCGGACTCTTCCCCCCCGGCGTACTTGCCTATGTGGATGTAGTTATCCGGACTCTTCCCCCCTGGCGTACTTGCCTATGTGGATGTAGTTATCCGGACTCTTCCCCCCTGGCGTACTTGCCTATGTGGATGTAGTTATCTGGACTCTTCCCCCCTGGCGTACTTGCCTATGTAGATGTAGTTATTAGGACTCATCTCCCCTGGCTCTTTTCTGTACCTGCTTCCTGGCCTTTGCATGTGACTGCGAGCCTATGAAAGTAGCCATGGAATGTTATATCTGTTCCTTTGCCTCCTCGTTACATTGCCTCTTTAAGAGGCAGGGCATTTATTTTCTATCAAACTCGCGTTAGTCTTTTAGCCGGTAATTCCGGTGCAGCTGTTCTGTTTCGTCCTTTTTACTTGCGGGACGATTTTGTTCTGAACTGTAGTTCTGTTCGTTCTCCAGGTATGTCTCTCCTCATATGGAGCTTGGGCGTTTATTATTGACAGGTTTGCGTTTGACTGTGAGTCTCTGAGAGTAGCCTTGGAACGTTAGATCTCCGTTCCTTTCACCTCCTTGTATACTAATTCGTATTAGTTTGCAGTGTTCGGTACGTTTGGTGTGTGTTATTTGTGCCATTATGCTACTCGCCTGTTCTTATGCATCTCGTTACCAAGACAGGGCGTTTATTATTTCTGGCTCTTTCTTTAGTCACTTTGCTTGCAGAAGTATGGGAGCCCAGTGCTTTGTTCCATTAGCCTTGTTTGGTTTTCCTACTGAGAAACCTGGCGTTTGCGCTTCTACTCATTGGTGTGTGACAGTGAGCCGGTTAGTAGCCTAGGTATGTGTGTTTCCCTGTCTTGTCTCCTTCCCTTAACTACGGGGTTTCCCGTCCTAGTGGCCTAGTGCTTAATGAATCTCCTTGCTGCGTTTGGCCCCTCCTACCTCACACGTCACGCCACCATTACACAATCACCTCAGTCCTAAACCACAAACAAGCTTCCCGCAAAATAATAGTCAGGAAACAGCGTGAATCAATATACCTCTGTTCAAAAGCCTCATCTGTAACACACATGAGCTTGCTGCCTTGTGCTATGATGTTTTGCGTCACACCAAATACTTAACCAAATACTGCATCAGCAGGTACCTGTCGTAACCTTTCTTATTATGTGAAATGAATGTACAGCCCTTGTACTTTGGTGTTCGATACCTGTTAAAAAAAAGCCTGTACGCAACCATCACCATCTGCAGTCCAACGCTCGCCATTAAAATCCATGCAACATATGAAATTCGCAATGTGTCCTGCCGACACGCAAAATCATAAAAAACATAACGTACGCTGGGGTGTTCAGTTTTCACAGGTTGTATGTAGCACACATGTTCGACTTCAGGGTTCAATAACGCCTTACAAGCTGTGCAGAGCTTTAGACTATGTGTGTGGTTTAGACGTGCTGTTACTGACACCATGGGCCCTATCTTACACCCAGCGCAAAGCGGCGCTAACCCAAACGCAAGTGTCTTTGCTATCTTACACCCGGCGCTAGGTTCATAATAACGCATAGCGCTTACGTCCTTTAACTAGCATGTATTCTTGCGCCCATTACAAGTGAACTGGGCTTGTTGGTCTTAAGATGAGGAGTGGCCAGGATTCTTTTTGGCGTATTGCTATGTTGAGTCAGCAGAAAGCGCTTACGCTAGAACCACCACAAACCAGGTCTAAAGTCATGTCACAGTTGTTTACATGTTATTTTAAAGGCGCATATAAGTGCGTCTACATAGGCGTGTGCACAACGCGCTTAGCCTCCTGTCTGTTACACACAGGGGCGTGCACAAGCATGACTAAAATATCTATATCACAATGTGATTATTGTGTAGGCTATATCAAAAATGCATAATAATAAAAGGTTCCATAGGTCCACATACCTTTCCCTCAGAGAAGGGAAACGATGCCACATTACATTGCTCTCAGCCCACTCCATCAACACCCAGGCGATGTGCGATGGTACGGGACAATGGCTATACATTAGAAAGGAGCTGATAACACCTATATCAAGCCTAATGCGCGAATTGTCATTTACACCTAATGCGTGAATTGTCATTCAATGGAAAACTCGCACACTGCAATAGACGGACATTTGAGTTCTGAAAATGTGCTTCAAACGTCATTACAACACAGCTCTGTTTATCTAGGAATACAGCCTGTAAGTAAATAGAATGGTTTGTGACTGAAAAAAGTAAAAAAACTTGTCCAGTGAATATTGCTTTTATTGTTTTTCAAATAGCCTAGGCTACAGCGGATTCGCAGTGCATAAGGTTTTTTTCGATAGCCTATGGTTAAAAAACGGAGATAAATGTCATCATGTTACCTGAATTGTAACCTTAGCTATACTTTGTCCTTCATATTTTTTAATTACAGTGACAATGTTTCCATACCCTCAGCTTATTAAAACCCCGCTGATTTCACCTGGTATTCCATAACTGAACAAAAGATTTTAAAGAGAACTAAGCGTCTAATTAGAAACGAAATTTGCAGCACGTTACACAATTAATTTACAATTAATTTTAATTCCATTATCTGCATGTGCGCTTTACGGGAGCAGGTCTGTTTCCCCTGCTGTAAATCACACTTTTCACTGTCTTCCTGGGAAAGTGGATCGTATTACGCTACCAGTAAAACAGGTTGGTCACATTTCCATAAGCAGGATATTATAAAACAAGGGAAAATATGCTGAACCTATGGGTTGCCAACCTGACAGATTTATTGTATTTAGCGTCATCATTAAGGCAAAATAACGTTATTTATGTTATTAATAAAAATTAGAATGCAGGTAGCCTAATGAACTTCGGATTAAGCTTGAACATGAGTTCATTGCATAATCAAACGAAATTCGTTAAACAAGCAGGCTAATTTGGCGTTTTCTAAGGTGAGACGGAAGCAATTGGTCGCTTATTCTCAGCTGTTGCAGGTGCTTTTACCGAAATTTAACCGCATATATTTTGTAAACAGCACTGTCAGGAATTATCGGGAACTCATAATGGTTAGCCCGAATAATATTGATCATAGGCTACTATTGATCCATATAGCCTATTCCTTGATCGCACTAAACACGCACGAGCATATCTGTTTCGCCATCATAAGCAATCCGCCAAGGTGGAAAAGCAGGCTTTCGAAGGGAATGGGATATGACATTTTGATTGGTTTATTGCATGTCACGCCCAAGACACACCTATAATTAATGAAGAGACTAGGTTCAGCCCAGTTGCACCTTGCGCTGTGCTTAGCGCCCAAAAAACACGCCGCTAAAATAGCAAAAGTGGACTTGGACACACCCTAAATGGACTTAGCGCCATGCTCTTAGACCAAACGCCAAGATCGCCAAGATAGAGCCCCATATGTTCGTGCACATTTATCACAGAACTTGCGAGTATCACACAAACTGAGCATTTTACAGCTAGACTCCTGCCGTTTCAAAACTTTATGTTCATCATAGCAAAACCTCGACCGACAGATTTGGTTACAATTCTTACACCTTATCGTTGTTGAGCGATGTGTAAAACATTCTGACCAAAAACAGACGTTACAATAATGTAAGCAGGAGTGGCTATGTTTCGATGTGTACTACGTGTAACAAAAGGTACAAACATATTGACTGCCTAAGAAACCTTTCAATGACTTGATGCCATAATATTGATTACCATCAAGGTAGACGAACAGAGTTTTTGAGTGTGGTGTGTTGCTCATTTGAAACTTGTTTAAGACGCCCGTTATTTGAGCTGTGTGACCATACAACTATCTTGATGTTTAAAAACCTCTCAAACATTTGAATGTCCGAAAAATTAACCTTATCCTGAACACCCAAGCCTACGGAATGTTGTAAATGTTCAGCCTTTCTTTCAGCTTCACATGTCTTTTCAGCTTCACACGTTGTGAATGTCGGATTTAAAAGATGTGCCATTAGGGTTCTGAATAATGTGGGCCACAAGCATCAGAGTTTCATCCGACAGGATATCAAAATTGCTTTGAATCAACTTTTCAATCATGCTCAAAAAAACATCCACATCTATTTCACCACCATTTTGCCGTAGAGTTACACCCTCAGACAGAGAATCACCCCTTAATTCTAACTGTACGGCATCGCTGGAGTTCGACAGCTCACAAACTTTAGCCAGTAGATGTTCTAAAGTGTTTAAGATGTACACATAAAACTGGGCAATCTCTAGTTCTGTAAGGTCGTGCGTGTTATTTTCTACAGTGCTTGGGCTCATATCTGTTTCAACACGACAAGCGAGTTCACGGTTTACAGAGTCCAGTGCTCTTAATGAACTGCTCTACAGCTTCATTACTTGGTTCAAGCGTGTTAATAGAGCCCCGATTAATATCATCAACAAGCGCTAAGAGATGCAGGTTAACATTTTCATGCTGCAAATCTAACTGGTTAGTTTCATGGTTTTCAACATTTTCCGTTGCAGGTCTTCTGCTCTGGCCCACTGAACACGAACACGTACAATGTCTTTTTGTAATGGGGCGTGACGTGTGAGGTAGGAGGAGCCAAACGCAGCAAGGGGATTCTTTAAGCCCTAAGGCCACTAAGGCGGGAGTTAAGGGAGGAGACAAGACAGGGAAAACACATACCAATGCTACTGACCGGCTCACTGTCACACACCAATGAGTAGAAGCGGAAACGCCAGGTTTCAGCAAGAAAACCAAAAAAGGCTAATGGACAAAGCACAGGACTCCCATACTTCTACGAGCAAAGTGACAGAAGAAAGAGATAGAAATAATAAGCACCCTGTCTCGGCAACGAGACGCATAAGAACAGGCGTACACCAAACGTACCGAAGCTACGAACCGGCACACTGTAACACGTAAATGAGTAGAAGCACAAACGCCTGGTTTCACAGCAAGAAAACCAAACCAGGTGAAAGGGAACAAAGAACTGCTACCCTATACTTCTATGAGCTAAGTAACCAAAAGGCCAGCAATAATAAACGCCCTGCCTCAGTAATGAGGCATTAGAATAGGCGAGTAGCATAAAAGGTACACATAAAACACACAGCCAACAAACACTGAAAACTAATAAGCATTAGTATACGAGGAGGCGAAAAGGAATGGAGATCTAACGTTCCAAGGCTACTCTCAGGGACTCGCAGTCTAAAAGCCCTGCCTCTTGGTAAAGAGGAGATGTAACGAGGCGAAGGAACAGATATAATATTCCATGGCTAGTTTCATAGGCTCGCAGTCAAATGCAACGACCAGGAAGCAGGAACAGAAAAGAGCCAGGGGAGATGAGTCCTAATAACTACATCTACATAGGCAAATACGCCAGGGGGGATGAGTCCTAATAGCTACTTCCACATAGGCAAGTACACCAGGGGGGAAGAGTCCGAATAACTACATCCACATAGGCAAGTCCCGCATTGATCCAGAAAACGTAAAGGGGTAAACGCCCGATCTCCCAGGAGAGAGAAACATTTTACAGGCGAGCCGACGGAGCACCGTCGTCCCATAACTTTACTAGCAAAATGACTAACAGAAGTTTGGTAGAAGATAAGCGCCCTAGCCTCTAAATAACGGGAAATGTAACGAGGCGAAAAGAACAGAGCTAACGTTCTAAGACTATTTTCAGAAATGCGCAGTCACACACAAACATGTCCACAACATTGCCCAAGCTCCAAATAAGGAGAAACATACCCGGAGAACGAACAGAACAACAGTTCCGAACAAAATCGTCCCGCAGGTAAAAAGGACGAAACAGAACAGCTGTAACAAAAGACCAACGCAAACCTAATAGAAAATAGCACGCACTGCCTTTCAATATCATACAAAAACCCTGACTCACAACAAAGGGGAACGTAGTCCACGAGAAGGAGACAAAACAGGGAACAAACGTACCGAAGCTACTAACCGGCTCACTGTAACACGGAAATGAGTAGAAGCCCAAACGCCAGGTTTCTCAGAAGGAAAACCAAACAAAGGCGAAATGGAACAAAGAACTGCTACCATATACTTCTACGAGCTAAGTAACTAAAGAGCCAGCAAGAATAAGCCCTGCCTCAGCAATGAGACATTAAAACAGGCGAGTAGCGTAAATGGTACAAATACTCACACCAGACAATGCAAATAACACAAAGACAAAACAAACCATACAAAACAATCATCATCGAAGCCCCGAACGGAAGTAAACGTGGGCTTATATAACTCCCAGGTAACCAAGCACAGGTGTGGATGTTGACAGAAGCTCCGCAATCAAGGCGGGGCGGAGCAAGCATCCACTAAAAGGGCTAACGAGGAAAACGACCGCATGAGGAAAAAGGCGTCAAAACCATGACACTTTTAGGAGCCATTTTTACTTTAATAGTCTGTCAAAATGTTCACAATTTGACCCAATATACCTAAGATCTGATCATTCTGGATCGTCTGGTCTGAGACAGTCTTAGGGGTATGCTGAGTCCTGTTATCCTCTGTTTGTACGGCGGCTGTTGCTGTCTCTGGTGCTGTTTGTGACTGTTCTGGTGCTGACCGTGGTCCTGTGCTGACCGTGGTCCTGGGCTCACGCGTTTGCTAGGACGGCTTTAGAAGGGGTTAAAATATCCCGGTCAACCACCACACCCAATAATTCGGCATCAGTCATTTCACTGTCTGTAAGAAGAAGAAAAAAAATAACAATAAAAAAATAAATACATTTAAAAAATAAAAAAGACTTAAATAAGCACATTTAAGCTCATTGTTCATATTATTTACTGAGATTTCACTTTTAATGTTTTTTTTAAAATTAGCCAAGAGGGGACCTGAATGATGTCTACCTAACAAAGAGGGGGCTTAACCAGTCCGCAGGAGGACTATATTATCCGTGTTCTCCACAAAGGACTGGATTCTCTCAAGAAGGGATAGTACTTCTTAAATTGCTACAAGGTTTTAAGTTTTTCCTTAGATGAAAATCTTCTGATAATGGATATGCTAAATTTACTTTATATAAATCACAGTAAAAGTACTCTAAAATTAAAATTACTGTCAGAGAGGGGAAAAAACAACATAAAAATCTATCTAGTTAAAAATCCATACAAATACAGTGGGGAAAGATATCAAAATTAATTACAAATTACTGGATTAACAAAATGTATTTACATGCAATTTGTATTTCCAAAATACAAAACTACATTTCAGAAATTGAAATTCTGCCATTGTTCGAAGCTTACTACAGTTACTAGCCTGTTAGAAAACAAAACTGCATAATAGATAATGAGTTGGAAGCCTAATACTCCCTGAAATCTTAATGAATTTAGAATGTAAATATTATGATATCAACATGTAGGGATCTATTTTCTGGAATCAATGCGTTTGGCGCATGGGCACAGTCAGTGGCACAGCGCATGGGTGCACTGGCTGTGGCGACGGAATCTTCAGACTAAAAATTGTAACACACATATAACACAATTGGCTCCTAATTGTATTTCAGATTTTATAACTCTACAGTACTGTCAGGGGAGTGGCTGAGTCGACAATGGATGGATTTCCAACATTGTATCTTGAGTGTCGCCCACACGTTTGCGTAAAAAACGCAGCAGTCCTGCAAACGTCATGAGGGAAAACATTCAGCAATTTTCATAAAACATGGGGTCACGACCCTTTAGCTACAGCTACAGAGCTGCAACCACCTCTGGGTCAAAGCTGGCATTGGAGACATTGTGTGACATGAGTATGTACTTCAGTGCCTGACAAGGCCATAAAAAGTCCAAAATAGAAAATGTCCATTTGGGAAGCTTCTGTCCATGTAGGGCACCTCATAAGGGAAAACATTCAGCAATTTTCATAAAACAGGTTTTATAGAAATTACTGCACAATTTTATATTCTCTGCAAATACATCACAATTATATCCAACTGTATTACTTTTAAAAAATGACAAAATTACAGTTCATAAATCATTTTATTCACAGAACCTTTATTTTGATAAATTTGCCTGTGAAGTCAGACATTAGTGCACAATTTTATATTCTCTGCAAATACATCACAGTTATATCCAACTATATTAATTTTAAAAAATGACAAAATTACAGTTCATAAATAATTTTATTCGCAGAACTTTTATTTTGATAAATTCGCCCGTGAAGTCAGAATAAACAGTATTTTTCGCCAACAAACAAAACTAGCCAACTTCACGGAGCTGCCTCAGACCGTGTTGAGGAGCTGTAGAATAACTTATCTAAAGCTATTCCAATCGAATCGTTCTACAATCGGAGACCCTTGCAGGTAAATACAATTTTGTAACATCAAGTAACAACTAAGATTACCATTAATCATCTGTCCACTAAATTGGCTATATTTCAACTACAATTCATACTATTACTGTGACTTTGTTGTTCTTGAAAATATCTGCAATAAGGTATTGTTATTAGTTTATGTTATTAGAATAGGGCTGCAACGATTTGTCGACGTCGTCGATGATGATGACCAGGTAATTTTGATTCGAATTGATTGATATCCGAATCCACTAAATTACCTGGTCGTCATCGTCATCGATATGTTTTCAACAATATGACGCGGCAAAGCCAGCTGAGAGTGCGCTGTGCAAAGACGCACTTTAAACGACGTCTCTGATTTTACTTGGGCTATGTGCCGTCTTTGCAGTGGTAATGGCAGACATCTGTGTAATCTTAACTAGTGCGCATTTAATGAGTCACATTTGAAATATACAGTGCCAGTCAAAAGTTTGGACACCCCTTGCCCTTTTCTGGATTTTTTGATCAATGTTTTATTTCCACTGTAATCAAACAATTAATTTGTGGTCAAAGTGCAGATTCTCAGCTTTGTGATAAATTTTATATAATGACAAACAATGTCATAGTAACTGGTGGGTGTTATATTATTTCAAGAGAATAAAGTAGCTATAATGAGTCGATACATTAAAAGCAGTAAGACATCATACTTCAAAAAGTATGATGGTGAGCCAGCTGGATCTCCAGGCCAGCGAGGGCGGATCTGCGGCGCGGGAAGTGTCGGAAGACGGCGGCTGCCAGAACCCGGCCTGCGAGCGCCAAAAGCAGGACTTGGAGGACAAAGTTTCCGACCTGGAGACGGAGCTCCATGCGCTATGCAAACGCTTCAGGCGTTACACTCGCCGGCGTGTCCTGGTGAGTGAGAGCAGAGGGGGGAAAGATTTAAGTACAGTAATGTTTGTTTTTAAGATATGACATTTGTTTTAATATTTTAATATTTAATGAATGAATGAATGAGTATGAAAATAATAATTATTTCACTTTTCTCTTTCTCTTTGTATTATTCTTTCTACAGCCGCAGGTGGCGGCTGAGGTTCAGGCGGAGGCAGGCCCGAGCACCGCCGGCAAAAAGAGGTCGAGGGCAGAGGAGGAGGAGGCGGACGAGGCTGGTGGTTCGCAGCGGGAGGCGGCCGCCGGGACGGAGGAGGAGGCCGCTGAGACGGAGGAGGAGGCAGGGCCCGACCAAGCGAATGAAGCGGCCGCTAAGGAGGGGAGAGAATGAGAAGGAGGGTGAGCCAGGCGGTGCCCGGCGGAAGCTGTCGTTCGGCAGCGGCAGCGGAAAGGGCTCCACCGTCCAGTTCATCCGGTTCCCTTCCTCCGTCGGTAAGATAGAACGCACTCTGTTTGTGTATGCGTCACTCTGTATGTGCCCGGAATGTCCCCCGAAATCCCAAAATGTCTAATGTTTCCCATACGGCCATTGTGTCTTCAGAGAAGGCTACCTCGACGAGTACAGGGAGTTCCAGGAGGGCGTTGATCCGACTGACAAACAGCAGGAGAACGTCCAGTCGAAGGTCAGCCGGATCAAGGCCTTCCTGGAATTCATGTCCGTGGGCCAGACGGACCTGTGGACGTGGAGCTTCCTCTGCCAGCCGCAGCGCATCCTAGAGTGAGTGCGGGGTTATCGCAATTGTTACTAATTAGTTAGAACACAAGCCCGATGTGAACAGAGACTAAATTCTTTTCCTTCCTCAGATGGGCCAGACACATCCAGCAAGGCGGCCTGCAGGTCACAACGGCGAGATTCTACATGATTAATGTGAGGAACTTCGTCGAGTACATGAACGAGATGCCACCGACAAACTCCCGCCTCAATTCGGCGCACTTGACTGCGGTGTCACGCACGGTGAAGCAGGCCCTGCTGACCATGAGCCGGAAGGTTTGCATTTTCTACTTTCTTACTCTTGTGGCACATCATAGTAGCCAGCGGTAACATTCCACTGTACATTGCACCTGTTATGATGTTATTAATAAAGGTGCAAACTAACGTTTTGATGTTACAAACATCTTCATCAGAGTATGGACTACTTTCCAAGTTTGCTACCTGTTATGATATGTCTGTGACAAACTTTAAACTTCAAAGGTTGTGCTGCGCCAACTGGCAGTGAAGGCTAGCAAAGTGTCAAAGGTGGTGGCCAAGGACACACTTAACAAGTGCCAGGAGCTGTCCAAGTCCAAAATGCCTGAGTTGCTGGGTAAGTGTTTATCGTTGGGGCGCAATTAAAGTTAAAAAAAGCCTTGGGATATCACCCAAAATAAAAAGAAGTAAGAAATAAAAAGCACTTCTGTTTTTGTAAATAGTTCCATGTTGAATGTTAAAATGTGTTTCATTGTTTTCTTTGTTCTTGTGTGTGTTTTTGTTTTTTTAAGAAGTTCTGTTTTGTTTTTGTTCCATTGAATCTTAAAATGTGTTGCATTTTGTTCTCTGTTCTTTGTTTGTAAAATAAAAAGTAAATTTTTTCTATTTCCTGCCTCCATATCAAAGTTGATATGATGATACGTGCGTGATCAAAATTTTAATATCTTTATGAAATAGAGCATTTAATATGTCCTTAAATGTGGTCTTCTCATGAATCCTGGGTGCCTTATATGCCCCGAGGGAGAGTGTGGGTACACGGGTTTGGACAGTGCGCCTTATGAAGTGACCCAAAATGACAAAAGCTTCCCAGACGGACATTTTGACCTTTGACACAGATTTCCCTTGTCTTGCCAGCCACTGAAGTACACCAGACTCATGCCGCACAATGTCCCCAATGCCAGACCCAAAATGACAAAAGCTTCCCAAATGGACATTTTGACCTTTGGCACAGATTTTCCTTCTCTTGCCAGCCACTCAAGTACACCAGACTCATGCCACACAATGTCCCCAATGCCAGCTTTGACCTACAGGTGGTTGCAGCTCTGTAGCTGTAGCTAAAGGGTCGTGACCCCATGTTTTATGAAAATTGCTGAATGTTTTCCCTCATGAGGTGCCCCATGATCTCTCACTGTGTAATTTTCCCACAAAAAAATTTAATTGCAATAGGTGCCTTTCTTTCATCTAATGCCTCTGCATGTACAGATTCTTTTAAATATTGTGTCGTTTGGACAGGGTATTGACATTTGTTCAGGACCAATCAGAGGGACAGGTTGAGTCCTCTTCGGCTCCGTGGAGCAGACGCAGTTTGTACAAACCGGCGGCGAAAAAGTCTTCCGGAGACTCAATTCGGTTTTTACGAGGCCGTGGGAAGGCAGTGACTTTGTTCATATTTTTATACAGTCTATGTGTCAGACATACGTTCATTCATTGTTAGAGTTTTCTTCCCCCTGAAAATAATATTTCGACAATATTTAATGTGTTTTAATAACATTTTTGACATACATGATGTTTTATGTACCACCCATATATAAAATATAACGCATTAAAATCTATTGTTGTGTATGCTTCACCTACAGTAATACAGAAGAGGGAAGATATTTGAATTTCAATTCAGTCAATTCTACTTCCTTTAATTCTGCATCCTGTTTACCCCTTCAATTCAAATTCATGAATTGAATTGGAATTTGAGACCTTCGCAATTCAATTTGGAATTGAGTACAACCCTGTTCTCTGTTTCATCAGTATGTCCAATTTGTGTAACGTCCCGTTCCCATCCTGTCCGTTTTCCGTGTTTTGCCATTTCCCTCCGTGTCATGTTTGATTCCCTTTGTCCGTGTTTTCCCCCTTGCTGTAGACTGAGCGTGTTCCCTCCGCTTGTTTCACTCCTTTTCCCCACTCTTGTCTCAGCCTATCTCCTTTCCCCGTTGCAGCATGCATTCCTCTCACTCCGCTTTGTTAATTACCCACTCACACATTGCATGCTTTTCTTGATTGTTACTAATTACACTCCCCTATTTAACCCACCTGCTGTCTGCTATCCAGGGCTGGTTCATTACCCTTGTTGCTACTCTGTAACGTTGTTCGTTGTATCCTGGTCTTTGAATCCCTATCCTGTTCCTCTAGAAACTTCAGTTTGTTTGTTGCTGTGCTTAAACGCTCTCTACCTACTGTTGTTTGCTAACCAGTCCTGTTTGTTTACGGTTCTTCCTGCCTGGATATTGCCTGTCTCGTTAAACCACCATTCTACTGTTTCTGCCAGTCTGTAGCTGTTACCACTCCCTGTTTGTGTTGCGGTACCTCTGCCCCCACCTAACGTTGCGCCGCAGCTGGGTGTTCTGCTTCTCCATACTACAGTGGTTCCTGTCCGGCCATGGCTACCGCCATTGCTACGGCTACGGTTGCATCCTCCACTGTTGCCCTGCTGCCCCGACCGGGCCATCCTGAGCTCCGCTGCACTGCTCTGCCTTGCCGTATCCAGCCGCTACCCCTTCCTCTGCTTCCAGTACCTGGTTACCTGTATAAGTATTCCTCGGCTCCCCCTCCTTCCATTCCATTCATGTATTCCATAACCGGTTCCCTGTGTTCTATGTCCTGATCCGCCAAGTCCAGTTCCAGTCCTGTTCCCGTTGAACCCCATCCAGTTCCTGTCAAATCCAGTTCCGGTGTGGAACATCCTGTGTCCCGTTCCAAGTCCAGTTCCGGTGTGGAACACCAGTGTTCCAGTAAAGTCCAGTTCCGGTTTGGAACATCCTGTGTCCCGTTCCAAGTCCAGTTCCGGTGTGGAACACCAGTGTTCCAGTAAAGTCCAGTTCCGGTTTGGAACATCCTGTGTCCCGTTCCAAGTCCAGTTCCGGTGTGGAACACCCTGTGTTCCAGAAAAGTCCAGTTCCGGTTTGGAACATCCTGTGTCCCTTTCCAAGTCCATTTCCGGTGTGGAACACCCTGTGTTCCAGTAAAGTCCAGTTCCGGTTTGGAACATCCAGTATCCTGTACCAAGTCCAGTTCCGGTTTGGAACTTCCAGTCTCTCGTACCAAGTCCAGTTCCGGTTTGGAACAACTGTTCCCGTGATCCCGTTCCTGTTTCCTGTCCTGCCCAGTTCCGGTTGGAACTCGAGGGTTCTGGCACCAAGTCCAGCTCCGGCTTGGAGCAGATTCAAGTCCCGGAGAAACTCCTGACTTTACTATTGTTATTGTTGTTTATTATTCTGTGTACAGCTTGGGACTACAATAAACTCCCTTTTCTTGTACCTCTGCCTCCTTGTCGTGCACTTAGGTCCATCCCCCCTGTTCAGGGTCGTGACAATTTGGGTGCAATCAATAAGCTTGATTTCTCACAGATTGTTATATTTCTACAAAATAATATTACATGAATGTACATCTTATCTGTTCCTAACTGCAGGAAACATTTCTGCAGGTACAATCTGATTTGTTGGGTGTCATAGCATGTGAAATTACATGGAATGACCCAGTGGAAACATGTGGCAAGTCCCTTTTGTATAACGTTATTTATTTTTCCATTGTAAAGTGAAAACAGTCAGCTGTCATGGGGCAGGACTTAGTCAAACCTGATGTACTCTTTCTTACCTGTGTTATACTTCCTTTTCAGTTACTAAAGTTTTGTTCACTTGTTCTAGGTACGTTCATAAATAATTTTTTAGTCATGAGAGCCACCTGTTGTTGTTCCAGTTGTGGCATCTTGAGTGATATATTTCAAATGATGCTTTATGCTTGATGGTTTATTTTAGCTTTATGTTCAGTAATAACATGCTTGTTCCATCTTTTTTTAGGCCAAGGGTTCCTTTTTTTGCAAGTCTACCACCAGCTCAACTGTTGGCCCGTCCGATGTTCACTGCAGCAAAACTTCAAATCCATACACTTAATTTGGCCATTCATCAAAATTTGAAGAATTTAACCATCCATTTTGCAGACTGGCATTTGTTCATCTGCCCGTTTTCCAGGAGTTTCTCGGCCGCCTCTCAGGGAATAATTTTCCAGTTTTTTTCCTTAGAGTATATACAGTTGAAGTCGGAAGTTTACATACACTTAGGTTGAAGTCATTAAAACTCATCTTTAACCACTCCACAGATTTAATGTTAGCAAACTATAGTGTTGGCAAGTCAGTTAGGACATCTAATTTGTGCATGACACAAGTAATTTTTCCAACAATTGTTTACAGATTATTTCACTTTTAATTCACTATCACAATTTCAGTGGGTCAGAAGTTTACATACACTAATGCTGTGTCCGAAATCGCTCCCTATTCACTATATAGTGCACTATTTAGGGTATCGGCCATTTTGTAGAGTGTCCGAATTCAAAATGTCAAATTTGACACCCTATATAGTGCACTCAATATCCCCCACAATGCACCACAAAATGTAGGGTACAAACGATGTACACTACATTACCGGAGACATTATTTTTGTCAAGATGGCGACGGCTGAGCCTGTGCTGGTCTACAAATGTAAATATAAATGCAAGTTTCATCTTGTAGCCTATATTTAAATCAGTTTAGTGGGCTTTATAACCAAAATATAAATAAAAGCGGTAGATTAAATATATGACAAAGTGTTAATTTTTTTTATTTAACAATTATTACTATGTTTAATGGAAAATGCAACTTAATTAGCTAGCTAGCTACCTAACTTACCTATCTACCTACAACGAGACAAACAAAACCCTTATTCAAAATAAAAAAAGAACACTTTTTTACGGTTTGTTGCATGCTTTCTCACCAAGCCGGTGACCGCTGTTACGCAAGCGTCGCGCGTTGCTAAGTAACCTGCTCAGAAACAGTAGTGTCCGAAATCGTCAATTCCTTTCATCAGTCAATCCCTATCTAGTGCTCTATGTAGATTCCCTAAGTAGTGTATAGGGAGGGAGTGAATGAGTGAGCGATTTCGGACACAGCCCATGTTGACTGCGCCTTTACATTTTTTATATTTGGTCACATATCCTTTGCATGTCATGATTTCCTGATGTCTGTGACCCAACAGCATCAAAAGACTCTTGATATCTTATTTGCTGGTACTCTTACAAGCGATACTATAACATCTCTGCATTTGAATGGATCTCTATTGGAATTGGGGGGTAGGACTAGATTTAGCTGTAAATTATGCTGGAACAGTATGGAATACATGATTGGTAAAATGGCTGTAAGTCATCAAGGGTCTGACGTATTCGCAGATGATACTGTGATTTTGAGCCTTCTCCATAAGGACATGGACCCTTCTGTGTACCACGATGAGATAGACACCTTCATCAAGTGGTGTGACACCAACCATCTCATTCTAAATGTCACCAAAACACAGGAGATGGTCTTTGACCCGAGGAAAGTGACTGACCATGAGCCAGTGGTCATCAAAAACCAGTCAATCATTCAGGTGTCCTCGTATAAATACTTAGGTGTCCACATAGACAACCTTCTTTGCTGGAAAACACACATTGATAACCTGTGCAACAGACTGCAGCAGAGACTTTATTTCTTAAGGCGATTGAGGCTGTATGGAGTGAGCAGCCAGATCATGCTGATGTTTTACCGGGCGATCCTAGAGAGCATTATAAGATATGGAATTACGGCATGGTTTGGCAGCCTAAGAGTACAACTGAAAAGCAGGCTTGCCAGCATGCACAAAACGGCTATGAAGATAATAGGGAGGAGGGAATATGAGCCCATACACAGCCTGTATGAGCAGGCAGTCATGAAACAAGCAACAAAAATCATTGCGGACTCTCAACATCCCCTCTTCTCTGAATACGAACCTCTGCCATCAGGAAGAAGACTCCGTGTGCCAAAGTGTAAATCAAACTGCTTGAAGCTATCGTTTGTTCCAGCCTCCATCAAGCTGCTGAACTCTAATGCTAAATGTGCAATAAATACACAAGCACTTTAGCACTTAGCACTTTAATTATTTTAGTTTTGTGTCAGTTGTCACGTAGTGTCAGTCAGTGTGTAGTGTTAGTCAGTTGTTGTGTTGTCAATGCCAATGCATGGTCAAATGTCTCCATGTTTTTAGGATGTTTTTATGTGAAGCAGCTGTCTAGCTTTGGGTCAAATGCTTTTTATGTTTCTGCGATGTTTCGTTTTCATGTGAAGCAATGGACTGTAGCACTGTGCCCAAGACAAATTTCCCTTTGGGGACAATAAAGTTTACTCTTACTCTCTTACTCTTATCAAACGAGCCTCAAACCATCACTCTGCTGCCAGATATGCAGTAGATATGGATGGATCACTTTAAGGGTTGTTTCTCCTGACAAATTTTCCTATTGAACTCTATGGAAAAATAAGTCAGGAGAAACAACCCTTAAAGTGATCCATCTGGCAGCAGAGTGATATAGTGAATTAAAACACAAAGTAGATGTCCTAACTGACTAACTTCCGACTTCAACTGTACAAACCCCAATTCAAAAAAATAAGTTGGGACAGTGTAAAATGCACATAAAAGCAGAAAGCAGTGTTTTGTAAATTCCTTTTCATATATTTAATTGAAAACAGTACAAATAAAAAGATATTTAATATTTTACCTTATCAACTTTATTGATTTTTGTAAATATACGCTAATTCCGAATTTGATGCCTGCAACACGTTCTAAAAAAGTTGGGATGGGAAAAAAAACAAAAAGACTGGGAAGTTGAAAAAACAACTATTTGGAACATTCCACAGGTAAACAGGTGATAAAAGAGAATTTACAAAACACTGCTTTCTGCTTTTAAGTGCATTTTACTGTCCCAACTTTTTTGGAATTGGGGTTTGTCATATGTACGTAGAGACAGTGAGGCCGATATAATAATAATGGGGAGTACATCCAAAACAGGAAGTTTTAATTTTGCACTCACTTTTTACTCAATTTTGTAACATGCGCAGTTGTGTCCTTGGAGTCACATGTACAATGAGGATGCCGCAGAAAGTGGAGTGGAGATTTTATTTTATGATAAATGTCCTGATAAATTCATGTATTTGCGCAATTAAATAATTTTTATAAATTTCTTAATTAAACACAAGTCTTGGGGCCCTATCTTACACCCGGCGCAAAGCGGCGCTAACGCAAACGCAAGTGTCTTTGCTATCTTACACCCGGCGCTAGGTCCATAATAACGCCTAACGCTTACACCGTCAAACTAGCTTGACGGCGTAACTCTTGCGCCATCATTAGTGAACTGGGCGTGTTGGTCTTAAGATGAGGAGTGGCCAGGATTCTTTTTGGCGTATTGCTATCTTGAGCCAGCAGAAAGCGCTTGCGCTAGAACCACCACAAACCTGGTCTAAAGTCATGTCGCAGTTGTTTACATGCTATTTTAACGGCGCATATAAGTGCGTCTACATAGGCGTGTGCACAACGCGCATACCCTCCTGTCTGTTACACACAGGGGCGTGCACAGGCATGACTAAAATATCTAGATCACAATGTGAAATATTATTATTGTGTAGGCTATATCAAAAATGCATAATAATAAAAGGTTCCATAGGTCCACATACCTTTCCCTCAGCGAAGGGAAACAATGCCACATTACATTGCTCTCAGCCCACTCCATCAACATCCAGGCGATGTGCGATGGTACGGGACAATGGCTATCCATTAAAAAGGAGCTGATAACACCTATAGCTATCAAGCCTAATGCGGGAATTTTCTTTGCACCTAATGCGTGAATTGTCATTCAATGGAAAACTCGCGCACGGCAATAGACGGACATTTAAGTTCTGAAAATGCGCTTCAGATGTCATTACAATACAGCTCTGTTTATCTATGAATACAGCCTGTAAGTAAATAGAATGGTTTGTGACTGAAAAAAGTTCAAAACCTTGTCCAGTGAATATTGCATTTATTGTTTTTCAAATAGCCTAGGCTACAGCGAATTCGCTGTGCATAAGGTTTTTTTCGATAGCCTATGGTTAAAAAACGGAGATGTTACCATGTTAACTAAATTGTAACCTTAGCTATTCTTCGTCCTTCATATTTTTTTAAATTACAGTGACCAGGTTTCCATACTCTCACCGTTTAAAACCCAGCTGATTTCACCCGTTATTCCTTAACTGAACAAAACGATTTTAAAGAGAACTAAGCGTCTAATTAGAAACTAAAACAAATTTGCAGCACGTTACACAATTAATTCACAATTAATTTTAATGCCATTCTCTGCACGTGAGCTGCATGTTCTCAAGTCGCACGTTTCACGGTCTTCCTGGGAAAGTGGATTGTTTTAAAGGATTACGCTACGAGTAAAACAGGTTGGTCACATTTCCATAAACAGGACATTATTAAACAAGGGGAAATATGCGTGAACTTATGGGTTGCGAACCTGACAGCTTTATTGTAGGCTAGTGTCACCATTAAGGCAAAATAACGGTATGTATGTTATTAATCAATATTAGCCTACTATGCAGGTAGCCTAATGAACTTTGGATGAAGCTTGAACTTCGAGAATTCCATGAGAACAGCCTCTTGGAATTGATGTTTGACACTTTCATTGCATAATCAAACGAAATTCGCTGAACAAGCAGGCTAATTTGGCGTTTTCTAAGGTGAGACTGAAGCCATTGATAGCTTATTCTCAGCTGTTGCAGGTCCTTTTAACGAAATTTAACCGCACATATTTTGTAAAATAACAGCCCTGTCTGGAATTACCGGGAACTCATAGGCTAATGGTTAGTCCGAATAATATTGATCATACTCCATTTAGCCTATTCCTTGATCACACTAAACACGCACGAGCATGTCTGTTTCGCCATCATAAGCAATCCGCCAAGGTGGATAAGCAGGCTTTTAAAGGGAATGGGATATGACATTTTGATTGGTTTATTGAATGTCACGCCCAAGACACACCTATAATTAATGAAGCGACTAGGTTCAGCCCAGTTGCGCCATGCGCCGTGCTTAGCGCCAAAAAAACACGCCGTTAAAATAGCAAAAGTGGACTTGGACACGCCCTAAATGGACTTAGCGCCATGCGCTTAGACTAAGCGCCAAGATCGCCAAGATAGGGCCCTTGAGGTTTTTAATAAAATAAATAAATAAAATAATCACCATAACATGTAACCAGAAATGTTCTGGAAACAATTAGCTTTTTGTGAACTGTCCACCAGTTTCTACACTATTTTAAATGTATATCACTTCAGAAGGTTTAAGTAGCAGTAACATAAACAATGTAATTTTTTTTTCAAGAACATTTAAAGTACATTTTCATGATCTTCAATTACAACCAACCACAGATAAATGTGAAAGACTTGAACTTGTCTTTTAGACTGAGACTCTAGCTTTATATCTGAACACATGACTTTTGTATTTCAGTATTTAATATTTTCATAGTGTCATCTTTGCTTTAATTTTTCTATTAGACTGAGAGGCCTTACTTTGATAGTGTACATTCTGAAGATCAGCAATTTTACTTATTTTTATACGTTTTTATAACTGCAAGCTCTTGAGCTAGTAAGACAATCTAAAAACTGAACTTGCAAATCAATAAATGATTGTGCATTATCTGTAAGTACAGTACTATAATTTAATAAATGGCTTGCTGACTGTCACGAGCATCGAATCACTATTCACCTATTCACCCATCGAATCACTATGCGTTCCTATTGCAGAAGTTAAACAACTGTTTGCAACCTGGCTGACTTGCTCGCTCGTCTCAGTTCAAAGGGATCTCGTTATCCCGCTTCAGTTGTACATTTTCAGTGGGCCAGCTATTGTATTGTTTTAGTGAAGGTTTTCAAAGCCAAACTCGCTTAACATTTGGAGCGGGTTAGCGAGCTAACATCAACGTTATCTTACTGTGATTTGTAAGTTAGCGAAGCCCCATATCAGCAAGCTAACTACCGAACAACATATTCACTTTCTAATTCGTTACTTAATTGTATCGTGATAAAACGTTGGTACATGGTTTTCTTACGTGACAACAAATCCGCTTGCTTATTTCCACATTGGAGGATGAAATTAGTTTCAATATGCATATTTCTTAACGTTAAAACGCTAGGTGCGACATAGGCTAAATTGTTTAAAACGCGCCAAATCACGCATTAACAATTTAACTAACTACGTTATTTAGCTGGATCAACTATTTGTATAAACTAAATGTGAAAAATTAATTTCAATATTTATATTTATTATTGAATATCACACAACTGAACTCCATGAATTGCTAGAAGCGCGCCAAGCAATCACTTCAGCAGTTCAGAACAGCGGACATTCCCTTTAAATTGTGACGTCATATTGACAGGGGGGAACTTTTTTCTGAGGGGGAACTTATTTTTCACGACACCCGGCCCTCCGCTTCGCGACGGGCCTAACAACACCCTTTAACTGTGACTATATTGACGATATATAGTCCTTATTCTCGTACCTTATTGCTTAAATAGTAGCCTATGATCAATATTATTCGGGCTAACCATTATGAGTTCCCGGTAATTCCTGACAGTGCTGTTTACAAAATATATGCGGGTAAATTTAGTTAAAAGCACCTGCAACAGCTGAGAATAAGCGACCAATTGCTTCCGTCTCACCTTAGAAAACGCCAAATTAGCCTGCTTGTTTAACGAATTTCGTTTGATTATGCAATGAACTCATGTTCAAGCTTCATCCGAACTTCATTAGGCTACCTGCATTCTAATTTTGATTAATAACATAAATAACGTTATTTTGCCTTAATGATGACACTAAATACAATAAATCTGTCAGGTTGGCAACCCATAGGTTCAGCATATTTTCCCTTGTTTTATAATGTCCTGCTTATGGAAATGTGACCAACCTGTTTTACTGGTAGCGTAATACTTTAAAACGATCCACTTTCCCAGGAAGACCGTGAAAAGTGCGATTTACAACTGCGGTCAAGCCAGCCTCCACTTCGAAAAATATGGTCAAACTAGCCGCCGCGTTTTTTTTGGTTCGCAATATACTAGGCATTCTACGGTAAGAGCGTGTAAGAAGTTCCGGTGAACGTGATAAGACGTGAAAGTAATTTCACATACATTCAATAAATCAGTCAGTCTGTCAGTCTGTCAACAATGAATGAATAAATAAATAACATACATACATAAAACAAAATGAATAATTATTAAATAATAAAATTAATAATTATTTTAAAAAAACAACTACCGCCTGCAAACTTTCAGAGAAAAACTCTTTCTCATTTCAATTGTGTGAATAATTACTTAAAAAATAATTAACTTAATAATAAAGAATACATTTTCAAAGACCAATCTGACTTCAAAATGACCACTTCATAGTGCCACTCAGACCATCTCAGGACATTCAGATGTGGAATTTCAAAATTAAATTCTTCTAAAATGTCATATAAGAGCTGTGTTTCTAAATTCAGATTGATATTAAAAGGAAACCACCTGTTTTCACTGACCAATTTCACTTCAGAATGATAGAAGAATACCTCATAGTGTCAGTCAGACAATCTCAGGACATTCTGATGTGGAATTTCAAAATTAAAGCCCTCTAAAATGTCATATAAGAGCTGTGTTTCTTCTAAATTCAGATTGATATTAAAAGGAAACCGCCTGTTTTCACAAAACCGTTTCACTTCAGAATGATAGAAGAACACATGATAGTGTGACTCAGACAACCTCAGGACATTCTGATGTGGAATTTCTAAATTAAAGCCCTCTAAAATGTCATATAAGAGCTGTGTTTCTTCTAAATTCAGATTGATATTAAAAGGAAACTTCCTGTTTTCACTGACCAATTTCACTTCAGACAGATAGCACACGAACTCAGGGTGTCAGTCAGACAATCTCAGGACATTCTGATGTGGAATTTCAAGATTAAAGCCCTCTAAAATGTCATATAAGAGCTGTGTTCCTTCTAAATTCAGATTGATATTAAAAGGAAACCGCCTGTTTTCACAAAACTGTTTCACTTCAGAATGATAGAAGAACACGTCATAGTGTGACTCAGACAATCTCAGGACATTCTGATGTGGAATTTCAAAATTAAAGCCCTCTAAAATGTCATATAAGAGCTGTGTTTCTTCTATATTCAGATTGATATTAAAAGGAAACTTCCTGTTTTCACTGACCAATTTCACTTGAGAATGATAGCACACCACCTCACGGTGTCAGTCAGACAATGTCAGGACATTCTGATGTGGAATTTCAAAATTAAAGCCCTCTAAAATGTCATATAAGAGCTGTGTTTCTTCTAAATTCAGATTGATATTAAAAGGAAACCTCCTGTTTTCACGGAACCATTTCTCTTCAGAATGATAGAAGAAGACCTCAGTGTGTCACTCAGACAATCTCAGGACATTCTGATGTGGAATTTCAAAATTAAAGCCCTCTAAAATGTCATATAAGAGCTGTGTTTCTTCTAAATTCAGATTGATATTAAAAGGAAACTTCCTGTTTTCACTAACCAATTTCACTTCAGACTGATAGCACACCACCTCAGGGTGTCAGTCAGACAATCTCAGGACATTCTCATGTGGAATTTCAAAATTAAAGCCCTCTAAATTGTTTAAAATGTCATATAAGAGCTGTGTTTCTAAATTCAGATTGATATTAAAAGGAAACCTCTTGTTTTCACTGACCAATTTCACTTCAGAATGATAGAAGACCTCATAGTGTCACTCAGACAACCTCAGGACATTCTGATGTGGAATTTCAAAATTAAAGCCCTCTAAAATGTCATATAAGAGCTGTGTTTCTTCTATATTCAGATTGATATTAAAAGGAAACGTCCTGTTTTCACTGACCAATTTCACTTGAGAATGATAGCACACCACCTCACGGTGTCAGTCAGACAATCTCAGGACATTCTGATGTGGAATTACAAAATTAAAGCCCTCTAAATTGTTTAAAATGTCATATAAGAGCTGTGTTTCTAAATTCAGATTGATATTAAAAGGAAACCTCTTGTTTTCACTGACCAATTTCACTTCAGAATGATAGAAGAAGACCTCATAGTGTCACTCAGACAACCTCAGGAGATTCTGATGTGGAATTTCAAAATTAAAACCCTCTAAAATGTCATATGAGAGCTGTGTTTCTTCTAAATTCAGATTGATATTAAAAGGAAACCTCCTGTTTTCACTGACCAATTTCACTTCAGAAAGATAGCACACCAACTCAGGGTGTCAGTCAGACAACCTCAGGACATTCTGATGTGGAATTTCAAAATTAAAGCTCTCTAAAATGTCATATTAGAGCTGTGTTTCTTCTAAATTCAGATTGATATTAAAAGGAAACCTCCTGCTTTCACAAAACCATTTCTCATCACAATGATAGAAGAATGGCCCCTCTCCTGACCTGTCTGTCATGGCCCCCTTCCTGCCCAGTCTGCCACGCCCTGTTCCCTGCCCAGTCTCATGACCCGTTTCCTGCCTGTCCATGTGGTCTGTTATCTGTCTCGCCCTGTCTGAATAAATGTACTCCCTGGTGGAGTTTTCCCCTGAGCCGTCTCTGAGTCTTGCATTTGGGTCCAGTTCCTGTCTGGGGACGTAACACAAAAAGGTTGGAATTACACACAGGTAAACCACTCTGGCAAATTCTAACAACAGACGGGTGTATACATACAAAGTGATCTATGAGGTAAGTGTGGCAGGTAAGCAGGTCAATGGAGAAGCCTAACGGATGATTAGCTGGGGAGCGGTGCAGTGAGGCAGAGGTGAGGTGGAGCAGGACAACAGAGTGGGAATGGAGGAACCACATGATTGGGTTGAGGCATGGAGGGCTGGAGGTAGAGATCTGCACTGAGATACACAGAAATAGAGTTTGCCCACCACTGTATTTAACAATAAATAGCTGATGTTGGTGATACCAATTTATTTAAATTTGTACTATTTTAGTGTTCGATTTGGCCAGTAACTGTGCAATGTGTTCGATGGCAAGGCCTCCTGGATCTGGGCCTCCAATGACAGATTGGGTGAGTTTTTTTTTTGTTTTATTTCATTTGTGTGTATGTGGGGGGGGGGGGGGCAATGCACAGTGTCACAAGGCAAGCTGCTTTAAGGTGTTTAGAGGTGGCCAAATGGGCTTGGATTAAACTGGGATAAAAGCTGCATCATATTAGTTCCATTGCCTTTAAACTCTGATGTAGTAGCATTTGCAGTAGCTCTGCAGGTGTTGTGAAAGCAGAATTTGTAGATGAAAAGCAGTAGAAATTGTAAACTGTGAAGCTGAGTATTTAGATACACCGACATATTGACAGTAAACTAAATTTCTTCATTGTGAATATTCATACAAATTATATGAACACACATACTGTAGTTACATAGTGGGTAACATTTGTTACATAGTGTTACATAGTGGGTAACAATCGGACAGGTCCAAATTTGTGAAAGTAGCCTGAAAATCATCTAAGAGATTTCCACCTTGTGATTTTATAGATTCAATGTGACAAATGCGAAAGATGGTTCCATGAACAGTGCCTGGGCATGGACACAGAGGACCTGGAACAAGCCAGGGAAGACAGCTGGAATTGCTGCTTGTGCGCTTAACCCCTTGGCGCAGATGGCAAATTTCACCTATTTAGGGGGTGCTCTGTTTAAGGCTTTATAACTCCAGGTGTGAGCACACATAAACTTGCTAAATGGCTTAAATGAAACAAGACAGGTGTACCATTCACAATACAAACTTACATTTGTTTATTTTCATAATTTAAGTCAAAATAAAGTGCCCCAAATGCAAAGAAACTTTTTTTTTGCTGAGAGCTACATAAGTGAAATCGGTAATATAGTATATACATTTCCTGGATCATAAACTCCATGTCCACAAGTTTTGCAAAATCTAAATCTAAGGATGATATGCAGAACTACTAAACATCTATGATGCAAAATATAGCAGTGTACCCTGTTGTCCATTAGTGTCTCCAAATCTATCCAAATGTATAAATTGTGCACTGCTGTAAATAAAAAACATTATGATATATTTAACTACAAATCAACAGTTTTGGCTCATAAAACTCACTTTTGCATAATTTCCAAGTGGGAATTACTACATTTTCATCAGTATAGGGGGGGTAGATATCTATGGGTCCAAAACCCCTATGCAAAACATGTCATAAAATGAATAAAATGATTCATTATTGTATTATAAAGCATAGGCCTATACATTTGCTCCATTGATATCACAGTGTTACATACACCTAAATATGTTGCCTAATCATTCACTCTTGTACCTCAATAAAACATCACTTGTCCCTGTACTCTACAGTATGTATACTTTTGTCCTGGGAATGCATTTTTCTGTATTTTCTTTATTTTTATTTTCCTATTCATAATGACTCCAAGGACATTTTTACCTTAATCTACCACATATCAGTACACAGTAAATTGGAATGAGCATTTGTCACGGCCTAAGAGACAAGTATAGGCTATACGCCATAGCCTATATTATGTACGATAACATGAACATAAAATAGTATTCCACCATCTGCAAAATGCTTCCAAATGTTCTACCTTCAATGAACATCGGTAGCCTCCATCAAAAATACATTTAAAGATTGCACTACAGTATGTCAAATTCCACATCAGAATGTCCTGAGGTTGTCTGAGTGACACTCTGAGTTGGTGTGCTATCATTCTGAAGTGAAATTGCTCAGTGAAAACAGGAAGTTTCCTTTTAATATCAATCTGAATATAGAAGAAACACAGCATTTGTATGACATTTTAGAGGGCTTTAATTTGGAAATTCCACATCAGAATGTCCTGAGGTTCTCTGATTGACACTCTGAGGTATTCTTCTATCATTCTGAAGAGAAATGGTTTAGTGAAAACAGGTGGTTTCCTTTTAATATCAATCTGAATATAGAAGAAACACAGCTCTTATATGAAATTTTAGAGGGCTTTAATTTTGAAATTCCACATCAGAATGTCCTGAGGTTGTCTGTGAGACACTATGATGTGTTCTTATATCATTCTGAAATAAAATGGTTTTGTGAAAACAGGAGGTTTCCTTTTAATATCAATCTGAATTTAGAAACACAGTTCTTATATGACATTTTAGAAGACTTTCACATCTGACTGTCCTGAGATGGTCTGATTGACACTATGAGGTGGTCATTTTGAAGTCAGATTGGTCTTTGAAAATGTATTCTTTATTAAGTTAATTAATTTTTATTAATGAGTAATTATTCACACAATTGAATTGAGAAAGCCTCAATTTTTCTCTGAAAGTTTGCAGGTGGTAGTTTTTAAAAAATAATTATTAATTTTATTATTTAATAATTATTCATTTTGTTTTATTTATGTATGTATGTATGTATGTATGTATGTTATTTATTTATTCATTCATTCATTCATTGTTTACTGACAGACTGACTGATTTATTGAATGTATGTGAAATTACTTTCACCTTTTATCACGTTCACCGGAAATAAACTCTTACACCGCTCTTACCGTAGAATGCCTAGTATATTGCGAAGCAAAAAAAATGCGGCGGCTAGTTTGACCATCTTTTTCGAAGTGGAGGCTGGCTTGGCTGCAGTGATTTACAGCAGGGGAAACAGACCTGCTCCTGTAAAGCACACATGCAGATAATGGAATTTAAATTAATTGTAAATTAATTGTGTAACATGCTGCAAATTTCATTTCTAATTAGACGCTTAGTTCTTTAAAATCTTTTGTTCAGTTATGGAATAACAGGTGAAATCAGCGGGGTTTTAATAAGCTGAGGGTATGGACACCTTGTCACTGTAATTTAAAAAATATGAAGGACGAAGAATAGCTAAGGTTACAATTCAGTTAACATGATGACATTTATCTCCGTTTTTTAACTATAGGCTATCGAAAAAACCTTATGCACAGCGAGTCCGCTGTAGCCTAGGCTATTTGTAGCCTAATAATATTCACTGGACAAGGTTTTGAACTTTTTTCAGTCACAAACCATTCTATTTACTTACAGGCTGTATTCCTAGATAAACAGAGCTGTATTGTAATGACATCTGAAGCGCATTTTCAGAACTCAAATGTCCGTCTATTGCAGTGCGTGAGTTTTCCATTGAATGACAATTCATGCATTAGGTGCAAATGACAATTCGCGCATTAGGCTTGATATAGGTGTTATCAGCTCCTTTTTAATGGATAGCCATTGTCCCGTACCATCGCACATGGCCTGGATGTTGATGGAGTGGGCTGAAAGCAATGAAATTTGGCATCGTTTCCCTTCGCTGAGGGAAAGGTATGTGGACCTATGAAACCTTTTATTATTATGCATTTTTGATATAGCCTACACAATAATAATATTTCACATTGTGATCTAGATATTTTAGTCATGCTTGTGCACGCCCCTGTGTGTAACAGACAGGAGGGTATGCGCGTTGTGCACACGCCTATGTAGACACACTTACAGTTGTGTTCAAATAAATAGCAGTGCGTTAAAAAAAGTGAATAAAGTGCAAATATTTTTTAATAGCTTTTAATTCCATATTTCAAATGTAGTGGAAACCTTACACATTCAATTTCAAATCAAAGCATTAACTAATTTTATCAAGTCTGCGTTATTCTTTTACAGGAAGCAAAGAAAAGGAATATTAATCTGTTAAAAAAATAGCAGTGTCAACATTTTTCTCTTCAAACTCTAACACTTACTGTATAAACTGAAGAAATTTTTCAAGATTTAACTTCACTTTAAATTACTGAACTAATATTTAGTTGCATAACCATTGTTTTTGATAACTGCTGCGCATCTGCGTTGCATCGAGTCAACCAACTTCTGGCACCTAGAAACAGGTATTTCAGCCCAGGATGAACGAACTACATTCCACAGTTCCTGTGAATTTTTTTCAGAAACTGCATTTTTAATGTCACCCCACAAGGTTTCAATGGGGTTGAGGTTGGGGGATTGAGCTGGCCACTCCATTACCTCAATCCTTTTTGTCTGGAACCAAGATGTACACCTGTGTTTGGGGTCGTTGTCTTGTTGAAACACCCATTTCAGGGGCATTTCCTCTTCGGCATACGGCAACATAATCTCTTCAAGTATTTTGATGTATTCAAACTGATCCATGATCCCTGGTATACGATAAATAGGCCCAACACCGTAGTATGAAAAACATCCCCATACCATGATTTTTGCGCCACCATGCTTCACTGTCTTCACAGTGTACTGTGGCTTGAATTCAGTACCCGGGGGTCGTCTGACGTACTGTCGACGACCACTAGACCCGAAAATAACAATTTTACTCTCATCAGTCCACAGAATGTTACGCCATTTCTCTTTGGGCCAATCGATGTGTTCCTTGGCAAATTTTAACCGATTCTGCACATGCCGTTTTTTCAACAATGGTGCTTTACGGGGGCTTCTTGCTGATAGCTTAGCTTCGATCAAACGTCTTCTGACTGTAACAGCACTTACAGGTAATTTTAGATCATCTTTGATCTTTCTGGAGGTGATGATTGGCTGAATCTTTGCCATTCTGACTATTCTTCGATCCGTTTTAAGAGTAGTTGCTCGTTTTCTTCCGCGTGTTTCAAGTTTTTGTTGCCATTTTAAAGCATTTGAGATAATTTTAGCTGAGCATCCTATAATTTGCTGCACTTCTTTATACGTTTTCCCCTCTCCAATCAACTATATAATCAAATTACGTTGTTCCTCCGAACAATGTTTGGAACGGCCCATTTTACTTAGCAATTCAGAAGGAAATATATTTTATAACAATGTGTGAAACATTTGCTTCCCTTTTTCCTTAATAAAGGACAATTAATGACACCTGTTTTTTCACAGAATGAATGAATTCTCTAATTAAACTCCACACTGCTATTATTTTGAACACGCCCCTTTCAATGAATGAGTCAATTACTCAGAACAAGCAGCGTGCATGTCATGACAGTTGGATCTGTTGTTTTTCTATTACACTACTACATCTACAAGTAAATTATTTGCCATGCAGAAATATCACTACTACTAATAACAGTGGTTCATCAGGTTACTGATGTTGTACTGCTATTATTTTGAACACAACTGTATATGCGCCGTTAAAATAACATGTAAACAACTGCGACATGACTTTAGACCAGGCTTTTGGTGGTTCTAGCGCAAGTGCTTTCTGCTGGCTCAAGATAGCAATACGCCAAAAATAATCCTGGCCACTCCTCATTTTAAGACCAACACGCCCAGTTCACTTGCAACGGGTGCAAGAATACATGGTAGTTAAAGGACGTAAGCGCTAGGCATTATAATGAACCTAGCGCCGGGTGTAAGATAGCAAAGACACTTGCGTTTGGGTTAGCGTCGTTTTGCGCTGGGTGTAAGATAGGGCCCCCTGTATAAACGGGCGAGAGAAGGAACAGAGAAACTAGAACCTGTTACCTACAGCTCTAGGTGAGAACGAGCTGAACAAAAAGGTAACAGGTAGGAGAGTATAACGGATGAAGAGAGAAAGGAAAGAAAAAACAAAAATACATCTTATTTCTAACTCTAACCGGACTTGCTGCGTTTCCTAACCGAGGTTATGTTAGATTGATATTCGATATTCAGACATTCGGCGAAGGTAAATCTCAATAAATCTTTATTTACGCCACCAATGTTATCCAGACTCATTGTATCTGGCAGGTAAGAATTAAACTTACGTCTCACAGCTATTATTTTTATAGGATAACTTTCGGTTCGAAGTGTAAAGGAAAAAACTACAGCGAGAAACACGTTGAATATTTGAAAATGTTTACGGAGGCGGATAGTAATTTAGGGACCGTCGCACAAGTACGCAATTTGAAATTGTTGCATATTTCTGTATATCACAAAAATCATATTTCCCATGACTCATATTAACAGTCACGTAGAAAGAAACATAAATCAATGACTCATATCAGTAGCTAAGTACAAAAAAGATATAAATCATTTTATTTAGATTGAAATGCAATCTGGTCCCAATTATTACTGTTTTTGCTCAATAGCTTTCCCAGTTTTCAAGGTAGAGCAATGCGGTTGAGTTTATTTTCATCATTGACCAAGCAGACACCTTTCCCAACTTTTCTTTTTGGGGAAAATCCTGACATGATGGCAAAAAGTGCAATCAGGGCCCAATTATTACTGTTTTTGCTCAATAGCTTTCTCAATTTTCAAGATAGAGCAATGCGGTTGAGTTTATTTTCATCCTTGACCAAGCAGACACCTTTCACAACCGTTCTTTTTTTCGAAGATTTGCCTACATTATAACCAAAAATGCAATCAGGACCCAATTCAAACTTTTTTTGTGAGGTCCCGTGTTCCGTCCCTGGTCTTCCGTTTGTCTCATAATCCACCCCGTGTTTTCCCTCTCACCTTCCACTTGTGTTCCTCACTCCCCGCACCTGTATTGTGTTTCCCTCTCGTGTCCTCGTTAGCCTTCCCCCCCCACTGTTGCTCATTCTGTCCTCGTCAGTGTTAGTATTTAGTCTGCCCCGATTCTGTGTTCGGGGGCCGGAACGTCTTGTGATCTCTTAGTGTTCTTGTCATGTTCTTGTCGCGTCTTTGTCGCGTCTTGCCCTGGTCCTGTGAGTTTGTTCATCGTTCTTGTCATGCGTGTTATTGTTCTTAATGGTTTGTTTCATCCATCTGCCCTGGTCTTGTCCTGTCTTTTGTTCCCCCGGTGGCTCCCCTCCATGGCTCCCTCCTGACCCATCTGAGTTCCTGTCCCGTCTGAGTTCCTGACCCCCCCAGGCTGTTCACCTGGCCCTGGCCGCGCGCCCCTGTGCCTACTGCAGTCCCGCTGCTCTTGTTCCTGATCCACCAGGCTGAAGCGTCTGATCCCCCAGGCTGAAGCGTCTGATCCCCCAGGCTGAAGCGTCTGATCCCCCAGGCTGAAGCGTCTGATCCCCCAGGCTGAAGCACCTGACCCTGACCTCGGTCCCCAGCGTCTGTTCCCACCTGTTCCTGTCCGCGGCTCCCCACACTGTCTATGGCTCCCCTGCGGCCTCCGCCCTGGCACCTGCCCGCGGGCCCCGCAACTGTTCCCGTCTGTTCCTGACCTTGGTCGCCCGCACCGGTTCTGAGCTACGGACTGGTCTGGTTCCAGTCCAGCCTCTGCCTGGCTCTGTCCAGGCCGTCCCTTTCTCCGTCTGTCTCTGGTCAGTCTGCTCTACCTATGGGCAATTTAGAGTCTCTAACTCACCTAACCTGCATGTTTTTGGACTTTGGGAGGAAACTATTATTATTATTGTTATTATATTGATGATGATGATGCTTTGTGAAAATCTGATCTTGCTTAATAGGCATATCAATCTCACATTGTTTGAAATTAAAGCCATGGGTTGGGCTCAATGGCTATCAGTATTTTGCATTCAGCACCGCTGTCATGGACAGCACTGTCCAGAGTGGGGCACCACAAAATACTGTAACTGTGCAAAAGGTGAAGTCATCCTCCATGCCCCATTCCCCTAAAAGACACATATTTACAGCATCACCTCCCAGAAAATGGTTCCAAAGTGCCTGCTTTACTATAGCCTACTCATCCAAACAGTAGGTGAGTAAATGAACTGCACTCGGGACAAATCTGTCATCAAGGCTATCTCCCTTTCCCAAAAAGAGAGGTTGTGAAAGGTAACTGCATAGTCCAGGATGAAAAGAAACTTGATCCCAGGGCTCTACTTTCAAAAATTGACAGTTATGGAATAAAAACATACAAATTGGGCCCAGATTGCATATTTGGCCATAATGTAAAGATGTTTTTCCCAAAAAGAAAGGTTGTGAAAGGTGACTGCGTGGTCAGGGATGAAAATTAACTTGAGCCCATTACTCCATCTTGAAAATTGGGAAAGCTATTGAGTAAAAACAGTAATAATTGGGCCCTGATTGCAATTTTGGCCATAATGTAGGGAATTCTTCCAAAAAAGGAAGGTTGTGAAAGGTGTCTGCTTGGTCAAGGATGAAAATAAACCTGACCCGATTGCTCTATCTTGAAAATTGGGAACGCTATTGAACAAAAACAGTAATAATGGGGCCCTGATCGCACTTTTTGCCATCATGTCAGGATTTTCCCCAAAAAGAAAAGTTGTGAAAGGTGTCTGCTTGGTCAAGGATGAAAATAAACTTAACCCCATTGCTCTATCTTGAAAATTGGGAACGCTATTGAGCAAAAACAGTAATAATTGGGCCCTGATCGCACTTTTTGCCATCATGTCGGGATTTTCCCCAAAAAGAAAAGTTGTGAAAGGTGTCTGCATTGTCAATGATTAAAATAACCATGACCCCAGGGTTCTATCTTGAAAATTGGGAAAGCTATTGAGGAAAAAGTGAAAATTGGGCCATAGTGTAAAGAGTTATCTTAAAAAGCTTGTGAACCGTGAATACATGGTCAGGGCTAAAAATACAAATGATCCCAGGGCTCGAAATTAAGAAATGAGGGAGAAATACCAAAGATCAATACTTCAACATATCAATATAAACATATTGCCATATGGCAGGATTGTTTTCTTCTAAAATATAAAATTAAGCAAAAGTGACATAAATATAAGCTCAGTGCCATTGATATATGAAAGTACATTTCACCATTATTAAAAAAAACTATATATACATACCAGTGGCGGCTGCTGACCAAAATTTTTGGTGAAGCAAACACCAAACACACCCCCCCCACTGTAAAATACACTGTAAAATAGTTCACTTTAAATTTACAGTAAATTTCTGGCTACTAATTGCATTACTTTCACAGTAATTTCCGTATCGTATTATCAGTAAATCTTTATGAAATGATAACTATGCTGCAATTTCAGTCAACCTGACCATGGAATTACTGTGATATGCTGCTGTAGAATTACAGTAATCACCTGTATTTTGACATATCAACTGTAATAGTGCAACTCAGTAGTCAGCAATTTACTGTAGATTTACACTTCTGTAAAGTTGACATTTTAACTGTCATTTCACCACACCTATAAAAACAGACAATATTTGAATTGGGTAAATTTAAATGAAAACAAAGACAATATACATTGAACATATTTATTCAGCAGTTTTTCAAGAGTAAATATGCAGAGTATCTCAAGTGCAATTGATTAAAATTTAAATATCAACTTAAGTGTACAATTTGTACTGCTTGTGAGTGACACAAGATAGCTGAGCTGGACTTGATGAGGGCTCTTGAATTATTCCCGCAGCATCGACATAACGCAGAATTATGGACAACTGAACTTTGAAAGAGATGTCGGTCGTCTCATCTATTTGCCACGCAAAAAAAGGAGCAGCGGTTACTTCACTCTTGATCTCCTGCTGCATCGTAGCTGCAATAGCTTCGATCAGATCATTTTGAATCGTCTTAGACATGCCAGAGAACACAGTGGACGATTTCAAGTGTGCAGCCAGAACGTCATCATAGCGAGAAAGCATTTCAGTCAACTCCCTGTAGTTTCCTCTGTTATCAGAATTTTCACTCTCGTCATGCCCCCTAAATGCCAGCTCCTGACGACCCAAGAATGCAATCGCATCAACCAACCTCCTGAGAATGTCACGATTTTTCCGCACCATTTCATTGTGCTTTGCTAATTGGATATGTGCACCTTCATCAATTAAATGCTCGATTCTCACATTTCCCAAAAGACTCAACTGCACGGTTGCACTGACATGCTCCTTCGATTTCCCATGAATCTTAACAGACCTGTCGAAATTACGTAAATCCTCAAAGCCATCTCTAGCAAACTTTGAACATACATCTCCTGCAGCAGCGCACTTGAACAAGACACATGGCCAGCAATACAGGCGGTTCGTTAGCAAGCTACCAGTTAGCCACTCCACCTTGTCATACCGTGACACTTTAAAACTCCGACTCACCGAGCCCACTCGCTGGACCAAATTGATAGGAGGCTTCGGTCTTCCCTCGGCCTTCACTCGCAGTTTTTCTTCGTAGTTTAAAGACTGAAAAGAATCCCGCAGAATCCGATCCAGGATGTTTGACGTTACATTCGCAGATTCGATTTTCTTCCAACTGGAGCCAAATTAAATGGAAAAAGCTACCTTTTCAAAAAGTGAGCTCGTTTTGGCTAACGTCAGCTAGCTAAATCACGTTAGCAATTAGCTAGCTAGCTAGCTAAGGTAAAAAAAAATACTGAGATCGCTTAATGATAAAAAAGATAACGCTACAACACCGATACAATTTTTTTATATTTACAATATATACAAATCACCGCCGACAACGCCACAACCATAAAAATTTAATAAATTTAATACATCGCTCTCTCTCTCTCTCTCTCTCCAATACAGTAACACACTAACGTCTCTACTACCAACAGGGAAAATTGGCGGGTAGGATGATTATATCTTGCTGGACAAATGAACTCCTGTTCTGTATGGTTAGACATTATGTCAATCATCAGGACGAGAACGCGCACAAGAACACGCATGATTGAAATACATTAGTGAGGGAGTGCTTCACGGGTGGGCTAAAAAAATGCGTCATAATCCACAATTATCCAATCATATTTTATAAAGTCCCCCATTGATTTCCAATGGTCTAGTAAGCAGTCAGACACAGTGCTTCACTGAAGTTCCTTTTAAAAGTCTAAGGGTGGCGCTGTTTTTCACGATACAAGGCACATTTTTGAATCGAGGCACTTTTTTTTTTAGCTTCACAAGGGAAATGGTAGTTGTGATGATAATTCAATATTAAATAAAGATGTGTTGTGTGTGCTATGCATGTTCTTTTATTTATTTATTTATTTATTTTTTTGGGTGAAGCACTGCTTCACCTGTTGTCTTAGAGAAACCTCCTCTGATACATACATACATATATATAGCTATATGAATGAAATCAGGTGAGATTTGAGATGTAAAATTACAGGAAGTTATGCCGTTTTGACGTTTCCACCTTTTGTAGTTAAGCACTTTTTTTTTCCCGTTTGCCGAATGTCTGAATATCGAATATCAATCTAACTTGATATTAACCTCGGTCGTTTCCTATTCGTACAAACCAGAAATGCAGCGACCGAATCCTATACCTTTACCGACCTCCTTGTCAATATAGCAAAGACGATATGGAAGCGTCGGAAATGCGGAAGTCCTGGGCTATTTATAACCGGCAGGAAATCCAAAACAGGTGAAAAAGATAATTGCGATGCGTTGAGATTCAAACAATGAAACAGAAAGCGGAGAAAATGCATAGAGCGTCCCAACGACGCCAAAAGAAAAACCAAACGCAGAAACAGCAGAGGCTGCTAGAAACCATGACAAGTACATCCTAACCAGGGTCACAGTCTGTTATTAGACCAAATATGGTTATCCACACTTGCCTCGTGTCATTCTGAAAGTCCCCCTGTTCGTTAGCTCACGGTGATACCGGTCCCCACACGGATGACGATTGCCGATGGTCATGCTTCATTGCAAGAAAAACGCAGTAAATAACAGTTAGAAACAGCCATATGTCATCTGCGTACAGAGATATAATATGGTCTGTATCCTCAATTTGAACTCCTTTTATAGAGGAGTGAGATCTTACAAGTAGGGCTTTGATGACTACCTAAAAAAGCAAATAAGACACAGCCAAACCCTTGCGATTTCCACATAACAGGGTGAATGTTCTTGATACATCTATATTTGTTTTAATCATTGCAGTGGGGTTAAGATAAAGTATTGGAATTATCTTCAATATATAAAAAAAACTGCAAATAGATACTGATATTCTGGTCTATCAAAGCCTTCTCAGTATCTTGCAAGATAGACAGGCAGGCATATCCATAAAATAAGTCACATGGCATGGGTCAAAACTGCATAATAGATACTGAGTTTGAAGTCTAATACTACCTGAAACCTTAATGAATTTAGAATATAAATATTATGAGATCAACATGTAGGGCTCTATTTTCCGGAATCAATGCGTTTGGCGCATGGGCGCAGTCAGTGGCACAGTGCATGGGTACGCTGGCTGTGGCTACTGAATCTTCTGACTAAAAATTGTAACACACATATAACACAATTGCCGACTAATTGTATTTCAGATTTTATAACTCTACAGTATATCCTAACCAGGGTCACAGTCTGTTATTAGCCCACATATTGTTATCCACACTTTTGACTCGTGTCATTCTGAAAGTCCCCTGTTCGTTGGCTCACGGTGATACCGGTCCCCACACAAATGGCATTTGCCGATGGCCATGCTTCAGTTCAAGAAAAACTGAGTAAATAACAGTTTGAAACAGCCACATATCATCGACATACAGAGATATAATATGGTCTGTATCCTCAATTTGAACTCCTTTTATAGAGGAGTGAGATCTTACAAGTAGGGCTTTGATGACTACCTAAAAAAGCAAATAAGACACAACCGAACACTTGCGATTTCCACATAATAGGGCGAATGTTCCTGATACGTCTATATTTGTTTTAATCATTGCAGTGGGGTTAAGATAAAGTATATATTTGCTCCAATGTCAATAAAAACACTGCAAATAGATACTGTTATTCTGCTCTATCAAAGCCTTCTCTATCTTGCAAGATAGGCAGGGAGGCATATCCATAAAGTAACTCACATGACATGGGTCAAAACTGCATAATAGATACTGAGTTGGAAGCCTAATACTCCCTGAAACCTTAACACTATAAACTCCACCCCTAATCGTTGAGACATATCCGTCTCAATTACAGTATTCATGTTCGTCTGAAATGATAAACTACAGCTTTAAGAAAACCCCGTAAATTTTGACGCAGTATTTTTTAAAAGGGTAGCCTCTTGCGAAAACCTCAGCTTCTCCAGTTACACTGCAGTGCAATAAATTAGGAGGGCGCTATTAATAGCCCAAAGCACTTACGACCCTCCTCTGGCTATAGCCAGACTGTAAAATGCATAAAATCCACCGTTTATACATGCTAAGAAAATCATGTTCACATATAGAAACAATATATTTTTTAAACGTTGTACAAATGAGCATTCGCCATTTTTCCTTGCTTACTGTACTATTTACAGTACCTGATGCACTTTCGGTTTAGAAGACACCTAATTTTTTTCTCAAAAATCTCTCGTATAAATATGTTTAAGAAACCAAGTACTTACCAGTATATTCAGCTACAGCTGTTTTCTGATGAACCCTGAAGAGTTTATCTTGTTATATTTCGCCGAAGTCCCGTACAGTCGACATTTCCACAGCGACCACCCGTCGCACTTAGGGCTGAAATACGTTGTTCTTGTGTAAATACACACGCGCTTTCATATGTTATTTATTTTTTTTAAACGTATTTAAATACATTAGGCGACGTATGTTGTGGTTATTGGGATGGCAGGTATGCCATCCGCCAAGTTACGGCTTGGCGGGACATGCCCCATACCTATACAGCACCGAGAGTTTGGCACTTTTCAGGGTTTCCTACAGAAGTAACCACAATGACCATAGACACACAGCCCTTAAAAACATGAACTTCTGTATTTTCTGACCTCATGTAACCACACAGCATTCAGATACAACTTCACACATCCACACAATAAAGCCCCAAACTTGGGTTATTTTGCCGTTTTTTCTCCTTCCTCTTCCGCTTCTTCTTCTTCTTATTCTTCTTCCCATTTTCCTGCCAAACTGCCTGCGTCCGTCACGATGTTATCCAATGGGGAGAATTATTATTTGAGGGTATGGTCCGTATACCTGCTCATCAAGCTTATCATCCAATAAAAACGCTTCATACTAATGTTTTTTAATGTTAATGTACATTGTAAAGTTACTGTGGCTTAGTGGTTAAGACTGCAGCCTCTCACACAATGGATAGTGGGTTCAAGCCCAGCAGGGCACATGTTTATCTTCCACAAAAACAATGTGCAACTGTTAAGTACTTTTCATTTCTTAGACTGTTACTATTTTCACATTGACACATTAACGTATTTTTATTGCAAAGGCAAAAGAGGTTTACAATATAACTGTTCAATGTTTCACTTGTATTACATCACACCCTCCCCAAACCGGACACTCGCCTTTGTCTGGTTTGGGGAGGGTGTTACGCTCTGCGTGGAATTTACGATAATAGCCTACATTAAAAATTGAGGATAGCCTCTTTTAAACGGCAAGCCTTTAAGCGATCAGATTTATAAACCGCCAATTCCCCAAACATATCTGATTCATGGTTAGTCACTTATAAATAAATAGATAAATGTGGCTCTAGTCTACGCTACTCTGCTGATAATGTAGCTTACTGCAAACACTTTTAATAATAATAATAATAAAAATAAGAATAATCTCTGGTATGTACTTTCTTAGTAGTATCTACTGTTTTCTTTCTGGAAAGCTATGTTTCTGGAAAGATTCCTGGGAAATATGCGTTGTCCAATTAAGCTTGTTCGCCAACGTTACTTCCTGCTTCTCGTCAGGAAGCAGAAACAAGCTAGGCTACTACGAAGCGAATCAACATGGATTGTAGCCTACAATCATTGCACTACAGAAAACGAAACTAAACCTAGCTGTCCGGTGCCAAAAGATTTCCCGCAGGTAACGTTCTACACTACCGGAAAAAAAACTCTGCTGTGCAGAAACTCACTAGCTCGCTCGCTAGCTCGTAGCCCACACATGGAAGGTTGGAGTTACGCATCCGGCAATCCAGTGTTGAATAGCCTAACATTAAATGAATTTCATAGAATACTAATAGCCCTATTTTAAAACTGTATTTCCATATTTTACTGATGCAAACTATTTAGGCTGTACTACCTATTTAGGCTGTATGTCTTTCAGCTAGAATGTGTTTGCGTTTTGCCCATTATGCATGTATGTCTCCATATTAATTTACATGCTTCTTCATGATCCATAGCTCAGGTGGTGCTGTTCATTGTATTTCATTACACATTAAATACTGCTCATCTACAAACTCTTTTAATGTAATTGTGTGCAGTCTGTAATAGGATAACTGTTCTCATTCTTGTCAATAGAGGGCGTTATGGTTACGCGAATGTCTGCATACATTTCTTTGGAATGCATGTCTCTCTCCGTGTTTATCTTCATGCATTATTCATCATTAGCTAGCTATACAAAATAAATAATTTAGGAAAGTTTGGATAGCATTGCTTTGGAATAGAGCTAGTTTATTTAGTGCGAGCTACGATAGGCAATATTGTTAGTTGTAACTTGGCCACATTTTGATATCAAGACTTTTAAAGGCAGGCCTAGTTTTTGCAAGTTGGAATTAAGAACTTATGGACAGCGCTATGTAGGCTATGCGTGAGTAACTTGGCTTTTTTTACGTCGGAGACGTTTTTGATCTGATTATATATATACTGTATGTGACTATTCTGAAATAAATGTATTCTGTCGCAAATCTATGAATGATACAGCTTCTTCTTCAGTTCGAACTTAAAACCATGGATGTGCAGGGAATATATTTGGGACTAGATTTAGCTGTAAATTACACTGGAACAGTATGGAAAACATGGTTGGCTAAATGGCTGTAAGTCATCAAGGGTCTGACGTATCAAACAAGCTTTAATCCATCACTCTGTTGCCAGATATGCAGTAGATATGGATGAATAACTTGAAGGGTTTCTTCTCCTGACTTATTCTTCCATAGAGTTCAATAGGAAAATTTGTCAAGAGAAACAACTCTTAAAGTGATCCATCCATATCTACTGCATATCTGGCAGCAGAGTGATTGTTTAAGGCTTGTTTGATACCTCAGACCCTTGTTGACTTACAGCCATTTTACCAACCATGTATTCCATACTGTTCCAGCATAATTTACAGCTAAATCTAGTCCCACCCCCCAATTCCCATAGAGATCCATTCAAATGCAGAGATGTTATAGTATCGCTTGTAAGAGTACCAGAAAATAAGATATCAAGAGTCTTTTGATGTTGTTGGGTCACAGACATCAGGAAGTCATGGCATGCAAAGGATATGTACCAAACATTAAAAATTATTACTTTATTCTACATATAAATGCAGGGGTGCCAATAATTGTGGCCAATGTGGTTTTGTTAAAAATAATTATTTCTTGATGTGGGATTTTTTTTTCTCATAATAAATTAACGCCAATTAAAGGTTGGATTCTTCTTGTTTTTTCAGTGTGAGATTAAGCTAATTCACCAAACGGTGAATTTTTTATAACCCTTTTTGCTCATCTTTACAGGGGGTGCCAACACTTTCGTCCATGACTGTATATAATTTTTTTTTAAACGGAGTGCTGGATATATATATATATATATATTTATATGTATAAATTTAAAAAAACGGAGTACTGGAAATACCTGATTGTACCGCTTTTTTTTTTGTGGTGCTTATTTGAATTTCCTGAATTTTGCGGCTTTTTTACCAAAACAAACATCTCGCTTAAAACATAGTTTTTTTTATTTTTATATATATATATATATATATATATATATATATATATATATATATATATATATATTTACAGTGCCCTCAACTATTATTGGCACCCCTGGTAAAGATGACTAAAAAGGGTTATAAAAAATTTACCGTTTGGTAAATTAGCTTAATCTCACACTGAAAAAATGAGAAAAGTCCAACCTTTAATTGAAGTAAATTTATTATGAGAAAAAAAAATCTCTCATCAAGAAATAATTATTTTTAACAAAACCATGTGTGCCACAATTATTGGCACCCCTGCATTTATAATAAAGTAATCATTTTTAATATTTGGTCGCATATCCTTTGCATGCCATGACTTCCTGATCTCTGTGACCCAACAACAACAAAAGACTCTTGATATCTTATTTTCTAGTACTCTTACAAGCGATACTATAACGTCTCTGCATTTGAATGGATCTCTATGGGAATTGGGGGGTGGGACTAGATTTACTCATCTTTACCAAGGGTGCCAATAATAGTGGAGGGCACTGTATATAGCTGACTGCTATACAGTTCTGTAGCTATGTACAGGTTTGAAGCAATTTGTGCCAAGTGATGAGTAGGCCTATATATTTGGAATACAGTAGACCAACATAGCTACCAAACTGTATAGCAGTCAGATATTTAAAAAAGGTACTGGAAATATCTGATTGTACCGAGAGACATGTTTTTTTTTTTGTGGTGTTCATTTGAATTTCCTGACTTTTGCGGCTTTTTAAAATTTTTTATTATTTTTATTGGGATTTTCCATAACACAATACAAATGACAGACACTTTTTAAGAGAAAAAATTGATAAATAATAAAAAATAAATAATTATAATTTTTTAAGAAAATAATGCTATCAATGGGTACGTTCACATGCACACTAATACTCCGATCTGAACCCGGTTATGGCAATACTCTGGTTACTGAAATGGTCATGTAAACACCTTTATCCGATAATGTAAGGTCATAATCCGTGTTTTTGAAACCCGATTTACACAACCTGGTTTTTTGCCCAAACTTTCTCTGGTTTCTTTCATCTTTTCGAAACTACGCATGTCAGACAGAAGGGGCAGTGTAAGGTCCAGAATTCTATTGTTAAATTAACACATTTCACCGCTGAAAATATATTGTTCAGCGTTACATGCTTGTGTTTGTACTAGCTAGCTGATAGCACATTAAATAACTGAAATTATTGGGACATTGGCCAGATTTTGAGATTGGTAAAGCTAAATCAACCACTACAAGCAATTAGCTATAAAATAACTAGATATAATAATAACTACTAGCTAGCTATAATAATAATAATAATACTTACGTTAATTTTTACGGGCGGATCATTTTTGTTCTTACAACGGGAAGCAGATAGTAGCTACGTTTTCCACAGAGCTGATTATAGAGAGAATCATATAAACGCGGCTTTTGGAGTAATCACATTTCTTATGTCCATGTGAACATGATAAGTTAAATACTGGCGTAAGCTGATAGTTTCCAGTAATCGGATATTGTTGTGCATGTAAACGTACCCATAGACACAAAGGATTTGGTGCAAATACTCAAAATAAAGGAAAAGAAGGTGGACGGCACATTATACATTTTGTTGGTGGAGTCAGACCCAAAACTGACTGCTATATATCAAAAAATGTATCAAGGTCCCTTATGCTATATCTAACTTTCTCCATATGCAGTATACCAGATCTTAAACAGAGGCACAGTATCGGACTTCCAGAGCTGTAAAATTACTTTCTTTGCCATTACCATTCCACAATGGTGCTTTGCACAGAGACACTCCGGTTGAGTAGGGAGAGAGAAAAACCAAATAATGAAATCTCTGGATCAGGTTCAACTGGTCAATCATACATGTCAGAGAACCACTTGAATATGTCACACCAAAAATTATGCAGTTTTGGACATGTCCAGAAAAGCTGGGTCAGAGAGCCCTCTGTGGATTTACATCTGTCACATAGAGAGGAAATGGTAGGAAAGATTTTGTGTAATTTGGTCTTTGAATAAGGAAGCCTGTGCATCACCTTGAATTGTATTAATTGATGCCTGCATTAGAACAAGTTTGGGTCCTGCTAAGTCCCTTCTCCCATCATCCCCAATTTGTGTACCCAGTTCCTCCTCCCAAGCTTTTTTCAGGGAGTGAGTGGAATAATTAATCGGTTCAGAGAATATTTTTACAAAGTGTGAGAACAGTTGTTTGGAATCGGGTGGACCCAATAAAAGCTTCATTTTTTCTTCAGGGAGAAACTCAGTTAGGCACACATTGCCAAACATAGGTCCTGATCTGTAAGCATCTAAAAAAGTGTGTTGCGGGAAGAGAGAACATATTCTTTAACTGGTTAAATGAGGCAAATTGGCTGTTGATACACAAGTCTTTCACAGTGACTATACCGTTCCGTTCTAACTGTCAAAAGAAACACCGGAGAAGGATGGGGGGGAAATGCATGATTGTGATATATTGTGGTATGGATAGAAGTCTCTGGTAAACTGCAGCTCTTCTTAATTTTCTTCCATATTTTCAGGCAATTTGAAATGATGAAGCTATCTGCTTTAGTAATTTCAGGAGATCTGAGTCCTGAGAACAGAAGCGCTGGGAGAGAGCTGTTTTTAACCTCACTTTTTTCAATGGCTATCCACGGAGGAGTCTCAGAAGACACCTCCATTTTGTAACCCTCTTGCCAATAGGGCCCTTGCATTTACTGCCCAGTAATAATGTAGGAAGTATGGCAGTCCTAGCCCACCCATTTCTCTTAGTTTATGTAAATACATTTTTGATATTCTGTGAGCTTTAAAGCCCCAGATAAAAGGCATGATTATTGAATCTAATGTTTTGAAAAGAAAAATTGGGAGATACAGGAATCTCGGCAGAGAGACCATCTTGATCACATTTATGCAAGTGAGTGAGGCTTAGGTAAAATGTGTATTTTCTGAATCCAGCGGTTCCAACAGTCAATGCCCTTGTTAAAATGTTCGGCACACTGAATACAAGAAATATTGCGTGCTAGAACCCCTCACTTAATCTACATTCAAAATAAGTTTATGTGATTGTCATTTTTAATAATAATTGTTAAATGAAATCAAATAAATCACCAAATTTGTTGATAGGTAAGTTTAACAGTAACCTGGTGGATCAACTAACAAGTGAAAACAGTCTAAATCAGGCCTTAAGATTAAATAATTTTATTAAATGAAAAACAGTCAATTAGAATAATGACTTGAAATCATACATTCACTAATGAATGTAGGCAGACTACTCATAATTTACAAAAAGGAAGACATTAAACCAGACATTAATTAGAAAATACCAGTAAAGAGAGAGACCGATAAGCCAGAAATTGCCTTCCTCCAGTATTTTCCTTCCTCCTGCTGAACAGGAACAAAAAGAAATGCACAAGGAACCATCCCACAAAAATAAAAGAGAAAAAGCTTAATCCACCAACCCCAAACTGAACTGAGGCTTCTTTCTTTCGGCCCATATGTATCTTACTCCACAGGGAGGGCATCCCTGCCCCGATTGGGTTAAGGTGTGGAGGAGGGGGGGGGGGGGGGGGGGGGGGGGTCATTTATAACAAAGACTAGCTTATCTAAAAGCGGACAATTTGTATTAATTAAAGTGATCTTATGTTGTTGAAAGCACTATGAAACTACTGTTAAAATATTCACGGGGTTAGCCTCTTTCTAAAGAAACCACATGTGAATGTGAACATACTGAATAGTAATACCATCCCAAAGAAAGGGAAATTTGCTCCTGCTTTCAACAACATAAGGTGATAGTTTATTTGAAAATTCTTAAGTCCAATCATTATCACTATAGACATTTTAGACTTTATATTAGATACCCTACAGGCCTACCATGGAAGGGTCCTCCATTTTTCAATGTTCCCCTTCAACTTTTCAACTTTCTCAAGAAAGTTCATCTTAAAAATTAGTTTAGGGTCTTTCGGCAGAACTACACCAAGGTACTGAAGCTTATCTGTAATTTTGAAAGGGAGGTTATGCAAAAACCCAGAGTTAAGATCATTACCCAGTGGTATAAATTCGCTCTTCTGCCAATTGATGGTAAATCCTGAAATTTCTCTGAATGATCTCATAAGATCCAGCAAAGCGGGAATAGACTGCTCAGGTTGTGATAGGAATAGAACAACATCATCCGCGTATAGGGAGATTTGATGATCCACATTCCCCAGGAGGATGGGTTCAATGGAGGGGTGATTCCTAATACTAATGGCAAGGGGCTCAATAGAGCAACGGGCTGAGGGGGGAGCCCTGACATGTCCCGCAATGTAATGAGAATGGCACTGATCTTTTGTGGTTTGTGAGGATGGAGGAAGTTGAGTGAGCATATATTGTTCTAATCCATGAGACAAATTGGCTACCAAACCCAAATTCCTCCAATACCTTTAATATATAGCCCCATTCTACTTGATCAAATGCCTTTTCCACGTCAAGGTAGAGGGCGGCAGCCTTAGAACCCTTCCTATGCTTATGGTACATTATGTTCATCAGTCTTCTGACGTTGAAAAATGACTACCTATTGGGGAAAAAGCCAGTCTGATCGGCATGAATGAAATATATTTATTTAACCTGCTAGCTAATACTCTTGTAAAAATTTTCATGTCTGAATTTAATAATGCGATGGGACGAAAATGAAAGTTCAGCCTCATCTCTACCCTGTTTCAACAATAAAATATTCGCTTCATATAAAGTGCGGGGGAATTTCTGAACTTGAAATTAATGGATGAACATCCTCAAAAATCCAAAATCTCTTGAATATTGATATCAGAGTTTAAAGCCTCCTGAGCAGCATCACCAAATTTAGGGAGATTCAAACATCCCAGCCAATCAGAAATTACATTACATTACAGGCATTTAGCAGACGCTCTTATCCAGAGCGACTTACACAACTTTTTTTTTTTAATCATGTTTTACATATTATCCATTTATACAGCTGAATATATACTGAAGCAATTCAGGTTGGGTACCTTGCTCAAGGGTACAACGGCAGTGCCCTACCTGGGAATCGAACCTGCAACCTTTTGGTTACAAGGCCAGTTCCTTAACCATTACACTATACTATAATACCTGACCGGATAGGATGGTATTATACTCGTATTTTAATTTAAGAATATTTTGTAGAATGGAGTGGCTGGAGGAAGTTCCAATTGTGATAGTTTTTCTTCAATTTCTGAGAGGCGTTTTCCCTTTTGCTTTTTCAGCGAAGATTCAAAAGAGATTATATGGCCCCTAATCACAATTTTAAATGTTTCCCGTAGAGTAGAGTCAGTAATATTGGATGTGTCATTAGTTTCCAGGAATTCAGAAATTTTAGACAGAAGCTGACAATGATGCATCAGAAAACAGTGATGGGTGAAGGCGCCAGTTATACTGCTGCTTCCTATGGTTAAGGTCAAGAACCAATGAAGTGGGGGAATGGTCAGAAATTATATATTGTAATATTTTGAAGCAGTCACATTTGATATCAATTTTGAATCAAGTAAAGAATAATCTAAGTAAGACTTGTGCATTTGTGAAAAAAAAGAATAATCTGTCATTGGGATGCTGCAATCTCCAAATATCAACCAGACTTTTGCAACTTTTAACCAAAACAAACATCCCACTTAAAACAGTCATAAATATATTGAACCATTATACCTTACAGAATTTCCATATTTCAATACAACCAATTGACTTGTTTAAACCACTAAATCACATATTTTAAGTATTGTTCAAGGGCTACTTATTTAGAGCTTAGCTATGCAATTTAACAACATATAAGATCGTGGCCATATTTTGCTTCATTAAAAGTATACTATGCAGGATTTTTACCTAGGAAATATTATAAAACAATAATTCTTGGTCATATCTATGGTGCACTGGTAATTTCTGTCAAAACAATTGGCAAAACCTTGCTCCTCTGCCTGTATTTATTATTCTAAGATGGGTTCGCAAAGAAGAGCACAAAATTAATAACAATGTAATATTACGTTGTATTTGAGAAAATAAATCATATTTATATACAAATATCTTCATGAAAAAGTAATTTACTTTATAAGGGTATTAGCTAGCTATGATAGACAAGATATGGTCTGCTAATGTGACTTATTCCACACATGATTCAGTCTTTACATCCCAGTTCTAAATTAATGTTCAGAATAATGTTAGCTAAATACTGAATAAGTGCACTGTAACGCCCCACACTCAGAGACCCAAGCGCAGACCAGGTTTAGGCAAAAACCATTGTTTATTCCAGTCCAAGGTCAAAAAGCCAGGTAATCAGATTCCAGATGAGACAAAAATCTAAATCCAAAAAAATAATTCAAAAAAAAAAAAAAGTCCAAAAGATCAAAACCAGGAAATCAGATGGGCGACGGAACAAAGGGAGTATGCAGAGGCGTAGTAAAAAACGAAAGCAAAGGTCAAATAAACCAGAAAGACAAACAAAACAAAATCAGCAGGCAAAAACTCAAACAGAAGGGTGTCTCGGAAATCACGAATAAACACAGGGTTAGAAAGGCGTAGGCACTGGGAATATCGATCAACGTTCTGACAAAGAACAAGTGAAACTGAAGGGTATATATAGGTAGGGAACACGCAACTCAAGGGAAATCAGGTGCGAGTGGGAGGAGTAACAGGGAAGACTCACAGGTGCAGACAATGATACAATGAGGGGAATAATGATAGAATAATGAGGGAACAAGGAAGACTCGGACAGGACTAAGCATGCAAACGAATAGACAAGACATGACCGGGAGTGTTGAAGACACGTGCACACGTTAAGAGAGTCAGTAGGATAGCGGAAGTAAGATATCAGTTAGTAAAGAGGAAGCGTAAAGTAGATAATTGAAAGATAGACTTGCAAGGAAAAGAGTGACAGCTAAAGCAAGGAAGCGTTAGTAATTAGTGGGTTAGTAAAAGACCTAAACTAACCTGTTAGTAGTTGTTATTGTTAATTAGTAATATAAACAATAAGTGGGACAACTAATTTAGTCAGGGGAAATACAGAGAGGACCGAAAACACCCGAAGGCTCCCGAAAAGTGAGACGAAGACCGGGGAGTGACATAAATGCAAATACATGAACATAAACTGGAATATGGAAAGTAAATGTAATAAGGAAAACAAACACGAGAGTAACTACACTAATAATAATAAACATGAGTACAGAATAATACACAAATACGATAATAATGAAAAATAATAAACAAGGAACAGAAATAACAAATACAAACAGACAAAACTCAGAATCCTAACATGCACAATTTTTCAGCCCGACATTTCGGGCACTGATGTGAATTTCTCACTGCCGCAGGAAACAGGAATTGTGCCTGAGATCACAAACTTGCAAATGGGTTTGATAGTTATATAATGAAATAAAATCATTTCAATTTGCTCAACCTGGTGTCATTTGTGCCCACATGAATGACTACAGGATACAGCTTTAGCGATGTGTTTTTTAATGATTGCAGGAGCTTGACGTTTAATGTCATCTACTCTCGCACTAGGAAAACATTACACGTTAAAATCCTTAAACCACTGGACATTTTAAGGCCGGAATGTGATTGGAGTCATTTGAAAATACTCAGCTTCAGCATAGGATCAATCAAATTCATGTTTTACAAGATGTTCACGGTCCCAAATAGTTAGACTGACCAGTAAACAAGCTTGTAGTACAGCATGGTCCATATTTTATTAAGTCTGTTTTCAGCTTCTCCCTGGTGGCCATGGTGGACTAATCCAACAGAATTGGCTGCAAGCTGTATTATTGCTGCAGTGGCAATGAACAGCATACTGCGTAACAGCATAACAGCATACTTAATAGAGCCCATCTGGGCCGGCTTGTATACCACAGGATGGCATTCAGCACTGGCAACTTGCAGATCTCCAGACAATGACAAAAAAGAGAAACTTTACCCCAGGAACCACTGGCTCATAAAGCACCGATTATGTCAGCAGAATGCAACAGAAACAAAAAATAAATTAATAAATGCACTTGCTTTTTGCCTGCTTCATTCTTCCATTAGACTGTGTCTCGCTGTCTTCCTTGGTTGCTCCCTTTCTTGTTGTGACAATGTCATTTGACTGAAGTTTGACAAAATTGTGGGAGGTATTTGCTGTTCTTTCAATTTCATTTACAATGCAAAAAGCACTGGCTTTCCAAACAGTGATGCACCTTCCATCTGGAATCTTTAATCTGGACTATGCGGGAGGCTGTGCCAATTATGGCCAGGAGTCCCAAGGGGTGGGTACAATTGGTCTAGAAATGCCCAGTGAAGGATGCAGTCCATTGATATAGACCATTTGGTGAGAAGTTACAATGTCCTCCACTGGTCTGGCATAAATGTTACATTAATACACTTTTGAGATGCTGTTGACACTGAATATTGGCATTAAAAAAAAAAAAGTAAAAAAAGAAAATAGTATACTTTAATCTGAGGTACAAATTGGTGTTCACTATGCAGCCCAACAGCTGAGCTGCACTGTGATTGCATCAGCAGAATGTGCTTTAAATTCATAAGAACCCTCTAATGCTTTCTTACCAGCTATAAAAAATAACAATCAGCTCTGACAACCGATGTACAATAGCTAAAAGGACGTTTTACAAATGGCTGTTCTGAGAAATCAAGTGTTATGCAGAAATTTCCCACGTTTATAACAAGCCAAACGTCACAACAAATGGTTAAGAATTAAGCAAGTTATAGTAGATTTTATCAGAGGAAGTCTGCATCTCTCAATAAACGCCTGTACGTTTAGACGCAAATCTTGCCCGCCTCAATATGGCAGCCATGCAGACGTATCGCTGCAACATTTCAGAGTGGCAAATGCGGCATCTACGTTTATATATCTATGATCATCAGGGGCGCCGCCAGGGATTTTGGGCCCCATGAAAAGATATATCACATTGAACCCCACCACCCCACCACCACAGGCCACGCCAACCCTGCACATTTGCTGTAACCACACACCTCCAGAACCCAATCGACCCATTCAAATCAACATAAATATTGTGCTTAAAATGGCAGTTTAAACTTAAATGTATTATGGACAATAACTGTCCTTATATGTAATTTTAATGCGATATAAAGACTGTTTTTGCGGCTTTTAAACTCACATTTTCCCAACATTCGATCAATGATAAGAGTAGGACTCAACAGATCAGCGCAGCCAGTATTCTGTTCTATTCAGTAGTCTCGCAGTCATTATTTCAGTTGACTTGATGAACTGTCAGAATTCTGAAAGACTGTCAGGTCAATATTTCCGCTGGTCACTCGGTATATCCCGACTTATAACTTAAAAGTCTAAAGCTTTAAACGGATTTTGAATATTGACATGTCAGGCTCCAATCACTTGTATGACGAGTGTGCTGTAACGATTAATGAGCAAATAACAATGCTGAATACTTCTGATGTAATTTAGATAGCAGCTGTATGCCCAGATCGCACAGCCTCATTGACAGTGGCCATGGGAAATCGATGACGATTCATAAAATATATGACTTTTAAAGATTTAATTCCATCTTCTACTGTGACTTTTGCCGTTTATCGAGGGTGTGTCATACATTTTCGGTACCACTGACCACAATCGAACGATTTCACTTTTACCATTCAATTGAACGAGTAACGTTAGAAATCAATTTGGTATGGGTTAATGCTATTGCTTTCTGCTAGCTAAATCATTCTAGCCTCTTATGGGGATCAATAAAGGCTAATAATAAACAAGCACTTACTTCTTGTAAGTTTTATCACCACAGCAGTGAAGAAAAAAAAGTCAACAAACTCCGTTTTCTATCAGCAATGTATTGTCAAGCTCACGTGAATTCACTGCTGTCTACGTTCTAAAGCTCCGTTTTGCCCTCCCTAATATTAAGTGACTAATGTTAGGGGAGCAAAGGTAGCCTATTTCACAATGGACTAAGGCTAGCTAACAGGTTAATTTCCACCACTCACGGACTACTACACACACCTTCCTTTGTGAAAAATTGGGTGACATACTGTCATCCTTTCTTTTCTCTCTCCTGTCTTTCTTTTCGGAAGCTGAGACATGATGCTCCACCGGCACTCCTCACTCACAATTTTCACTACTAGGCTACCAAGTATGGTAGGCCGAACAGTTCAAAAGTCGACGCAAACAACACAACATATCCAGTTGGACAGCGCGCGCCGTCCAGCTAAATAGCCCGCGCCTCCCAGTTGGACAGCCCGCGCCACCCAGCTGGATAGTTATTTGCCATTTTAATTTTCACACTGTAATTCCAAAGACATAGAACGATATTTGGAAGAACTTAACCAATTTTTAGTTTAGGAATATGGGAAACAGTCATTGAACATGAGCAGAGACTGGTCTGAAAGCAGACATGAAGGAGCAAACACTATTGTTTTAAATAAAATAAGTGTGTAATTAATCACATTCATAAAATGAAATAGGCCTAGTTAGTTCAAAGTGCCGTTTTCTGGTATTTTTAAAACAAATTTGGAATATATTTTAGTTGGAATACAACAGCAAAAAATAAACAACAGGCTAAATATGCAATTTATTTAAAAGAATAATCCCTGTTATTTCATATATATTTTGCTAGCTTCCACGTTGCTTGTGTTCTCTAGCCTGTGTTGTCCAAGCCCGAAATGGGTAGGCTACTCACTGTCAACCCATAGCTACAGTTTGCCCATATAAAATATGGGTTTCCACCTTTTTGAAGGTATGCGGGCGTATAATGTTATGATACCGGAAATCTAGATTATATAGGTTTTTTGTTTTCAAACGTTTTCCAACATAATTCATTCAAATGCAGCAATCATATTTTATTTCTCCCTCTCTCTGCTACTCTCGATTTCTGAGGCTGCGGGGAAAGCAAGTAGCTAGCCTAGCGGCATCAGGAGTGTAATGTACTTTCTGACAACTACGAAGACGCAGTAGCCCACAAGATACCCATCAACTATCTAACGTTAATTAACCTAGTGAACAGTTAAATGGTTATGACTGGACAATGTTAATGTTTATGCAATTTTGATAATTAGATAATGTTCCATGACGTATTAATGTGGTGGATGACTCAATTTAACGAAGCTACTACAAGTTTCATTGTAAAGTAACCCGTCTAACTTAATGTTAACTGTTACTAGAAAATTATTCAATAAAATGAGCTAATTTTATAACCATATGTAGGCTACATTAATGCTAACGTTGCCTACTTAGGCAATCAAAGCTGTTATGTAGGCTAGTAAGATTGTAAAACAACACGACTATTTCATAATTTAGGAAAGGTGGTATGTATCTCTCTCCTGCACTGGGTTGTAAGTGTGTGGGGTCAGTCATTTGGGGTGTCTGTTTACCTGTTTTAAAATGAGCACCTTAATGAATTTGTAGCTACACAGTTATTATGCGAAAAGCTAAATACATTAATATATTAAATAAACTTGAATCAGACAAATAACTGTGGTGGCTAGTGATTTTAATAGATAATCGATAATGTTCTATACGGTTTTAGTGAATATAGTTTTGCAGGGATGAAAATAAGTGCAGCTCTTTCCAGAGGTTGACACCTATGCATTAATAATATACCGCATCTAATGACAGACCTGTTGGATTCACTCATTGCTTTTATTGCAAGCCAATGTTCAATGTTAGCTCCGCTAACAAGCAGCATAACTAAACATTTAACCAACGAGTAAATAGTCTATATGATATAATGGCGTCACATAAATTGTAGTTGAAGACTTTTTTAAATTTTTATAGATTAGACAAATTCTTGCAAGCTTTGTTCGTTTAACAATTCATACGGCCAAACGAGATACACATATCCGGTAGGCTAATTCTAGAGATATCCAGCAGGATAGCACCGGCGCTACCCAATTTCACATCTCGTGCTACCGAACCGGACATCCCGCGCGACCCAGTTGAATAGCACAGAGCTACCCAGTTCGACATCCCGCACGACCCAGTTGAATAGTGCAGCGCTACCCAGTTCAACATCCGGCGCGATCCAGTTGGATAGCGCAGAGCTACCCAGTTGGATCGCTCGCGCTGCCCAACTGGATATGTGGAGATGTCCATTGGGTATCTCGCGATGTCCACTGGGTGGCGCAGGATGACTGGATAGGTAGTGTGAGCTCCCCCACACAAACTCCTTTGCCATTTGTCCCCGACAGGTATACAACCAGCCCTCCAAGCAGTACACTGACATGTAAGTTCCCAATTATACTCAAATTCAAAGGTTAAACACCAAAATTGGACACTTGGAAACAAAATGTAATATAATTAAATAATTTGTTCCCCCTTCAAGCTCATCTACCCCAAGACCCCAGCAGCACAAACAAACAAGCAAGCAAAAAAACATTTCCTCTGCCACACCGAAACAATCTTCCCAAATCCTTTCTCTCCCTCCTCTTTCCAGGTGGGCCACATCAGCAACCAATCTTTCAATTAGTCACCCTCAAAAGACAGGAAATTAAATTGATCAGTCATAACGCTAAAATCAGCCTACTCTTCATTAAAGTGTATTAGCACAGAGCTCTGATAACTGATACAGCCCTGTGTATGTCTACTGTACGTGTACGTCTACTGTGTATGTCGACAAACACTCGCACTGTACTCACCACTGGGCAGATTGCTTAACCCTCATATTATGTTCTGGGCCAATTAGACTGGTTCAATGTTTTACATCTCTTAAAAACCAGTTAAAAACCTTGCTTTGTAATCTTGACACTATATGACTTTTTAGGGATGTAGGGAATATATTTGACCAGGGGGTGCTGACGTATATGTGGAGAGTGGAGAGTGGAAAGGGGGGAGGGGGTTGTAGGGAATATTCATTTAATTAATACACGAGGCACCAAAATGTAGCGACCAGGTACGAGTCTGATAGCAGTGAGAAAGATGATCAGTAACATGATCTCTCAATCATCAGAGTCCGTACGCGGGGCACCAAAAATGTAGGGGACATACCTCTATTTATACACGGGGCGTCACTTATGTGATACGCTACTACCATCCTTATACAACTGGTGGCATGGTTTTGTATAATAAATCATTATTTATTAATAACCGTTCGCGGGTGTGAGAAGTACTGGAAGTCAGGAAGTACTGTATGTCAACCTCACTTTCCTATGAAAGAATAAAAATTAATGAATGAATTCTACATGATTTCCAATCTGTTTTTTCCTCCAATCATTGCACCGAGACTGCTTTGGTAAAGGCAAATTACCTCAGACTGAATCTATGATTCTCCCGCGACCCTGACCAGAAATAAGCGGGTCAGATAATGGATGGATGGATGAATCTATGATTTATATACAGTCATGTGAAAAAGTTAATACACCCTCAAGCGGTAGTCAGTTTTTTTGACACATCTGGACACAAGTTTATTTTATTCTAATTTCAACCATATTGATTGATTAAGGTAAACTAATTCAACAAATGATGCTAAAAAAGTAGACATGCAGTAGATATGGATGGATCACTGTAAGGGTTGTTTTCCCCTGACTTATTTTTCCATAGAGTTCAATAGGAAAATAAGTCAGGAAAAACAACCCTGAAAGTGATCCATCCATATCTACTGCATATCTGGCAGAAGAGTGATTTGTCTTGTCTGTTCTGTAGTGATCTTGATGATGTCTCTGTATGCACTTACTGTACGTCGCTTTGGATAAAAGCGTCTGCTAAATGAATGTAATGTAATGAAGTGATGGTTTGAGGTTTGTTTGATACCTCAGACCCTTGGTGACCTACTGCCATTTAGCCAACCATGGGTTCCATAATATTCCTGTGTAATTAACAGCTTACTCTAGTCCCACCCCCCAATTCCCATAGAGATCCATTCAAATGCAGAGAGGTCATAGTATTGCTTGTTAAGAGCACCTGAAAATAAGATATCAAGAGTCTTCCAAACTTCTGAATTATTATCTAATAAGTGGACAATCATTTCCACCTGTTTTGTGCACCAGACATCAATTTTAATCAAGGTATTTAACAGTACATGTAGGAGTGTACTTACTTTTTCCTCATGAGGAATTTGCATTTATGTTCATTTCAATTGCTTAAGTAATTCCAAAGTCTTTGCATCATTTGTTGAATCAGTTTACCTTAATCAATCAAAATGGTTGAAATTAAAATAAAATGTCCAGATGTGTCAAAAAAAAACTGACTACCATTTGAGGGTGTACTTACTTTTTCATATTGCGCTTCATAACAGATCATGGAATACTAATATATTGAAAATTGGGTTGGTCTTTCAGGGACTGTGCTCACTTGGTTTAATTAATATTTCACTGGAAGGAAATTGTATGTTAATCTAGATGATCATAAGTACAGTTGAAGTCGGAAGTTTGCATACACTTAGGTTGAAGTCATTAAAACTCATTTTTAACCACTACACAGATTTCATGTTAGCAAACTATTGTGTTGGCAAGTCAGTTAGGACATCTACTATGTGCATGACACAAGTCATTTTTTCAACAATTGTTTACAGACAGATTCTTTCACTTTTAATTCACTATATCACAATTGCAGTGGGTCAGAAGTTTACATACACTAAGTTGACTGTGCCTTTAAACAGCTTGGAAAATTCCAGAAAATTATGTCATGGCTTTAGAAACTTCTGATAGGCTAACTGAAATTATCTGAGTCTGTTTCATACTTGGGAGCAATTTCCAAACGCCTGAAGGTACCACGTTAGTCTGTACAAACAATAGTACGCAAGTATAAACACCATCGGACCATGCAGCCGTCATACCGCTCAGGAAGGAGACGCGTTCTGTCTCCTAGAGATGAACGTGCTTTGGTACGAAAAGTGAAAATCAATCCCAGAACAACAGCAAAGGACCTTGTGAAGATGCTGGAGGGAACAGGTACAAAAGTATCTATATCCACAGTAAAATTAGTCCTATATCGACATAACCTGAAAGGCTGCTCAGCAAGTAAGAAGCCACTACTCCAACACCGCCATAAAAAAAAAGCCAGACTACAGTTTGCAACTGCACACGGGGACAAAGATCTTTCTTTTTGGAGAAATGTCCTCTGGTCTGATGAACTATTTGGCCATAATGACCATTGTTATGTTTGGAGGAAAAAAGGGTGAGGCTTGCAAGCCGAAGAACACCATCCCAACCGTGAATCATGGGGGTGTCAGCATCATGTTGTGGGGGTGCTTTGCTGCAGGAGGGACTGGTGCACTTCATAAAATAGATTGCATCATGAGGAAGGAAAATTATGTGGATATATTGAAGCAACATCTCAAGACATCAGCCAGGAAGTTAAAGCTTGGTCGCAAATGCTCTTCCAAATGGACAATGACCCAAAGCATACTTCCAAAGTTGTGGCAAAATGGCTTAAGTACAACAAAGTCAAGGTATTGGAGTCATCACAAAGTCCAATCCAATCGAAAATTTGTGGGCAGTACTGAAAATGCGTGTGAAAGTTACTCAGTGCAACTCTAACCTGACTCAGTTACACCAGTTCTGTCAGGAGGAATGGACCAAAATTCCAGCAACTTATTGTGTGAAGCTTGTGGAGGATTACCCGAAACGTTTGACCCAAGTTAAACAATTTAAAGGCAATGCTACCAAGTACTAACATGTAAACTTTTGTATGTATATGTAAACTTGTATATGTAAACTTCTGACCCACTGGGAATGTGCTGAAAGAAATAAAAGCTGAAATAAATCATTCTCTCTACTATTATTCTGACATTTCACATTCTTGATCTAAGACAGGGAATGTTTACTAGGATTAAATGTCAGGCTAAGGATTAAATGGATTTGGCTAAGGTGTATGTAAACTTTCAACATCAACTGATTATTATACCCTCATAGTGAAATTATACCCTCTTTCAATTCTATGGTTTTACACATTAGGACATAACTAACACTTGTCTAGTCCTTACCAAGTCAAGAACATAAATCTTAAAGGTTACGACTAACCATGGTTCTATGAGTTCCGGATGACCATTACGGTCGACAGCTTACGAATGTACTTTCTCGCAGCTGGATGCGTTCGAGACTTTTATACCCAACAATTTGTCATGGCCGTGACCTCACGTCCTCTATAAATAGAGGTCACATCAATTTATTTATTTTTATTTTATTAGTTTATTTGTCAGGGACAATGCACATTAATAGACAATGAATTGTAGAAACAATACATCGTAAATGAGCCAGAATTAGCCAAGAGGCTAGTTTTCATCTGGAGTCCCTGGCCGGATGTTAAAAAGGCAACCTGAAATGTCAAATACAATACAATAAAATGCAATAAAAATAAGCTATATGACAGACATAAGATATTAGGGCACATGGAACACATATTAACATACTGTTAAAATACCAAAATATACACATGCACTATACAGGAGAGAAACATACTCATGACAGGACATGACATACACATGCACTATACAGGAGAGGAACATACTCATGAAAGGACATGACAGGACAAATAATTGGGACAGAACAGTTGTTGGCTTGATAGCAATAGGAGCATCTACTGTATTAATGTGTGCATGGTTGATTACTATTGATGAGCCATGATTTCAGATGTGCAGTGAAAGTACGGTAAGTATTGAGATCCCTGATCTGTGTGGGTATTGAGTTCCAATCCTGTGATGCTTTAACTGAAAATGCTGAGCGGCTAAATGCACTGAATCTGTGTGGGACAATGCAGTCTCCTCGGGTGGAGGCTCTGGTTGTGCGGCTGGTGCTTGATCTCTGTGTGATGTATGTATGATTTCATGTTAGCAAACTATTGTGTTGGCAAGTCAGTTAGGACATCTACTATGTGCATGACACAAGTCATTTTTTCAACAATTGTTTACAGACAGATTCTTTCACTTTTAATTCACTATATCACAATTGCAGTGGGTCAGAAGTTTACATACACTAAGTTGACTGTGCCTTTAAACAGCTTGGAAAATTCCAGAAAATTATGTCATGGCTTTAGAAACTTCTGATAGGCTAACTGAAATTATCTGAGTCTGTTTCATACTTGGGAGCAATTTCCAAACGCCTGAAGGTACCACGTTAGTCTGTACAAACAATAGTACGCAAGTATAAACACCATCGGACCATGCAGCCGTCATACCGCTCAGGAAGGAGACGCGTTCTGTCTCCTAGAGATGAACGTGCTTTGGTACGAAAAGTGAAAATCAATCCCAGAACAACAGCAAAGGACCTTGTGAAGATGCTGGAGGGAACAGGTACAAAAGTATCTATATCCACAGTAAAATTAGTCCTATATCGACATAACCTGAAAGGCTGCTCAGCAAGTAAGAAGCCACTACTCCAACACCGCCATAAAAAAAAAGCCAGACTACAGTTTGCAACTGCACACGGGGACAAAGATCTTTCTTTTTGGAGAAATGTCCTCTGGTCTGATGAACTATTTGGCCATAATGACCATTGTTATGTTTGGAGGAAAAAAGGGTGAGGCTTGCAAGCCGAAGAACACCATCCCAACCGTGAATCATGGGGGTGTCAGCATCATGTTGTGGGGGTGCTTTGCTGCAGGAGGGACTGGTGCACTTCATAAAATAGATTGCATCATGAGGAAGGAAAATTATGTGGATATATTGAAGCAACATCTCAAGACATCAGCCAGGAAGTTAAAGCTTGGTCGCAAATGCTCTTCCAAATGGACAATGACCCAAAGCATACTTCCAAAGTTGTGGCAAAATGGCTTAAGTACAACAAAGTCAAGGTATTGGAGTCATCACAAAGTCCAATCCAATCGAAAATTTGTGGGCAGTACTGAAAATGCGTGTGAAAGTTACTCAGTGCAACTCTAACCTGACTCAGTTACACCAGTTCTGTCAGGAGGAATGGACCAAAATTCCAGCAACTTATTGTGTGAAGCTTGTGGAGGATTACCCGAAACGTTTGACCCAAGTTAAACAATTTAAAGGCAATGCTACCAAGTACTAACATGTAAACTTTTGTATGTATATGTAAACTTGTATATGTAAACTTCTGACCCACTGGGAATGTGCTGAAAGAAATAAAAGCTGAAATAAATCATTCTCTCTACTATTATTCTGACATTTCACATTCTTGATCTAAGACAGGGAATGTTTACTAGGATTAAATGTCAGGCTAAGGATTAAATGGATTTGGCTAAGGTGTATGTAAACTTTCAACATCAACTGATTATTATACCCTCATAGTGAAATTATACCCTCTTTCAATTCTATGGTTTTACACATTAGGACATAACTAACACTTGTCTAGTCCTTACCAAGTCAAGAACATAAATCTTAAAGGTTACGACTAACCATGGTTCTATGAGTTCCGGATGACCATTACGGTCGACAGCTTACGAATGTACTTTCTCGCAGCTGGATGCGTTCGAGACTTTTATACCCAACAATTTGTCATGGCCGTGACCTCACGTCCTCTATAAATAGAGGTCACATCAATTTATTTATTTTTATTTTATTAGTTTATTTGTCAGGGACAATGCACATTAATAGACAATGAATTGTAGAAACAATACATCGTAAATGAGCCAGAATTAGCCAAGAGGCTAGTTTTCATCTGGAGTCCCTGGCCGGATGTTAAAAAGGCAACCTGAAATGTCAAATACAATACAATAAAATGCAATAAAAATAAGCTATATGACAGACATAAGATATTAGGGCACATGGAACACATATTAACATACTGTTAAAATACCAAAATATACACATGCACTATACAGGAGAGAAACATACTCATGACAGGACATGACATACACATGCACTATACAGGAGAGGAACATACTCATGAAAGGACATGACAGGACAAATAATTGGGACAGAACAGTTGTTGGCTTGATAGCAATAGGAGCATCTACTGTATTAATGTGTGCATGGTTGATTACTATTGATGAGCCATGATTTCAGATGTGCAGTGAAAGTACGGTAAGTATTGAGATCCCTGATCTGTGTGGGTATTGAGTTCCAATCCTGTGATGCTTTAACTGAAAATGCTGAGCGGCTAAATGCACTGAATCTGTGTGGGACAATGCAGTCTCCTCGGGTGGAGGCTCTGGTTGTGCGGCTGGTGCTTGATCTCTGTGTGATGTATGTATGAAACAGAGGGGGTGCAGTGTTATGTAGGATTTTGTAGAGGAGGCAGAGGTTTTTGAAAAGGATACAATTTTCCCAGCTCAGAAGTTTGTACTTCTGTAAAATGAGACAGTGGTGATGTGAGTTTGGTTTCCGGTCCAGGACTTTAAGGCTCTGTTTGTACAGTGTTTCTAGTGGCTTGAGTGATGTTTTGTTGGCCTGTGCTACACTAGTCAAGCAGTATGTGAGATGGGAGACTATCATTGCGTTGAAGTACAGTTTGGCGGCATCGATGGTCATGGAATTCCTCATGAACCTATAGTTAGATAGACTGAACTTACCCTTGTGGCCTACTTTCTTGATGTGAGATTTGAAGGATAGATTTGAGTCAATGAGAATGCCCAGATACTTGTATTCATGGACTATCTGCAGTTTTCCTCCTGATATCATGACATCTGGGTCCGGGGTGGTGCATGGTTTTTTTGTGAAGAACATGCGGACATCCTCAAAACTCCTCTCGCCCCTGAAAGGGTCCCGAGTGACCATGACCCCTAATGGTCATCTGGAACTCACAACCGTGGTTACAGTCGTAACCTTCATTCTATTTCGTTCCATCGACCATTAGGGTTGACAGCTTACGGATGACTTTGTCCCTCGTGACTTGGGGGGTATGCCAAGGCCGCCGGCAGGATGGGCGAGCTGACCATTGACACAGGCGCCACGTCGACATTATAAAACCTTGAGGACATGCAGTAGGGGTGGGACAAAATATCGATACTGGAATATATCGTCATACTTCCTCTTGCGATACCTTATCGATACACTGGCGCCAAATATCAATATTTTTATTAAAACATGCAGGCGCTCTAAACGTATTTGCCACAGCCACAGACTGTAAAATGCACCATTTATACACACTAAGAAAATCATGTCCACGTATAGAAACAATAATATTTGTAAAAAACGTTGTAGTAAAAGCATTTTCCCTTGCTTACTGTACTATACAGTACCTGATGCACTTTCGGTTTAGAAGCCACCTAATGTTTTTTCTCCAAAATCTCTCGTATAAGGGTCAATGACAAATAAGGTTTTCAAAATGAAAAAAAATTAATAAATAGATTTTAAATACACTCTTAATTCTACAAGAATGTATCCTGTGTATTTATATTTGTTTCATAGCTTTTAAGGTGATATAAATACATTTTTAAACAAGATTTCAGATTTTACCACCCAGCAATGTCAGGTGGCGCAACCATATATGAATTTTGAATAATGCACTTTTAATGTATTTACCACCACTGAAAACCTGCAAATATGAATCATTGTAGTGTGTAAAATACACATCACATGGTAAATTCCACTTTAATTTCTTTATTTATGGCAGTTTTATTCCATTTATAGAAACGGCCACTTCTTTTTGTTTTCAAACACCTTATTTTCCATAGAGAGAAAGAAAACAAAAATTCTAACAGTAAAAATGATTTGTATACATTATTTAATGAGTTTCAGTTATATTTCTGATTTAATCTTGCAGACTGCAATGGGAATGGATACATTTAAATGTAAATTTGCTGGTCGCACCACCTGACCTTGTGCTCAATAACGATTGAAATTCACAAAATAAAAAGAAGAATATGTAAATGCATTTTACTCTGGTTTCATTATTTGGCTTTTATTTGAAACCTGAGCATTTTATACTGGAACTTAATCATACAATTACATTTAATTCAGGCCAGCAACAGTGGTAATGTCAATAAGATAACATTTGATCAATGCTTAAAAAATATAACTGAAACATCAAGTCTCAAGGAACACATTTCAATAATGAGGACTACATTTCATTCAGGTCAGCATTCAAAACAAGCACATTCAACATTTAAAACAATACTGCCACAATGGTAATGTCAACAAGACAACATTTGATCAATGCTTTAAAAATAAAACTGAAACATGAAGTCTCAAGGAACACATTTCAATAATGAAATGCAACTGGATAATTTTTTTAACTATCTCTATGCCGTGCTGTTTTTTCTTTGCTTGATAATGGCATCTACAAAAATGAATGAAAAAAATAATAATTTAAAAGGTACAATATGCACCTTTCACAATTTCACCTTTAAACAACTTAATATCATACAGAAAGATGTATATATTTAAGAAAATGTATTTAATATCTTCAAACACATTAATTAACATCACTTTTTTCAGTTGGTTTAAGCTGGTTCAGCTGGTTTCTAGTCGCGCCACCTGACATATTGGTCGCACCACCTGACTTTTCAAACTCAATTCAAATCTAACAGGAATTAACTTGGACACCTATATACATTTTTGTCCTTGAACTCAAGGTTATACATATATTTTTTCAATCAGAATAAAAACTAATTTGCATAGTTTTCCAGGGGTCATACCACCTGACATGGTAAGTTGAACCAACCTCACCATTACTCAAAAACGTCAAATTATGTAATATTTGTGGGAGAGTTATTAACCTTGTTACTGCATGACAGGGGTCCTGTGGGGTCTTCTGTGTGATGTGACACCCTGTTGCATCGTTTTCTTACAGGCACAGTACATAAAATGATGTTTTTATGTCGGTCGCCCCCCCTGACATTTGGAGAAGTCCATTTCTCGGACAAAGGTTTTTTAAGTAATAGAATAGTGAAATTGGACTGTTAAACTACTTTCTGTCATTTATAAGCAATCTAACATAAAATCATGCCAAACTATTTGATTAGGAATTTTATTGAGAAAATTATCCTTTTTGTTGCAGTTTTGTTCTCTGCATGTATGTTCGGACAGTCGCACCACCTGACATTTTGGGACTTTAGAACACCAAAAAAAAAAATTTGAATTTCAATACAATGAGAAGGGTTTCTCATAAAGGAGATATTGTAGTGCAATTTGATATATAACATGTTTTTTTTATTATTGTTTTTAGGAAAGTAATGAATTCGGACACAAATAAATCACGTCATGTCATTGACCCATAAATATGTTTAGGAAAGCAAGTACTTACTAGTATATTCAGCTACAACTGTTTTCAGATTAACTGTGAAGAATTTATCTTGATACATTTCGCCAAAGTCCTGTCCACATTTCCAGAGCGACCATCTATCACACTTAGGGCTAGAATATGTTGCTGTTATTGTGTAGAAACACACACGCTTTTGTACATTTAAAAAAAAAAGAAGTATTTAAATACATTAGGCTACTTATGTTATGGTTATTATCTCACCTAAAAATGCATTTTCAACGTACGAAAAATGCCAAGTTACTCACGTATAGCCTACAAAGCACTGTAAGTCCTTAATTCCAACTTGTAAAAACTAGGCCTGCCTTTAAAAGTATTGATATCAAAATGTGGCCAAGTTACAACTAACAATATTGCCTATCGTAGCTCACTCTAAATAAACTAGCTCTATTCCAAAGCAATGCTATCCAAACTTTCCTAAATTATTTAATGCAACTTGGCCCTGTGTTTCTTTATCTTAGCATATGAAGAGATTGTGCCTCATGGAACAACATATGATTTCAATTAATATTTTTAACAGTTGATGAATAATTACACTCCAGAAAGGATATGGTTATACTTTGTTGGCAAGTTTACTTTACAAAATGTACAGGTTTTAAAATGTTAACTGCTGCTACAGATTTCTTTACAATTCACAAGCAGACATTTATATCAAGAAACATCATGTACAATAGATAAAAGGGGATGAATAAATAAATGCAGATAAAAATAAGTAATATTTTTAAAATAGCGTACATATAGCATTTTTACAAACGTATCCAGACATGTTTGTGGGTCAGATGATGGAAAATAAGTAATAGCACTAATTTTCTTAACATAATAATAGTTTTAACATAATAAATAGTGATATTTGCAAACAGATTTTTGTGAACACAAGGATATCTATGATCTGTAGGACCACACAGGTTTTGATAGAAATCCAAATATTCCAAATAAATAAATCAATAAATACATAATAATAATAATAATAATAATACATTTTATTCATTCTGTGCTTTTCATAGACCCAAAGCAGTGGATGCAGACAATTATTCAAACATGCCCTATAGTGTCATAATTTTTCTGTTTAATTTCTAATTGCAACACATCTGTATCAGAGTATTTCCACTATAAATTATTCTCATTTTGCAGTTTGACGTGGAACATACAGTTTCATTGACCACATTCTCTTGGGATGGTAAGATGAAGAAACACAGGGCCAAGTTGCATTAAGTAATTTAGGAAAGTTTGGATAGCGTTACTTTGGAATAGAGCTAGTTTATTTAGTGTGAGCTACGATAGGCAATATTGTTCGTTGTAACTTGGCCACATTTTGATATCAATACTTTTAAAGGCAGGCCTAGTTTTTGCAAGTTGGAAACCCATTTAATCCCACCGGTCACAATTGTGACCGCATGTTTTTTTTAATTTCTGGAAGCTCTAAAAGTGTTGTTGTTGGCTTTGGGCAAGAAATTCTACTTTTAAATGAAAAAATAGATTGTCTTGATTAAAATTTATCAAGGTCATATGATTACTGTGGAAGGTCACATGACCAGATCAGTTTACTTCCTGCTTGCACCTCTGGAAGAAGATGTCTTCCTCAGACTTCCACAAAAGGAAGTAAGTAAAACACCTTAATTAACAGATAGAACTATCATCTTTTGTACATATATTCTTTAACCTCTTCCTACCGAGGGCAAAATAGGCCAATTTTCACCTGTTTTCACTAGTGACAAACAAAGGTGGTTATCTCAAAAACTATAAATGGTACAAATATGGGTCATGGCTTTTATTAAAGAAGACACCTGCAGTATTACGACTCAGCAGTGAGAACTCATAGAAATCCAGTTTTTGATACTTAACTACAACAATTTATGTACAGAAAATATAAAAAAACTAAAAAACGGGTACCTACATTCAAGTTTAAGAATTTTTACCTGGGGAGCTACAAATGCAATCAAGGAAATGACTCCTCTATCTGATTCATCAATATGCTGCCTACCTCTGGTAACAATCTGGTGTCAATATCTCAAACCATTCAAATTTTACAGGGTTTTTTTCAGGTGAACCTTTTTCGTTATCCAAATGGTGCCAAATGGTGCCAAAAATGGCAATGTTCCAGAAAGGTCTCAATATGATTTATTTTTTAGGTTTTTACAAAACAATGAGATAATTTGTCAATATTGGCAATAAAAGTTCATTTTTAGACGTGTTCTTGTTGCTCTTCATATTACACAACTAACTACCCGAGGTCACAAAAAGCTGTCAAAACCCATGTAGCAGCACAGTGAATCTTGTGCATTTCACCAGAGCCCCATTAGCCAGAAATGAGTCCAGGAATGTGCAAACAGGTTTTCAAATGAATAATGGGAATAGTATGAAACTTCCCTACACATTACTGCTAGCCAGTCCTGTCCTTTATTCTGTTGCCACCTCCTATGACAGGGACGTTGGGGTTGGGTTTTAGGAGGCAAAACTTTATACATGACAAACATATATCAACTATAGGTGCACTAAGGTGTACTACTAAAAGTGCAGTGGATAAAAAATCAAAAGTCCACCAGTTTCCTAGATAAAAAATAAAAACACCCCTGCTGTAACAAATAAAAAGATCCTTGCCCTCTAATTGCTGAAGTTACCGTATTTACACAAAGAAAGTACAAAGTGGCAGGGTCCAAAAAGCTAAAAAAAAATGAACTAAAAACAAAAAAAGGCAAAGGATCAAAACATGGGGGTGGAGGGTGAGGAGAGATTATTTAACCATTCATACAGAAGCCATTTAGACTACACATTCCCTCAGGAGAGCAATCTGCATCATTACAAACCCCACTAACCCTGTCCATGGAATTGTCCACCATGTTGATATACCCATTAGTCCCCCTTATACAACAACAATCAACAATAATAATAATAAACAAGTACTCCCTCATGTTATCATGTTCTCTCCCTCATACCATGCATAAATTGCCATTTTGTTTACCTGCACAGCCTTCTGTACTGCATACAGAACAATTTACTCATGTGGAACAGTGACTTTACTAAACACTTCCAGAAGCCATTTCACACTCAAAAAAATCGATTTAGTAGCTCATCTCAGACACAAATAGATAGCTAGCTGCTTGTTACCTGTAATTTTGCTTGCTAGCTTGCCACTGTAAAGGTAATACTATCTATATTAATTTAGCTGAGAGGGACCGATTTTATGCATAAGTATATAAGGTTAGTTAGCTTCACAGAAGAAACACAGGGATTCACGCATTGCAGCTAAATTGCACATTTCCTTCGATGCTTACACCAAACTTACAGTTTCCACAAACATCTGTGTTGTTGGCAACGCCACGTAACACGTGCGAGTTTGTCAACACAGACAATACACCCTAAGTTTACTTCATAAATTATTTATCATACCGTTGGAATGTGCAATTTGTAATATTAATTGTATGAAAAACAATAAAATACAGTTGACAATGTAATTACGAACCCGCATGGCATTGCGTGAATTCACACTGGTATATCGAAAAATCGGTAATACCACCAGCCCTAACGACGTTACCTGCCATGGCGAAATTCAATGCGTTTATAGCATAACACTGTTAGTATGATAAAACAACTTACATGTCAGCAACATCATCTCGGTCATCAGTGGATTCAGCGTCACTGAGACAGGATGAGTCTCCCTCGGCAAAAACATCTTCTGGCTTATCCAGTTCGTCTAGCACTTGGTGCACGGATAAACGCCTCAAAAATCTCGACATAACTACACAAAAACTGTATCAAAAATACTCTAAAGTAAAAAATGTAACTGCGGGCCTTACCTAATTAATTGTGCTTTGCTAAACGGAATGTAGCGAGCTACGCTACAAGGTAAAAACACTGCGCCATCTTGGTGCGATAATTACGCGTGACTGCCACTTCCTTATACGCACGGCAGGATCTCCTTCATTTACGACGCCAATGTGTTTCAATGAGGGCTCGTGTGAAAGATAAGAGTCTTGGCTATTGGCTGGAATATTTGACAGACAGTTTTAAAACCCAATGGAAAGCAAATAATACTCGGAGTGGAGGCAGGTCGAAGACAGTTTTTCCCACTTCAGATAGGCCTATTGTGCTATCAGTCAAAGAAATACACCCAATTGACGACGGTTTTGCATAATTCTCTGCAAACAAGTTCAAAACCACTCTGGCTAACATATACTAAGCCGTTGGATTGGTACTCCAGAAACTGGCTGAGTTTCACAACGCCAAAGTGAACACAGCCGAACGAGTCGTAATCAAGTGCAAAAAAGCACAAGTCGGTTTAAAATTGAAAAAAAATCATGTACAGCCTTATGAAAGTTTTAAAGTATTTTTTCTTGAAGCCTAAAGGTATAATGATTTTTTAAACCAAAGTTTTGTGAAATACAATTAAGCAGAACAGTTTACCAGCACATTGTTTATGGTGTGACATCAAGCTGCAATACATGTTTGAGAATTAGGTCAGAGTTTCCAACGTTATTTACAAAGTTTTATCTCGACGTTTTGGGCTTAAAAACCGCTTTCCCAGAAGGAATGGATATATCATAAGGATATTTAATCAAAATATTGAGGTGAGCAGTTTATTATATATTATTAAATTAATGAAATGTATAATTTAATAATTTCCGTCACGCCCGCGTTACCGCTAGGGGGCGTTTGGCATTAAGAGGTTAAAGGGTCTAATACTGATATATTTTGAGAATTATACTCCTGCATATATATTTTGCTCATAAGAAGTGTAAATTTGTTAACGGTCACAATTGTGACTGGTAGTATAACACAGTGTTTTAATTGAAAACACAGGTTTGGGCTGTTATCATTTTTTTTTTTTTTACAGTTTAAAACTATCAGATGTGTTGGACCTCCTAGACGTACGTTACCCCCCAAGTGCTGTGTGCAGCATCACCGTCATTCCTACACTTGAAAAAGAGGCAATTGAAAGTGACTGTGATAGCAATGGCTCAGATAGGGAGTACCAGGGTAAAACGGGCCATTTGCCAGGTAGACTATTGAATGGCGATGCAGAGGTGAACTATCTGGAGGATGAGGCAGATGTTCATGGGAACCAATTGGTGTGCCCCACCCCCCCACCTCCCACTCCTGCAGCAGTCGGTGTTGAAGCAAACTCACTACCACTGCCATATCTTGGCAAGTCTCCTACAGCGACCAGCCGAAAAAGGAGATGCCCTGAGGAAAATGAGACCCCACCACGCAACAAAAAACAGAAAACATCTCTTCAAAATATGCAAAATAGGGACAGGGTTTTTAAAAGATCAAAACCACCGGCCACGTCCAAGATTCCAGATTTCGTGACCTATGGCCCAACAGCAGCAGAGTGCATAAAGCAAACTAAACCTGATCCAGTCGATTTGTTCCTGTTGATGTACCCTCCTACTCTGCGGGAGCTCACTCTTGAGATGTCAAACACCTATTCAATGCAAACAAAAGGGAAGATACTTGATCTGAACATGGATTAGTTGCTGACTTTCTATGGGGTTCTACTCGCATCTGGCTACAGTTCTATGTCACGGTGGCACATGTTTTGGTCATATGACCCCGATGTCTACAATAAAGCATCGCAAATGCAATGAGAAGGAATCAATTTGATGAGATAATCGCCTCAATCCATCTGGTGGATAACTCAAAGCAAACAAACCTTTCTACAAAGTACGGCCCATCTTCAGTGCACTGAATGAGTCTTACTAAATGATGCCATACCCAGAATGGGTATCGGTTAACGAAAGCATGATACCTTATTATGGCAGGCATGGTTGCAAGAATTCATCAGGGGCAAACCAATCCAGTTTGGGTATAAATTGTGGAGCCTTGCATCACCTACAGGGTACATTTATCATATGGAGCCCTATTGCGAAGTGCACACACATCTCCCTGAAACTGGCCTTGGACAGGGCCCAAGTGTAGTCCTTGGTCTAGCCGAACAAACGGAAGTTCCTCCAGTGTGTAACTTTGTACATGACAACCTTTTCACCTCACTTAGCCTCCTTGATGAAATGACAAAACAAGGTTATGGATGTCTTGGCACTCTGAGACAGTGCTGCCTGTATGACGTCCCTTTCACAGATGTGAAGAAATTCCAAAAAAATGTTCAAACATTGGGTTACATGAACAATTGTAATAAAGTTATGAAGTAAATTCTAACCATATCTCATTCTTATATGTTGCATATGTTACTGTTATTTTAAGATTTTAAATGTGTAAATAGGTCTAATTGAAGAATTTGTATGAATTCTGACTATGCTATTTCCCACCGGTCAATATTGTGACCGAGTATAAAACCTAATATTTCACTAACTTAACCAACATAAAATCAAAAAGGGCATAAAGTTTGTGTGCTAGGGAGGTCTAAGGAGTAAAATGCATGTACTCAAATTGCAAGGAAAGATTTGGGATTAAATGGGTTAAGGACTTATAGACAGTGATATGTAGGCTATGCGTGAGTAACTTGCCTTTTTTTACGTCAGAGACGTTTTTGTTCAGATATCACTTATTTTTGGTAGCTAACTAATGATGAACAATGCATGAAGATAATGACATCGAGAGAGACAAGCATACAGAATAGTACATGCATTCCAAATAAATGCATGCATTCCCATAACCATAACGCCCTCTACTGACGAGAATGATAACATTTCTCCTATTAGCGATAGCCCACAATTACATTAAAAGAGTTTGTAGATGAGCTGTGTTGGGACAATGGACTACAAGCCCCACAATGAACTACAGTCACTCCCGAGATAACAGTGACGCATTCAACGTCGCCTCCCGACTGCAATAAAATGTTACCGCAACCAATACAGTCGGGCTGAGGAATGCACGTCACTCACCCGAGGGATAAAACTTTGGGACCCCCCAGAGTTCACTCTCTTTGGTGTGTGGTAACAAACTGTATGCATTAAAAGAGACCAATTTACTTTGTGAACTAAATCTTAAATATTTTAACCCTTGATCACGGTTATAGTTTTAGATTTTAGAATCCGAAGTACGTGCACTAATTCAACCCGACAATTCTGTTGGAGACTGCTCCACGGGCAGTTCGGGAATTCAAGTTTCAAAGACGACCGGTTCTCTTTGTTACTTTTTGTCGACGCAAATTCCCCCGCGAGGCCTCCGACCAGGACTATGCCTCAGGACACTTGGACATCTCTCAGGACCTGTGTTTCCAAGTCGTCCACCCCGGGATCCCCTTCTTTTTCTTCCCGACGACGGTCGGACGAACTCTGATGAACTGCGGTGTCTGGTCTCTCATGAGATCGGACCTCAAGTAAGGCCGTATTATCTGGGCACAGATTGGCTGATACTTATATGGTGGTTCAATACTATATTGCATTTAACTGCATTTAATTCTGATAGGATTATGCTGGGCAATCACTGTATTTACTCGTTTGTTTGAGATATGATGTGTAGTTAGTTCCCTAACTGTATACCCTCACTACATGATTTTGTGTTGCTACATATATATCTAAAAGTGTGATTTCCCCTCTTTCGATCTGGGCACGATAACATCCTAAATTCGGGACTAACCGTAATTAGATAACGGGATATTTATAACGCGCTTCCCCAAGTGCTAGTAGAAATAAATCCTCCAGAATCAATCACGGCTCGATTAGTGATAGAGGCATAATTCAGCCTATTAAGAAAGTGCCAGATCTCCCTACGGCTTGAGTAGGCTCGGCCTGAGCGTGCTGAAGCCATATTCATACTTCCCTCCCTCTTCCGACACGCGTACACGCGTGTCCGTGTGCCTCACCTCCATCTTTCTTTCTCTCCCTCTTTCTTTGTCTCCGCCACGTGCACCCGCGTGCACGCGCATCCTTACCTCCTTTGTGTGTGTTCTATCTATATCACCCCGCCGTGGGATATAATCGTTTATTACCTGGTTACCCTTTGTAATAAACTATATTATTTGCATCTGGTGTTTGGCGTGAATATTTCAAGCATTTATAAAAAGTCACACTCACAGAACAGATACAAATCTCCCGTAATTCAACGTGGAGTATTGTTAAAGTTTAAAGGTAATTAGACTCTATATTACTTCCACTAGAATAACCGGGTACTCCACAACGCAATTCCTTTAGCGGAATGCGCTACTTCTCGTTCTAGGGCGTTATAATTACATGAGACTGATTAATAAAAATAAAATATACCTTTTGACCCTACAGCTGTATTTAACGTCTAATGGAATATAATGAACAGCACCACCTGAACTATGGATCATGAAGAAGCATGTAAATTAATTAACCAAGTCTATATGGAGACATGCATGCACAATAGGCTAGACGCAAACACATTGTAGCTGAAAGAAATACATACTACATACTACTACTAATAAAGTAGCCTACCAGAGATTATTCTTCTGATTATTATTATAATGAAAAGTGTTTGCATTGTACATTGTCTGCAGAGTAGCGTAGACTAGAGCAATGTTCGGAGGCTATAGTAATTTTTTTAAAGTGACTAACCATGAATCAGATATGTTTATGGAATTGGAGGTTTATAAAGCCGATCTCTCAAGGCATTGCAGTTTATGGCGACATTGTGTTATGTGTCAAAAGGATAAACTGAACAGAGCTGAAGTTAAGAAATGAATGAAGACATAATAAAGAAATGTTGGCCGAGGCGAGCGTTGAACGTTCGGCTTCCACAGTGAATCAGACAAGACCGCGGCGCAATGGACAGCACGCTCCACACAGACAAATATTTTTGTCGGCATTTGTGTGAGATTAAATCATGTAGCCAATGGCATTTTTACATCAATGCAAGAACGCGATGTTAACCAGATGATATTCTGATATTCTGCGTTGAAACTTTTCTCTTTGCTTGACAAATGGCCATGGGATGCCTGTTCCCATAACGTTAGCTAGCCTATTGCATTACTGTCATGGTGTCCAGTGACTGAATTGTTTAAGAGGCTACAAGTGAACAGTTAATATTGTAAACGTGTCTTTGCCTTTGCAATAAAAAAACATTCATGCATGAGAAAACCAGAACATGTGCACACTGTTTGAGTCCAAAATTAAATTACACTTTAATATCAACCGGGCGAGGTACGAACCCACGTCTCTCGCAATATTAAGGCTTAACGCTAACCAGAAGACCAAAGGGGTATAATCACGTGATATAGGCCATTTGTCAGTGTCGTTCTGACTTTCACCATTTCACTATACTAATTTCACATTAGTACAAGTGAAATAGGCTACAAGTGAAACATTGAACAGTTAATATAGGAAACGTCTTTTGCCATTTTTTCTGGTAGTTAAATTAAAAGTGTTTTTTAAAAAAAAACACAGCGTAGACTAGGCTAGAGCCACTTTTTTTTAAAGTGACTAACCATGAATCAGATATGTTTGGGGAATTGGCGGTTTATAAATCCAATCTCTTAAAGGATTGCAGCTTATAGGAGGCTATTATCAATTCTTAATGTAGGTTATTATCGTAACCTCTTAATTTTCCTAGTAGTTTATTTTATGGTGACATTGCGTTATGTATGGAAAGGATAAAGTGAACAGAGCTGAAGTGAAGAAATTAATGAATAAAGAAATGTTGGCCGAGGCAAGGGTACGTTGAGGTTCGGGTTCCACAGTCAGTCAGTCATGACCGCAAGAGCAGAGCGTAACACCCTCCCCAAACCAGACAAGAGCTAGCGTCCATTGAACAGTTAATTGTCATGGTTTTGACCCTGTTTCCCCTTGCGGTCGTTCTCTTTGGTGGCCACGCGAGGGCGCTGCCCTTTTGGTAGATGCTTGCTCCGCCCTGCTGAGTTGTCTGATCTTTTGTTAAGCGTTTACACCTGTTGCTTGTCTCCTGGAGAGGGGTATATAAGCCTACCGTTTTCTACGTTCGGGGCTTCTACATTAATTGTTAATTGTTTTGTATTGTGGTGTATGTTTGGTTGTGAGTGCTCGTACCATTTTGGCTACTCGCCCATTTTTAACGTCTCTTGGTGAGATAGGGCTTATTTCTTGCTGGCTTACTAGTGGATTATCTCGTAGAGGTTTGGGACTGTAAAATCTCTGCTCTAGTTTCGCCTGTGTGCGTTTTCCTCCGTGTATGGAGATTTGGGCGATGGTCGGAACTGTGTTCTGTTCGCCTCTCAGTGCATGTGGTCTCATAGGAGATCTGGCGTTTCGCTTCGGCTGGGTTGCTTAGCTTGTCGAAGTGTAGAGTAACTGTTCTTTGTTCCTTTTCGCCGGTTAATGGTTTTCTTATAGAGAGACCTGGCGTGTTAGCTTCTACTGATTTCCTGGTTACGGTAAGCCAGTTAGTAGCTTGGTACGGTTTTTCCCTGTTGTCTCCTTCTCGTGGACTACGTTCCCCTTTGTTGTGACTCAGGGTTTTTATTTATATTGAGGCTGTTGTGCTATTTGCGTAGGTCTTTGTTACAACAGTCCTGTTCGCCTTTTTGCCTGCGAGACGATTGTTGTGAACTGTTGTTCTGTTTCGTTCTCCGGGTGTGTTGTCTCCTTGTGTGGAGCTTGGGCGATGCTGTGGACGTGTTTATGTCTGACTGCGTGTTTTTAATAATAGCCTCGGAACGTTAGCTCTGTTCCATTTCGCCTCGTTTTCATTTATTCCTTTACTGAGAGGCTAGGGCGGTTGTTCCAATCTAAGTTTGCGTGAGTCTTTTGGATAGTAGTTATGGGACGACGGTGCTCCGTTCGGCTCACCTGTAAAATGTTTCTCCTTCCTGGGAGATCGGGTGTTTACCGCTTTGCTTTCTGCATTTGACTGCTACTTATTAAACTAGCCATGGAACGTTAAATCTCGGTTCCATTTTCGCCTCGTTTAATTTATTCGTTTGTTGAGAGGCTAGGGCGGTTGTTCCATTTTAGCTTGCGTTAGTCCGTGCATAGTAAAGTTATGGGACGACGGTGCTCCGTTCGGCTCACCTGTAAAATGTTTCTCTCTCCTGGGAGATCGGGTGTTTACCCTCTTTGTGTTCTGCATTGGACTGCGAGCCTATTTATCCCGCCATGGAACGTTAAATCTCTGTTCCTGTGCGCCTCATTATATTCCTCATCATAGAGAGGCAGGGTGTTTATTTTCTATAAGTCTCGCTTTGGTCTAGCCGGTAAATTTCCGGTACTGCCTGTCCTGTTCGTTCCTTTCGGTGCCTTTCTCCTTGCATGGAGTTTTGACGATTTTGTACGGAACTACTGTTCTGGTTCGTTTTTTAGGTGCATGTCTTCCATTAGGGAAGCTTGGGCGATGCTGTGGACACGGTTGTGTTTGACCGCGAGTTTGAGAGTAGCCTGGGAACGTTGGATCTGTTCCTGTCGCCCCCTCTCTTACCATCGTATTATTTTGCTGTGTTTGTTTGTTGTGTTATGTTTGTTTGTACGCTACTCGCCCGTTCTTATTTTGTCTCGTTACCGAGACAGGGCGCTTATCATTTCTGGCTGTTTTGATCCCTGTCTTTACGCTCTATTTGGCGTTTGACAGTTAGCCATTAGTAGCGTCTGTAGTGGTGTTTGTGTTCCTTGTCTTGTCTCCTCCCTTATCTGCGGTTATCCCGCCTTAGTGGCCTAAGGGCTTATTGAATCCCCTTGCTGCGTTTGGCTCCTCCCACCTCACACGTCACGCACCCCATTACAGAATGTCGAAGCCATTACCGGGGCCAGCGGCTTTTTTAGGGGAATTCTTTTTTATTAAGAGGGGTTTTAATGGTTACTGTTTGTGGTTGTGTCTTGGTTTTATTGTTTAGTACCTGGGTGTTTTTTATTTTCCAGCTACCCTGGTAGGTAGGCGCCGAGTGGGCCAGTTACCTTATTTGGTTTCCCTGCGGCCCTCTACTTTGTTATTTTGCCTTTTTTATTTTCTAGGTAATCCTGGGTGGGGATTTTATCCCTGTCAGGGGCACGCATTCAAGGGCTTTGGTCTCGGTTTGTAGGCCATTGCCCTTGAGTTCAAGCGTTTAAAGTCGCCTCTTGCCCGGCACGCCTTAAGAAGACAGTGAGGCATAGTTAAGTTTTGGGTAGGCAGCGAGGAACCAGGGTGCTTAGGATTTTTTCTAGGATACTTTTAGCCAGGCACTTATTTGTTCCACACCCCCCTCACCCTTAGTCCCACCCTCCCTTCCCTTCCAAAAAAAAAAAAAAAAAGATAAAATAAAATATATTTGTATGTGTTTTGTCGGGTATTTCTCTCCAGGAACGTCCGCATGGTTTTTATTTCTGGGGTCGCCTGGGTCGCCCCTTAGAGGGGGGGTCCTGTCATGGTTTTGACCCTGTTTCCCCTTGCGGTCGTTCTCTTTGGTGGCCACGCGAGGGCGCTGCCCTTTTGGTAGATGCTTGCTCCGCCCTGCTGAGTTGTCTGATCTTTTGTTAAGCGTTTACACCTGTTGCTTGTCTCCTGGAGAGGGGTATATAAGCCTACCGTTTTCTACGTTCGGGGCTTCTACATTAATTGTTAATTGTTTTGTATTGTGGTGTATGTTTGGTTGTGAGTGCTCGTACCATTTTGGCTACTCGCCCATTTTTAACGTCTCTTGGTGAGATAGGGCTTATTTCTTGCTGGCTTACTAGTGGATTATCTCGTAGAGGTTTGGGACTGTAAAATCTCTGCTCTAGTTTCGCCTGTGTGCGTTTTCCTCCGTGTATGGAGATTTGGGCGATGGTCGGAACTGTGTTCTGTTCGCCTCTCAGTGCATGTGGTCTCATAGGAGATCTGGCGTTTCGCTTCGGCTGGGTTGCTTAGCTTGTCGAAGTGTAGAGTAACTGTTCTTTGTTCCTTTTCGCCGGTTAATGGTTTTCTTATAGAGAGACCTGGCGTGTTAGCTTCTACTGATTTCCTGGTTACGGTAAGCCAGTTAGTAGCTTGGTACGGTTTTTCCCTGTTGTCTCCTTCTCGTGGACTACGTTCCCCTTTGTTGTGACTCAGGGTTTTTATTTATATTGAGGCTGTTGTGCTATTTGCGTAGGTCTTTGTTACAACAGTCCTGTTCGCCTTTTTGCCTGCGAGACGATTGTTGTGAACTGTTGTTCTGTTTCGTTCTCCGGGTGTGTTGTCTCCTTGTGTGGAGCTTGGGCGATGCTGTGGACGTGTTTATGTCTGACTGCGTGTTTTTAATAATAGCCTCGGAACGTTAGCTCTGTTCCATTTCGCCTCGTTTTCATTTATTCCTTTACTGAGAGGCTAGGGCGGTTGTTCCAATCTAAGTTTGCGTGAGTCTTTTGGATAGTAGTTATGGGACGACGGTGCTCCGTTCGGCTCACCTGTAAAATGTTTCTCCTTCCTGGGAGATCGGGTGTTTACCGCTTTGCTTTCTGCATTTGACTGCTACTTATTAAACTAGCCATGGAACGTTAAATCTCGGTTCCATTTTCGCCTCGTTTAATTTATTCGTTTGTTGAGAGGCTAGGGCGGTTGTTCCATTTTAGCTTGCGTTAGTCCGTGCATAGTAAAGTTATGGGACGACGGTGCTCCGTTCGGCTCACCTGTAAAATGTTTCTCTCTCCTGGGAGATCGGGTGTTTACCCTCTTTGTGTTCTGCATTGGACTGCGAGCCTATTTATCCCGCCATGGAACGTTAAATCTCTGTTCCTGTGCGCCTCATTATATTCCTCATCATAGAGAGGCAGGGTGTTTATTTTCTATAAGTCTCGCTTTGGTCTAGCCGGTAAATTTCCGGTACTGCCTGTCCTGTTCGTTCCTTTCGGTGCCTTTCTCCTTGCATGGAGTTTTGACGATTTTGTACGGAACTACTGTTCTGGTTCGTTTTTTAGGTGCATGTCTTCCATTAGGGAAGCTTGGGCGATGCTGTGGACACGGTTGTGTTTGACCGCGAGTTTGAGAGTAGCCTGGGAACGTTGGATCTGTTCCTGTCGCCCCCTCTCTTACCATCGTATTATTTTGCTGTGTTTGTTTGTTGTGTTATGTTTGTTTGTACGCTACTCGCCCGTTCTTATTTTGTCTCGTTACCGAGACAGGGCGCTTATCATTTCTGGCTGTTTTGATCCCTGTCTTTACGCTCTATTTGGCGTTTGACAGTTAGCCATTAGTAGCGTCTGTAGTGGTGTTTGTGTTCCTTGTCTTGTCTCCTCCCTTATCTGCGGTTATCCCGCCTTAGTGGCCTAAGGGCTTATTGAATCCCCTTGCTGCGTTTGGCTCCTCCCACCTCACACGTCACGCACCCCATTACAGTTAATACTGGAAACCTCTTTTGCCTTTGCAATAAAAATACGCTAAATCCCACATTTAAGCTATCCCAAAACATGGTTCGTTGGCAGAAACCTCTAAACGCCAGTTGCATTCTTCCGCTAAAGCCGCTATGTTCAAAGCGCCAATCAGAAGACGCGCATCAGATCACGTGAAAGCTTTGACTATCTAATAATAGTTATGATATTTGTTACTAAAGTAATGCGTTACTGTAATAATATGTGTTTTTCGGGTAACGTGGTAATATAATGCGTTACTATATAAATGCGTGTAATAATATTACTTTACATTTTCGAAATTAGCAACGCGTTACTCAACCTAATATTGTAGGCTATGTTTCATGCTGCGTTTGATATGCTAAGGCAATTTATTATGAATAACTCTCCAATTGATTAATAATCCAGTGTGAAAGCCCTATATTTCATTTGATGAGCTTTTCATATTTGTCAATGTTGTTTTAAAAGCAACATTTTGAACACCCTGTTACTACGTTTATATTGTTAATTGAAACGAGCTGAATACGTTTAAGAAGGTTAATTAAAAAGACTATTTTCCATATGTCTTGTCTGTTGAATTTACCTCAGTCTACTCTAATGTTGGCATGAAGCCCCCGCATGAGGATTTTAACAAAAGTGGAAAGCATTGTGAGAATGCAAGAACGAATACAAGTAGACTTATTTTATCGATGGCTATAGGCCTACTGGCTAGGAAGGTGATACATTTTTCAGTCGTTTTTTAAAACAATCTACAAGTTTATAATGAATACGTAAGGTTAAATGGTCCTAATAATCATACTTCTGAAAGGGGAATAATTTGACACTGATTTTTTAAAGAATTGATGAAGAAAAATGGTCCTTTACCTCTGTGTGTCAACAAAGATCGAGTCCAAAATATCTCAAAGTACTGGCTTGAGAAGGGCAGAGTACGTCCTGAAAATTGTGGTGGTTCCAGGAAAGCAGAAGAGAAAACTGCAAAGAAGGGGAGGATTCGAAACCACATCCAATCTTTTACTTGTAGAGCAAGCCACTATGCCCGTCATGGTGCACCTGGCAGAAAGTTCCTTCCCAGTGACTTAAGTGTTGCAAAAATGCATAGAATGTTTCTTGAGCAAAATCATGAGAAAGTCTCATACTCACTCTACTGGACCATCTTTGTCTATGACTTCAACCTGGCCTTTGGCCATCCTGTGCTCTGCATGCGTCAAGTTCCGCATCACAATCAAGGATCCAGACTTGTCTGCTGAAGAAAAGCAGGATAAGATTCTACTGTATACATTACACCGTCGCTGTCCCCGTCGAGTTTATGACACACTAAATGAGGTGGGCGATACTTTCTCCGTCTGTTTTAATATAATGGAGAACCTAGTTGTTCCGAAGTCTGCAATTGGACAAACTTATTATTCGCGTCAGTTATACTTTTATGTTTTCGGCATGGTTCGTTACCGTGGGAGAGGTGAGCCCCAGAGGAGGGATGAAATCAATCTCTATACCTGTTTCGAACATCAGAACTCCAAGGACAGCAACATGGTTGCTTATGCTTTGCAGGATTATCTTGGTTCAGTTGCTAGGATTGATCTAGGTCAACATGAAAACCTCTGCTTGTTCTCAGATTTGTGCTATGGCCAGAATAAGAACATAAACGTTCTATCCATGTTGTTCGCACTCTGTAGCAAACAGTACCCTCAGCTAAAAAATAACCTACTTCTTTCCGATACGAGGACATCGTTTTTTTTCAGCAGATAGAGTATTTGGAAGGATTGAGCAAGACATTCAGAAAAAGAACACACTATTATTGCTGGAGGAGTACTGTGAAATTTTAAGGAAACATGGCACTGTTCATGAATATGGAAAGGACTGGCAGAGCTACGACTATAAAGGAGAGGCAGCCAGGTTCACCAAGACTCAGATATCGTTCAAAATCAGTGAAGCAAGAGTGCTACAAGTTTCTGGTGATAAGCTGGGGTTTAAGCCTGTGTATGCTGGAGAATTTTGCCAGCATTCCATGCTGAAGCGGAGGAAAAAGTGGTCGCAGTTCAATCCTCCTCTACTACCTTATGTGAACTGTGTTAAAGAGGCGAAGATAAAAATGATGTCTTGAAGCTGTTGGGGGTACAACAAGTCGTTCGAGATTTCTATGAGGACGCCCTGTAAAGTGCTGGAGATCAGGATATTGTACAGGACCTTAAGGATAGTAGTGATGAATAAGACAATATCTAACATCCTTCCTCTGCAAGGCACTTTGTATTGTGCTGTTTCATTGACTGGACTCAACATATTGTAGAAATCACATAAATTGGAGTCGTTTAAGCCAGATTTGTGCCTAAGTTGGGTGTAAATTTCCATCCCATTGAAATGTTTTTGTACTAAAATCGCCCTGTACAAGTTGGATTTTCTTTAAGTCTGACAAAATTCTCTGGCCCACTTGAATCTGACTTATGCCATTTATACTATGCATGCATGTTTGTCCTGGAAGATTACAGAGATGGACTATCAAATCATCCAGATGCGGGTGTCTCTAATTGGGGGTGGGGGCAAAGGGAATGTTGGGACTTGACTGAAAGGATTTCCTTGTCGTCAAAAAGATGGTCCAAACTAGTAAAGTGTCATTAACCCTTACATGCCAAACTCGGCCTCTGTGGTCATGCACGACTCAAAATTGGCCTAAGAGTGTGCCAAATTCTCTTTCCTACAAAACTAATCTGTTGTCGCATGTATTTTACTTGCGATGTGGTGAAAATAAGCCCGTTTAAGCAGATTTTGCCATTTGCATCGCTCATACAAAGTCAACTACAAATAAACTGTTCATTTTCAAGTGGGAATTACTATATTTTCGTCAGTATAGGGGGATAGATATCTATCTATCTTTATCTATATCCAAAAACCTATTCAAACCTGTCATAAAATGAATAAAGCATATACATTTGCCCCTTATGATGGTTTAAGATGAAAACATTGATATTACACTGGTACACACACCTAAATATGTAGCATAATAATGCACTCTTGTAATTCAATAAAATATAACTTTTTTCTGTACTCTAAAGCAGTGGTTCTCAACCCTGGTCCTGGGGACCCCCTGTGTATGCTGGTTTTCGTTCCAACCACAATTGCAATACTTGAATTTTAACAAGCTGTTAATTTTTCTTAATTAGGTGTTTTTAATGTTTAGAGGGATTATTTACATTCTTAAGCCACATTATGTTAGTAATAGCTATGCATGCCATGAAGAATAAAAGTCCAATATTCACATTGTGCTGTATTGTAAACAATTAAAAGGAGGTAAAAAATGTTTTAACTGATCAAATTAAAGACTGAGGTGAATCAATTGGCTCATAATTGGTGAAATTGTGGACACATGGCCACTAAAACTAACCGTTTGGTAAATAATGAAGAATTCAAAGACAAAGCAAATGATAACGAGCCAAACCTGCATTGTGTTAACAAGTTTAAGGAAAAAATTATGAAGGAATTTAAACTTGTGTTCAATTACCTAATTAGGAGCCTATTCACCTGAGTTCTTACCTTTTCTTTGTAATTGTTTGCAATATAACACAATAAGCATAACGAACATGGGATTTTTTTCTTCAAAGCATGCATAGCTATTGCTAACATAACGTGACTTAAGAGAGTAAAGAGTTTAAAGTGTTCTCTCTATACAATAAAAACACCTAATTAAGAAAAAATAACAGCTTGTTAAAATTCTGGTATTGCAATTGTGGTTGGAACAAAAACCAGCATACCCCAGGACCAGGGTTGAGAACCACTGCTCTAAAGTAGTAAGTAAGTAAGTAAAGTTTATTTATATAGCGTCTTTCACAGCAAGAATGCACAAAACGCTTTACAATACAAATAGAGCATAAGCAACAACAGATAAAATTACAAGCAAAACGATAAAATTACAAGCAAAGAAACCATGTAAAAAGATTACAAGAGAATAAAAGTTAAAACAACAATTTTATAAAAACGCTTGCATAAAAAGGTGGGTCTTCAGACATTTTTTAAAAGAAGCTACCGAGTCAGCTGACCTAACAGTGAGGGGGAGATGGTTCCATAATGTTGGAGCTAATTACAACCCCAATTCCAAAAAATTCTCTTTTACATATATTTCATTGAAAATATAGCGTTTTATATATTTAATACAAAAATCAATAAAGTTGATAAGGTAAAACATTAAATATCTTTTCTTTGTACTGTTTTCAATTAAATATGTGTAAAAGAGAATTTACAAATCACTGCTTTCTGCTTTTACGTATGTGCATTTTACATACTGTCCCAACTTTTTTGGAATTGGGGTTGTATGTAATATTTTGCTGCATGCCCTGGAATTACATTTCTCTGTTGTTTTATTCAAAAATGTTGCCATTCATAATCACGCCAAGGAAAGTTTTACATTCATCTAGCACGTTCCAGTAAACTGGAATGAGTATTTTCCATTCCTTAGGTGACAGGTATAGCCCAGGGAGATACTAATATGCCATAAAATAATATTCCACCATCTGGAAAATGTTCTCGCTTCATGGCAAATCAAACATGTAGTTGTTTGTGCAAAACTAAATTAATAAAACAAAAAAAATGCTGTTACGCCCAGCTGTGATTTTTTGTTCAAAACATCCAATAAGACATTGCAAACACAGTTGCGAAGGTTATAATAACATATAATAACTTTAAAAGTACTATAAAAGAGTTGTCAGTCAAACCAAAATGAGCTTGAATACATGACAGCTGGATGAACAGCTCATGGGGTTTTACGCGTGGGGGTTCCCTTATGGAAGTGTAATATACTGTAGTATATTTTTTATATATTGTGAAGATAATTTTGATATATTTACAATATACTGCAGCATATTCCTTTTCCATAGGGGTTTCCAGGGTTCCTACACAGTATGGAAATGTATGGAATTATAAAGTATGGAATACTTGGATAAGTATGGAAAAATAAACTTTGTGTATTTGTGTTTCCAGACTATTGCCCCTATTCTGTTTTCTAAAAATATAATTGCATTTGATTAAATAAATTGAAGCAGTGTGTTTTTGATGGCGTTTGGAGCAGCCAGTGAAGTCAAAATGTTTACCACTGTCTGAGAGAGCGCGGGCGAGCGTGAGCAAAGCAAGGCAAGAAGTGCAATGCAAACCCATTTTTGCGGCTTTTCAGACAAAGAATTTCAACAGTTAATTTTTCAAGGATATTGTCATAGGCTTAAGTGCTACAATAAAATAAATATATATAAATCGCTTGCCAGAAAATTACCTTTGTTTGCTGTAGCCTAAATAATTAGTGAAAGAAAAACACATCATCGTCTGTGCCACTTTTAGTATTGGGTTATCTTTATTTATTCAACAGCAACAACCAATGTGTTGTGGTATTCGTACAGGAAAACTAAGATGGGCGACTGTACACATTTACTCATATATTGTTATGGGGTGTGATATTTAATGAAATATGTAGGCCTACACCCAAAATGCCTTCCGTGCTAGTTTAAAACCTAGCGGGGCGGCTTCAGCATTCCATTGCAGCCCATTCATGATATAAATATTGAATGATTAATAGTTAATGGTTAATGGATTGGAATTGATAAGCACATAGCTATCCCCTTTTCATGGTAATTTGAAAAAAATACCCATTGGCAAAACTAAAAATGTCTATACCATATTGTAGACAAGACCTTGGTGAAGAAAAATATCTCATTTTCACTACTGAGTTTATAGGTCTAGCCAAGCCAGAAAACCTTTCAGAGCCCCTATTTGCTGGCATAACTTGGACAAATCGGAATTGGACAATCGGGATGATGTGAAGATATAGATCAGTAGTATATAGATATAGTGGAGCAACATCAATGGACTTCTTTTTAGTTTTCTTTTCTAGTTCCCTGGGGAATTCTACATCCCTTCTGTCACTGTAGGGTTTGAACTTGAATTTGAATAGCATTGCACTGTTTTTAGCATTGCAAATAGCCGCGTGTCCAAACAATGTATCTGGAAGCGTGTTCGTTGTGGTTTTCGTATCTCTAACAGTCTTTGTTTAGTAACACAAGCCTCTGAAATCCAGTCTGATACTCTTGTGGGTAGAGTGGTTGGGGGTGGGTTTAGCCAGCTACTTTTCACGCCCATTAAGTTTTCCAGGCTGAGGTGTGAATCTTTGCAAATCTTTGAGAGCTGTTTTCTCAGGAAAGTATTTTAAGGTGTACCAACATTCAAAGAAGCATATCTTCTTCAAATACAGGCAAGCCGGAATGTCTGCACACTCCTTTCACCTTCTCCACGTTTTATTACGTTACAGACATATTCTACAATAGATTGAGTTCATTTTTTGTCTCAAACGTCTACACAAAATAGCCCATAATGACAAAGTGAAAACAGGTTTTTAGACATTTGTGCTAATTTATTAAAAATCAAAATGTAAAATATCATATGTACACAAGTGACACCCAAAAGTGAGCTGAGGTGCATTTTGTTTCCACTGATACTGCTTGAGATGTTTCTACAACTTAATTGGAGTCCACCTGTGATAAATTCAATTGATTGGACATGATTCGGAATTGCCAACACCTGCCTATATAAGGTCCCACAGTTGACAGTGCATGTCAGAGCAAACTCCAAGCCATGGGGTCAAAGGAATTATCTGCAGACCTCAGAAACAGGAATGTGTCAAGGCATAGATCTGGAGAAGGGTACAGAAAAATCTCTGCAGCTTTACAGGTCCCAAAGAGCACAGTGGCCACCATCATTCGTAAATGGAAGAAGTTTGGAACCACCAAGAATCTTCCTAGACCTGGCCGCCCGGCCAAACTGAGCAATCGGGGAAGACGGGCCTTAGCCAGGGAGGTGAGCAGGAACCCGAGGGTCACTCTGACAGAGCTCCAGCGTATCCTTGTGGAGATGGGAGAACCTTTCAGAAGATCAACCATCCAGGCAGCACTCCACCAATCAGGCCTTTATGGTAGAGTGGCCAGACGGAAGCCCCTCCTTAGTAAAAGGCACATCACAGCCCGCTTGGAGTTTGCCAAAAGGCATCTAGAGGACTCTCAAACCATGAGAATCAAGATTCTCTGGTCTGATGAAACCAAAATTGAACTTTTTGGCCTGAATACCAAGCGTCACATCTGGAGGAAACCAGGCACCGCTCATCACCTGGCTAATACCATCCCTACAGTGAAGCATGGCAGTGGCAGCATCATGATGTGGGGATGTTTTTCAGCAGTGGGAACGGGGCGACTAGTCCTGATAGAGGGAAAGATGAATGCAGCTAAGTACACCGAGATCCTTGAAGAAAACCTGCTCCAGAGCGCTCTGGACCTCAGACTGGGGCGAAGGTTTACCTTCCCACATGACACCGACCCGAAGCACACAGCCAAGAGAACAAAGGAGTGGCTTCGGAGAAAGTCTGTGCATGTCCTTGAGTGGCCCAGCCAGAGCCCAGACCTGAATCCAATTGAACATCTGTGGAAAGAGCTGAAAATGGCTGTGTACCGACGCTCCCCATCCAACCTGACGGAGCTTGCAAGGATATGCCAAGAGGAATGGGCAAAAATGTCCAGAAACAAGTGTGCCAAGCTCGTAGCTTCTTTCCCAAGACGCCTTGAAGCTGTAATCACTGCCAAAGGTGCAGCAACCAAGTATTAGGCTAAGGGTGTGTACAGATATGTAACCCCTAAATAACCTATTTTTGTCAGTAAAATAAAATTGCATATTTTCTAAAAACCTGTTTTCACTTTGTCATTATTGGCTATTGTGTGTAGATGTTTGAGGCAAAAAATGCCTATCTATTGTAGTATAAGTCTGTAACGTAATAAAACGTGGAGAAGGTGAAAGGAGTGTGCAGACTTTCCGGCTTGACTGTATGTATGAGCTCAGGATCTGTACTGTCACTTTACCATGTGAAAAACCTTTTAGCACATTCCTAACTAATAACACAACCAGTTATTTGTGCAAAACAAATATCATGATCATTGGTCATGTTATTGGTTTTGTGCATGCTAAAGATCTTAGTAAATCTGGCCCCTAGTACATAAGGCTGGCATTACACGTTCCTTGATAAACTCAGCATGAGGCAGGAATAGCTCCACACAGAAAGAGCTAACACATAGCATTTCCATCTTGTCCTACTATCTCTCCTCTGGTCTTCCTCCTGCACTCCCTCATTCATTAATTTCTCTGTCTTTTCCTTGGATATGGCTATTATGGCTTGATTAGCATTCCCATTTCCCTCAAGGACACACTGCACCCGATGTTTCTAATCCTGTGGTTTTATGACACCATGCTCTTCCTATTGGTGCAGCTCAGACTTCTGAAATTGGGAACACACAGTCCACAGTGTCCATCCTAGTAGGAAGGATCCCTAGTTGTCACTTGAGAGCATTGAGCTAGAGTGGTGGGATTTTTTTTGGTCCCAAGGATTTCAAAGCACAGTTGGTTACCATCTATATATGAAATCACCTAAAGGTTCATTCAACCATATATCCCATATGTACCAGTCTTAATGGAACATTGTCAAATAACACAGTTTCTTCCACAAGATAGGGAAAAGGGTCCTGACTGCTTGGTACTGCAATGCCAGAAATGATAATCACAGAATAACTTTTGCTCCTCCTCAGATTTCACCTGCTGCCATTTCCCCAAACATATCTGATCTGCTTAGGGCCCAATTTGGATTTGAGGAACTAAAGTGCATTTATGGCACTCAAAGGTGCACAGGATTACTTGCATGAGACATTTATATTCTGGCGTAATATATCCACATGCACAAATCTGAAATGGGTGTTTCATCCATCCTGCATTACAGTGAATACAATGAAATGAGCTCTTCCTGGCACACACCCACTTGTGGGGAATGTGAATTTGTGTTAAACTGAGTTCCCATTAAAGTATTTCTCCATTAAAATGCTGATTGTTTAGTGCCATAAGGCATGAGTGACCTTCATTATAAAATAGTCAGCAAGATAGAAATTTAAAGAGGTTTCCTTTCCACGTCTCAGTTGCTCCAATGCCCAAATGAAAGTACTGCTTGTAAAACACAATAGCATGCAAACACATATGCACAGTTAATCATGAAATTTAGCTCTAAGTTGTGACTGGCAATGATGACATTTTTCCATTTAAATTAAACTGAAATTAGTTTTTTTTATGTTGTGAGCAAATAGATTGCACCTCCATCAAATAAAAATTAATAAAATTACAATGGTCACCATTAATTGCAAAAAGTTATTTTTTTAATACAGCAAAGCACAAGCCCCCATCCACACCTCATCAAGAAATGCTAACAATTTGACTTCAGCTAACAAAATGAGTTCAGCTAACACAATGGGTGTTGGTAGAATTATTACATAATAAACCCCCTCCCACTGTAATTTACAACATAGCTAGGGTCGGGGTAAATTTAATTTCAATTTAATAAATTCAGGGACTGAATTTGATTTAAATTCATGAACTTAAAAATGGACATAATGCCCTACATTTATTTTTCATTTAATGTCCTGAATTGGCTAAAGTGAAATGGAAATTACCCAAACCCTGCATATTAACAATATTAACCCTGAATATTAATAATATTAATAAATTAGAAATTTGGCTTGTCAAAAGACATGAAATTCAAATTCAGATTGGTTCAATCCAGTCTCAAAGAGCCTTAACTTAGTAACCTAACATTGACAAATTCAGTCCAGGGTTTTATGGCCTAGCTAGCTATCTGAGTCATGAAACAATATTACGTGGAGTTTGCATGTGAAAGACTTCCCACAAAGATTATACAGCTGTAAAAGCAATGGTTTTTACTTTTTGAAAATGATTAGTTAGCAATTAAGCTAGCTTCCACACAAAACAAAGATGGTGGCGCCAAAGTTTTGAAACATGTTCTATTCTGTTCTATTGGTTCGAATAGCATCACACGTGCACTTCCTTATATGGATAAAAGCACCACTGTCATGGTTTTTGGCAGCCCTCGTTTATTTCTACGGTTGTTCTTTTCTTTGGCATCGTCGAGGCACTATCTGATTTTCCGTCCTCCTTTCCGGTATTTTGATCTCGCCCGGCTATTATTACTCACACCTGTTTTGCGTTACCTGCCGGCTATTTAAGCTCTGTGCTTCCTCCTTCCGGAGCTTCTGTATTGTATTTGTTTGCTTTCAGAGCCGGGAAGGTATAGGACTAGGCGCTTAAGGAGACCACTTTGCCCCATATGCCTTTGGGGTAACGCGGGACTTGCCTTTTGTGCAATTAGTTTTTTAGAAACTTTTCGTTCGTTTGCACTTTCGTTCTTTCTCTCTGGTTTTCCTTTCTCTGCCTGCCGACTACAAGTTTAGTCTGGCTGTTTCCTGTCCACCTCTCTCTGCCTGCTTTCGTATTGAAAGCGAGAGGTTTCCTTTCCTTATTTTAGTTTATTTTGTTTCTTATCGCCTCTTCGTTTTTCCCTCTCAGGTTATTGAGAGGAGGAGGTGCGTATTTCTATCTCTCGTGTCTAGGAGTTATTCACCCGTTTCCCCTGCGGGTCGCTTTTATTTCTCCTCTCTCCAGTCTCCCTTATTTGTTACTCCTGTCGAGAGTGGGAGCTTCGTTTATTTTCTCATTTTCATATTATTGGAGTTTCTCCGTCTTGTGGTTCCTATTCGTGGGAACTTTCCAGTTTCCAATAGTTGCGTTTGGTCCTCCGCACCGCACACGCCCCTCCCCCTCACAGTCACAAGCCCACATCCTTATACCCTCAAAAGCATTACATGTGAACATCATTTATTTTGCCTGTGTATCCTGGAATTGACTACTTTGATCAGATGTTGGTATTGGCAGATGTAACTAAATCTCCAATGGGGAGAGTAATTCCTTCCGGGCCTGGAGCTTATACCACCACCCATGAAAATCACTCATGTACGCCTAAATATTATGGGGAAGGTGGCCGCGATCCGGAACTCCTTCACGCATCCGGTGACACCCCACATCCCCCATACTGAACCCATCGCTACACTGTCGTCTTTCAAGAGGCCGGTAACACTGTCGTCCTTCAAGACTCTGAAGGACTCGGATGTGCTCGAGCTGGTGACGCGCCAGCGCGCAACCACCTGTCCACTAGACCCCATACCTTCAGCAGTCCTCCAGTCTATATCTGTTGAGCTCCTTCCATATCTTTCCTCCGTTATTAACACCTCCCTAATCTGTGGCCATGTTCCTGCTGCCTTTAAAACTGCCCGTGTAACCCCACTCCTTAAAAAACCTAGCTTAGATCCCGCTGATGTCAGGAACTACCGTCCTGTATCTCTCTTGCCCTTCCTGTCCAAAACAATTGAACGTGCTGTCCTTAACCAACTGTCTGTTTTTCTCCACCAGAACAACCTGCTTGACCCGCATCAGTCTGGCTTCAGAACCGGCCATTCCACTGAAACTGCTCTCCTGGCTGTGACTGAGGCACTCGCCACTGCTAGAGCCTCCTCCCTCTCCTCTGTTCTGATTCTCCTTGACCTGTCTGCGGCATTCGACACGGTCAACCACAAACTCCTGATCTCCACACTCGCTGAGATGGGCATTTCTGGAACTGCCCTCTCTTGGTTTGTATCGTATCTCACTGATAGATCCTACCAAGTCTCCTGGAAGGGTTCCGTCTCTGCTCCCCGTCCCCTGTCTACAGGAGTCCCGCAGGGATCTGTACTGGGTCCTCTGCTGTTCTCTATGTATACTAAATCTCTTGGCTCCATTCACATGGCTTCTCATACCATAGCTATGCTGACGATACTCAACTCTTCCTCTCTTTCCCTCCCTCTACCCCACAGCTTAAGGAGAGGATATCTGGTTGTCTGACTGACATCTCTGAGTGAATGGCTACCCATCACCTGAAGCTCAACCTTGACAAGACAGAGGTCCTCTTCATGCCGTACAAGACCTCCCCACTACATGACCTCTCCATCACCGTTGATGGGACCATGGTGGCTGCCTCCCGCTCTGCAAGGAACCTGGGGGTGGTCCTGGACGACCGGCTGGACTTCAAAGAGCACATCAGGGCGACGGCACGGTCCTGCAGGTTCCTCCTGTACAACATCAGGAGGATTCGACCGTACCTGACCACCTACTCCACCCAGCTTCTTGTCCAGACCATGGTCACCTCACGCCTGGACTACTGCAACTCCCTGCTCGCAAGCCTACCGGCCTGCGCCATTCTGCCTCTTCAACTCATCCAGAATGCAGCTGCCCGGCTTGTGTTCAACCTCCCGAAATTTTCCCATGTAACCCCCCTGCTGAGGTCTCTCCACTGGCTGCCAGTTGCAGCCAGGATCAGGTTCAAAGTTCTGACCCTGGCCTACACTGCAGCCAATAGGACAGGCCCCGCCTACCTGCAGGACTTAATCCAGAACTATGTTCCTGCTCGACCACTTCGCTCTTCTACAGCAGGGTGACTGGAACTTCCCCCCCTCCGTGTCAAAGGCTCTCGCTTGTCCCGACTGCGGAGTTTTTCCACATTAGCACCTCAGTGGTGGAATGAACTTCCCATTCCCCTACATTCTACTCCAACCCTGCCTGCATTCCGTCGAGGCCTGAAGACACACCTCTTCAGACTCCACCTTGACTGATATCCTCACCTAGGAATATCAGTTCCCTGTTCCCTGTGTTTTCCTGTCTGTTTATTATAGTTTATAATAGTATTTGGAATGGTTTATAATAGTATAGTTTATAATAGATTTGGAATGGTTTATAATAGTATAGTTTATAATAGTATTTGGAATGGAAGTGTGGTGTTGCTGATTTGCCCACAGCTTACTGTGAACTACAGTCAACGTTCATTGCTAGGGAAAGCTGCTACATTATGCAAAGGATGTGCTTTGCCTTGTCTGTTCTGTAATGATGATGATGTCTCTGTACGCACTTACTGTACGTCGCTTTGGATAAAAGCGTCTGCTAAATAAACGTAATGTAATGTAATGTAATGATTATATATGAAACCGTACACTGTTGGCATACAGAGTAGCCTATAATATTTCACTCATAGCAAAACATAGTAGGCCCAGTTGTCCCGATATGTCGTACATAGCAGGGTTCAAAGGGTAGAAATAAAATGGATTGGGATGGCAGGTATGCCACCCGCCAAGTTACGGCTTGGCGGGGCATGCCCCATACCTATACAGCACTGAGAGTTTGGCACTTTTCAGGGCTTCCAACAGAAGTAACCACAATGACCACAGACTCTCAGCCCTTAAAAACATTAACTTCTGTATGTTCTGACAATGTAGCTTACTGCAAACACTTTTAATTATAATAATAATCAGAATAATAATCTCTGGTAGGCTACTTCCTTAGTAGCTATTGTCTTCTTTCTGGCTAAGATTCCTGGAAATATGCGTTGTCCAATTACGCTTGTTAGCCAATGTTAGTTTTGCCAGAGAAACATCAGTCAGCTGCTAGTCAGAAAGCAGGTACAAGCTAGGCTAACGAAGCAAATCAGCATGCCTTATACATATAGTACAGAAAAGTAAACTAAACCTAGCTACATGGTCCGGTACCAAAAGATTTCCCACAGGTAACGTTACACTACCGGAAAAAAAAACTGCGCTGGAATTATAGAGAAGGCTGATCCTGCAATACCGGAGCCAGGGTCAGTGAACATACTATTGGAATTATGCTGTGCTCATTATGAATTTGGCACCTCATAGCCCAGACATGGAAGTTGCGCATCCGGCAAGCCAGTGTTGAATAGCTTAACGTTAAATGTATTTCTATAGAATACTAATAAGCCTATTTTAAAATCGAATTTCCATATTTTAAACTATTTAGGCTGTAGGCCTATGTCTTTCAGCTATAATGTGTTTGCATCTAGCCTATTGTGCATGCATGTCTCCATATAGACTTGGTTAATTCATTTACATGCTTCTTCATGATCCATAGCTCAGGTGGTGCTCTTCATTGTATTTTATTAGACATTAAATACAACTCATCTACAAACTATTTTAATGTAATTGTGGGCTATCGGTAATAGGAGAAATGTTCTCATTCTCGTCAGTAGAGTTATGTTTACGTGAATGTCTGCATGCATTTATTTGGAATGCATGTATTCTGTATGCATACTGTATCTCTCTCGATGTCATTATCTTTATGTATTGTTCATCATTAGTTAGCTACCAAAAATAAGTGATATCTGAACAAAAATGTTTTCAACGTAAAAAAAAGTCAAGTTACTCATGCATAGCCTGCAGAGTGCTGTCTATCAATCCTTAATTCCAACTTGCAAAAACTAGGCCTGCCTTTAAAAGTATTGATATCAAAATGTGGCCAAGTTACATCTAACAATATTGCCTATTGTAGCTCACACTAAATAAACTAGCTCTATTCTAAAGCAATGCTATCCAAACTTTCTTAAATTATTTAATGCAACTTGGCCCTGTGTCTCTTCATCTTACCATCTCAAGAGAATGTGGTCAATGAAACTGTATGTGCCACATCAAACTGCAAAATGAGAATAGTTTATAGTGGAAATTCTCTGATTCAGATGTGTTGCACTTAGAAATTAAACAGAAAGAATACTACACTATAGGGCATGTTTGAACAATTGTCTGCATCCACTGCTTTGGGTCTATGAAAAGCACAGAATTAATAAAATGTATTATTATTATTATTATTATGTATTTATTGATTTATTTATTTGGATTTCTATCAAAACCTGTGTGGTCCTACAGAGCATAGATATCCTTGTGTTCTCAAAATTCTGTTCGCAAATATCATAACTATTATTATTTTAAGCAAATTAGTACTATTACTTATTTCCCATCATCTGACCCAGAAACATGTCTGGATAAGTTTGTAAAAATGCTATATGTATGCTATTTTCTAGGTTAAAATATTACTCATTTTTTATCTCCATTTCTTTATTCATCCCCCCTTTCTCTATTGTACATGATGTTTCTTGATATAAGTATTTGGGAATTGTACATGAATCTGTAGCAGCAGTTAACATTTACAGAAAAGAAAGCTACATAAAACATGTACATTTTCTAAAGTAAACTTGCCAACGACTGTTAAAAACAGTCATTGCAATCATATGTTGTTCCATGAGGCACAATCTCTTCACATGCTAAGATGAAGAAACACAGGGCCAAGTTGCATTAAATAATTTAGGAAAGTTTGGATAGCATTGCTTTAGAATAGAGCTAGTTTATTTAGTGTGAGCTACGATAGCCAATATTGTTAGTTGTAACTTGGCCACATATTGATATCAATACTTTTAAAGGCAGGCCTAGTTTTTGCAAGTTGGAATTAAGGACTTATAGACAGCACTCTGTAGGCTATGCGTGAGTAACTTGGCTTTTTTTTTACGTTCAAAACGTTTTTGTTCAGATAAAAGTATACATTGAATAGCCTCATGCAATCACAGCATACAATTATACGTCTACCCATATAGCTTTAGTATACTTCTAAAAAGGAGTTGAAATGTAAGCAGACTATAAGATTTAGATCCACCTTTCAAAAGCTATCAATATTATCATAGCTGTAAATATTGGCATGAGGTATAAGAGAAATAGAAAAATAGCCTACACAAAACTGCAATAGGCAAGTACAAAGCCTTTTCGTACAGGTCACTATCATGGGTGAGAGCACATACTCTACTACTCTAAGAGTATGAATTAGGCTCTAGAGTTGCGCAAGTTTCATTTCGCAAATCATTTCCCTAATCAGCATGTTGTCATTGCAGTGCATGCATTGGGTGCAAGCGGTATTAACTGTTGCCTGATGTAAAGGCTAATTATATTCAGTCAAAAGTGACTGGTAGTAAGTAAAGCAATATAATGTATCTTAATTATCAGTTTCACATTCTATTATAATAGAGAGAGGCAAATAATTTTGGCAATCACAAAATTTATGTTAGTTATTGAGTTAGGACTCAAATTCTGAAGTCAAATGTTACATATACAAACATTTAAATACAACATGTAAGACCAGGAAACGTTGATCTTGTAACAGATTTATTTATTTATTTTAAAGTATATTTATTTTTAAGTGGTTTTAAGGCATTGACTTGTTTGGGCTCTACATCTGCGTTGTAATCACAATGGCAGATGTTTCAGGAATTTAAAAAAAATTATCAAATATTAAAACTTTTCCATTCTGTTTACCATAAAGTACCAATTATCATTAGCAGTATGTGTAGCAATTACCATTAGCAGATCTGCAGAAATGCCTAAATATAGCATGGCAAAATTATAAGGTCTGTTTTTGATTGATCTCAGGAACACAATCTGATTTAAAATACACATTTTAAGATTCTTCACAAATTCCTTGGACTAATGCAGTTTAGATGACAGGTGTCAGATGAAACCATTTGTGGTTCTGAAGATTACAAAATCCTCTAACCAGAGCAAGGTTTCTTTCTTTCATGAAACAAGGGTCCTCAATCTTATCCAGAAAGGTCCGGTGCGGGTGCAGGCTTCCAACCAAACAGTTACACACCTGATTCTACTAATCAACCACTAGAGTCTTTGCTAAGGAACTCATAGAGTTCATCAGGTGTGTTAATGCTTGATTGGAACAAAAGCCTGCACCCACACCAGCCCTTTCTGGATAAGATTGATTTCTCTAAAATATTAATTTACATTAGAATTGTTCAACAATTAAGAACATTTTGTGTTTTTAAATTTAACACAGACAGACACACTCATGCACACACAGACAGACACACTCATGCACACACACACACACACACACACACACACACACACACACACACACACACACACACACACACACACACACACACACACACATGTTTGAGTGCCGCTCATGCATTGAAATTGAGAATAAATTGTCAGTGTTCTGTTAAAAGGTTTGCATCTCTAGGAGCATTTATCTGTTATTTTCTGCAGAGTACTGTAGAACTGTATGTTACAGAGTTGAGGTTGCAAGGTGGACAGCTTCTTTCAAGTCTTATTTAAAAAGGACAGAAGCTCTGTAATATATAGCTCTGCTCACTGACACAGAAGTACAGTAATATACAGCTCTGCAATAGGCTACCATCAATATGTGGAAGAAACCTTTCTTAACAGCCCTGAAGTGTGTGGTGAGATTTTGGAAGGATGCCAGAGCTTGATACTGAGCAAAGTCACGGTATTGACTCATCTGTACAGCCCAGCTGCTAACTGGGAAATAGAGACTTCCTTCACTTCACTGAATTTGCAATTGCAAGTATTGAAGCGTGGCAATGCATTGTATTCAGTAAAAACAAGGTACTAATAGTGCACATTCCACAATTAACATTAATTCTTGTAGTTAAGAAACCAAAAATACACAGGTGGGTTGATGGAGAAGATTTCTTCCCTTAGTGTTTGACAGATTTTTCCCATTTTATAAGAATATAGACCAGCATTTTTGGAATAATTGTTTTGCTGTATGTAGATATTTTAGTCTTGATGAAACATTATGTATCGAATTATGAAATGGGATAATGCTACTGGTCTTGTGATCCTTTGTACAAAAAATCATAAAGGATCGTATGGTCCTTTTCACAAATAATAAATAATATGAATTATTAAAATACATGTGCCTGCTTGCTCTTTCAGCTATGATTTAATTTTGTACCCTTGAGGACGTTAATATCAAACATAATTTATTTGTAATTTGTAGTTGTTGAATTTCATTTATAAGGGCTTGGAAATGTAGATGCACGTTGCTCACACACTACTTTTATAGGGACAGACTATTGGTGTCAAGTCAGTCTAATTACAATTAACACCCTACATCTTAATTAGTATTAAGGTTACCATATTGGTCCAAGACTAGTGAAACAAGTCAAAAGTTCATTTTGAAAAGGAAGCCATTTTCAGATACACAGTGCCCCCTGCTGGTGCAGAAAAATACAACACCATAAGACATAATCGTCTTGTGAAGAGGGCCATGCTCATGTGTGCTCACTCCAGAGCACATCACTTACAAGGGCAGCTTTACTTCTATATGAGTCGTAAGTAGTCGTAAGGTACATACAGGTATGTGCACACAATGTGAAATAATAAACAAATAACTCTGATGGAGGAACATACACAATGAAAAGAATATGACTGTGATGAAGAAAGTGCAGTTCTGTGTATGTGCAGAACACTGATACATATGCTTTTCACGTCCTGCTCCGAAGATTGCTTCATGGGAAACTCAGTGTGAGGCTGCCTCAAATTATGTTTTAAAATGGCATTATAACATGCACAGGATGCTAGGTCTGCCTGTTTAAATTTCTCAGTTGGGAATAAGAACACTGTAAAGACAGCCCATAAGTACACCTTTAATTAGAAGTGTCCAACTAAATGTCTGCTGATATATTACATTCCAATAAAAGCCATTCATTTTAAAAATATGTATTGAAGCTCAATTTACTCAAGCTGCAGTGGACATCTCTCATGCAAATCAACTGTTTGGTGGAAAGTAATATCTTTCCAATATATTGTTTGTGTATTTGTGTTTTGTTTCAGGAGAATCTAAAGGTAGTTTACAAAAAATGTAAACGTTAATGGAACATCACTTTAATAGAGTGTTGGTTCATACACATGCCTCTAGGTGCACGTCATAGAGTTTATGCACATCCATAATTCTGTAGGAGGAATAAGTTGGGACACCAGTTTATCTTGGGCAGGTGATCCAAAATGATTTCAACTTGCCTTATCATCTAAAACCCCATAAGGTCACTGTAGGCATTGGACTGATTGTCACAATCACCTGACTGATTATACAATTAAGACCAATTGTTACCCTTACCTCCCAATATTATGAAAAGGTCTGTGGTTCTATGCACTGAAAGCAGTATGTGACAGTGTGGAAACACTGCTGCCTGCCATTGTCTGTGCTTAACCCTGTCTTCTAATGGTATGAATCAGGAGCGTCACCAGAGGTATATGTTTAAGGGGGTTAAGCCTCTACTAGGGGGTTCTGGAGGCATGCACCCCCAAGAGAAATTTTTCGAAAAAGCAGTCACAAAATGGTTGTTCCCCATGAATTTTGAGAGCAGAAATAAGCCTAAAATCAATTTAGTTGTTGCAAAGAATTTTCTATTGTAGCGGTCATTTGAATTGAGCGCTCAGTGCACGCACCACACTGCACTGGAACCCATGGCTGCACTAAATGAATCCTCCCCAGGGTCCTAGCGCCAGACTTTTCTGTGTGCGTTACGATTCTGGAGTGTCGATGGTGTATTTTGTAAAATAATTATTAAAACGAGTGGCTTAAAAAAATACTTAGCGGAGCTACAGTCAATTTTAGGGGGCTAAAGATCTGGCAACGCCACTATGAATGTACCCAAGGTATGACAGGAAAATCTGCCCCACACCATTATGGAGCCACCAGAATGCTTCACTGTTGGAACCAAGCACTCACTGTTACGGAGTTATTTAGGGTGGCACCACACTTGTCCATTTTATGAGAACAGAGTGAAAGATGATTCATTTGACCATATAAAATGCATTGTCAAGTTATGATATTGTCTGTGTACTCAAACCTGACAATAGTTTTCTGGGGGATGTACTATGAGATGTTATGGGGTTAGCGAGCTAATTTAAGCTTTAACCCTGGGTTTTCCGTATCACAAAGCTGACTCACTTTCATTCGGGATATCGATATGGTAACTTATGCTGCACAGCTAACCTGGTCCGGGGGAGGTTATGTTCAGGCCAACCGATTTAAACATATAAAAGCACCACCAATGACCAATCAACTCCTTAGCTTTGGAAAAAGTGTCTCCATTCCTGAAGGATCCCATAGAGCTAGGGGCAGTTAGTGAGGGGGCCTCTTCGCAAGGCAAGATTATTTAGAGACCGACAACATCCAATGGCTTTTACAGAGGATACGTGAAACGAAAGATATAGATTCTTAACAGAGTGACAGTGATAGGCCTGAGCACCATAATTCTTTAGTTTTTGAATAAAGAGTTGAATTTATGAATAAACGTTTGATTTCTTCAGGCAAGATTTTAAATATCCTATGTCAAGTTTACAAGCTCTAGAATGTGCAGTTGGTACATTATAAATAAACTGCAGGACAATTAGTGAGACTTATTTGTTATGAGTAAAAAAGGTATTAACTAACAAATTAGCAAGTTGACAACCACTTTTGTGATACCGGTTAAACCTGATTGCAATCGTTAGGTTTATAAAACAAAGAAACCCTGGGTATGGTAAGCTTGGTCTGTCGAGTTTGCAATCATTTTTAGTGAAACTGTCTGCTCAGTCAGTTTAAAAATTGTTTATTCATCTTATCTGAAGTCCCTCACCTGTTTTGCCCTACAGCATGCACTTGCACCCACTGTTGGCATTTGATGAAGATATACAGTTTATACATACAGCATAAACTGTGCACATAGATGTGTATGTGTGTGTGGGGGAGGTGGGTTTGTATACCCGCCCAGCCACACATCTCTGAGAACTGTGAGGTAGGTACACTCTGGTTTTACAAAAAGGCATGTGGATCGTGAAAAATGTAAATGCATGGGGAAGATGATAAAAAATGGAAGAGTAATCATTCACCCCCCTCTGTTCTGAATTTGGCTCAGTATTTCAGATGCAACAACCTCTCCATACCCCCCCAATGAATGACTTCACCTTTTAAAACTTTATTTGTGAACCGTCAGCAAGTTCAGCCATCTTAATCACTGAATCTACTGTAAAACTATCACTCCACTCCTCTTTCAAGCTCAGGGAGGACTTTCCCAGCTGTGTGAGCCATAAATAGACACTGGGCCATGTCCAGCTTTTTTATACATTACCCAAATCATATCGGGATGCTATTTTTTAACTAATGGATGAGCCAATATGCATACTTTCCACATACTTGCTTTGCCTCATTTTTTCTGTTTCCTTTTTCCCCCCACAAGGTATACTTTCACCAATAAAATCACACGAGCTTTACAATTTAGTTAATTTTAGACCTGTCCGGGGATACATCAAGCAGCATTCTAGCCAGGTTCCTCCACCTGTATTTAACCAGGAGCATTGTCAGGAGCAAGCTGTCACTTAGTGTCAGTGTCCAGCTCTGTAGCATGAAGCCTCTGTGTGGGAAGGTATCCTCAAACATCTAATTGATTTGTGATGGGAACCAAAATAAATGTTTAATTATGAGATGACTATAATCCACTCTAGTGCCAGGGCAGTAATGGAATTAATCTTTTTTTATTTGTTGAGCCAATCAAAACCTCATAAGCAGGGCTACGTGATAATATATTAATTATGATAGTTATAATTACTATGATAGAGCAACTAATAGGTAGTGAACAAATAATAATAATTAATTGTTCAGGTGGTTCCATAATGGAGCATTTTCTTGGCATGGTTTTGGTTTATAAAAGTCAATGCAAATCATTAAATAATGGTACTGAGGATCATTCTTCACTCATTGTTAAAGCATTTCTTTCCTGTAGAGCAGAGTGCCTTACAGGATGAGAATGCACCAAGCACAAGCAGTCACACAATAGATTGAGGAACATGACATCCAATTGAGAATTTGTGCGTTGTTCTAAAATGGCTGAGAGCATTTTTCCCCACCTTCAACTATTCATGGATTGATTGACTCATGGAAAAAATCATTGGCATGGCATTTCTCCACACTCTCATGGTTAATAATGGTCATATTAGCCACATGTTACTTACATGTGGCTTTTTTTACATTGGCTTTTCCATTTTTTTGTTACCTGTGTATTTCCTCTGAAAGAGGAAGCATTTCACTGTGAATGAGTATTGTGTTTGGAAGATGTCAGGGCTGTGCTTACATGAATACTGTACAGAATTTACTGTTAGAATTAGCTTTAGCAATCTGTTGCCAGCAGGTATGAGGGTTGTGTCAGGAAATGATTTTTGGAAAAGCAACAAGACCTACTTCAGGTGATCTCTAAGGGAGGAGATAATTGAGTTATTCTAGTCAAGTGAATAATCGGACAAAAGATAATAGTTCACCCACAGATAGTTTTGCATATTTCACTGCCTTGGTTTTAAATGGATACAGTTTAATATTTTAGAGCAAAAGGATATGTCAGCGGTCTGTATCAAGAATCACTCACAACACTGCAATATCCAAGATAATCACCCATCAGTCCAGGAATAATTCAGGAACTATGACTGAAAACACACTGAATAAGCCACAATGCCCATTTTCTCTAATGATGAGTTCTCAACAAGCCAAGTGCAAGTCCAACAACTCCACCTTTGTCCCAATATTTGGCATATGTGCAACACTACAGCTACCATACCTATATTTAATCTAGTTTCCTCTTTCCAGACAATACGGACGATCAGCCTACTACTTAAAGGGTAATTCCACCCAAAAACAACATTAACCTTATTGAACAGATCAAGGTGCAACTAATTAAGTCTTTCTTTGTGGCTGGCCAAAAAAAAAATGTACAGAGTTATATAAAGCAGAAAATTCGATTACAGAAGCAATTTTTCTGGGCTAGTGCGTTAGCTGTTGTTAGCAACGGGTTTCTTGGCATAAAACAAATTGGCTTTTAAATATGTTTGCCATGGAGTAAGCCAGTGGTTCTCAACCCTGGTCCTGGGGACCCCCTGTGTATGCTGGTTTTCGTTCCAACCACAATTGCAATACCAGAATTTTAACAAGCTGTTATTTTTTCTTAATTAGGTGTTTTTATTGTATAGAGAAAACACTTTAAACTCTTTACTCTCTTAAGCCACGTTATGTTAGCAATAGCTATGCATGCTTTGAAGAAAAAAATCCCATGTTCGTTATGCTTATTGTGTTATATTGCAAACAATTACAAAGAAGAGGTAAGAACTCAGGTGAATAGGCTCCTAATTAGGTAATTGAACACAAGTTTAAATTCCTTCATAATTTTTTCCTTAAACTTGTTAACACAATGCAGGTTTGGCTCGTTATCATTTGCTTTGTCTTTGAATTCTTCATTATTTACCAAACGGTTAGTTTTAGTGGCCATGTGTCCACAATTTCACCAATTATGAGCCAATTGATTCACCTCAGTCTTTAATTTGATCAGTTAACCCTATTTACTTTGGCCCATTTGGCCCAATTTTCGCCTAGTTTTTACTAGTGTCAATTAAGTGCCAATATCTCAAAAACTCTTCACTGCACATCCATGGTTGAAAGTTTCAATGAAAGAAGAGGCTTGTACCATTCAGAAATTTGCATCAGAATAAATTTATGTAAAAATGGTCACATACAGTTTATACATAATACACATAAAAAAACTAAAAAAAGTACAAAACGCCTTGTGTTTTTACAGTCTAGCACTGAATATTTCAACTTCAAAGTACTGGAGCAAGCCAGAATTCCTTACACTAGTGCACTGATATGTTGTCCACTTGTGTATAGAATTTGGTAAAGATATCTACAGGCTTTCCTTATCCATTGGTAATTTTTCCAAAACTGTGCCCAGTGTCCCAATATTTATCCGAACGTCTCCAAATATAAAACATGTGCATATCTTTCTGTCTAGGCATGTCAATCATCAGAAAACTTTATTTTTCTTTTAAAACATTTTTTGTAATACAGAATGTGAAGAAAATTAACCTACACATGTTTTGTGTTTATGTGTATGAGGGTATTCTCTTACAAAGCGTGCCCAAAAGTGCCCAAATACCTCTCCGAAAAGGATTACTTACCCTAATGTTATCCAACCAATCTGCTTTACATTTAAAATGGCACTGTACTTCAAAGTTAGATTTACCAGAGCCCCATAAGCCAGCAGAATAACAGGTTTATCTATAACAAGCCTTCAACTTGACATTTTACAGCAAAAGTAATGAATTATACATCACTATTTGGCAAACCTGTCTGTTACCACCTCCTACGACAGAGGTGTCAGGTGGGGGAGGGGTGTCTTCACTGTCCTCCCTGAAAAAGACAGATTCAAGTACATTACTAAGTAGAATCACTAAAAAATGAGAACACAAATTATCTCAAAAAGACATATGGCAAGTATTACAATTAAGTGGAAAAAAAAATTTTATTTTATAAAAAAAATAATATATATATATATATATATATACACACACACATATATATAATATATATATAATATATATATATATATATTATATATATATATACGTATATACATTAAAAAATCTTACATCCACAGTACGTCTGATATTAGCTCCAACATAATTAGCAATCGTAGCTAACTAGGATTTATGAATTAGTTTGTCAGCTTGCACGAACTAAATTACATTATTATAATGCTGTAATGTCTTGACTGAACCGTGAAATAAAGTACTGAGAATGGATGTCGTTTCATGCGTAAATTCAACAACTAGCCCTTGTGTTGGTTGCTGCAAAAAGAAACTGCGAATGAACTAGAAAACAAACAAAGAGCAGGCGCTCCTTACCAGCCTGTGACGCCATAGAAGCTAACTAGCGAACTCCTGCGAGAATCCATTTATCACCAAACTAAAAATACTCTAGATAATAGCGCTCCATACTGTTGATGATTATGATGATAATAATAATAATAATAATAATCATTTGTATTATACATTTTTAAAAACACTTACATGTCCAGGCACGGGTCCATGCCAGAGTCATTGCTCTGCCAGAACACAGACTTCTTCGCCTCTGGGACACTTCTTCACCTCCAAAACCAGAGCAACCGTGAAATAAGCGCTCTTCTTTCCACCGTTGATTGCCACGTTCGCGTATAAATGTATAAAATAATCGTAAACTTTGAAGCAGCAAAGACATCACCAGCGCAATTGCATCATACAGCTGCCCGTGTCTGCGTACAGAGAAAGACTGGTCTGTGACGTTTTTTCAGCTCACAAAAAAAGCTACACATTGCTAAATACATCGGGATAGACTGCAAACGTAATTGTAACAGCAATCCAGCCCATCCCCTTCATGATAAACTCAGTCAAAATGGCCACAGGCGTCATGTGATGCTGTAAACAAGTCAGGAGCGCACAGCCGATTGCCCTATGGGCTGTCTTTACGCGTGGATACAGCGCCGTTCACAGTCGCTTGAATATGACATATTTTACTTCGTTTGAAAGGGCAGGAACCCTCGTAGAAGATAATCTACGTGTTTTACGTTAGATCATTCCTGTAGCAGTCTAGTAATGCTTTTACGCAACGGTAGTAACGTAGTACAAACCCAAAAGCGAAGGGTACGCACTGTGGAAATTGAGACTTTCCTGGATAATGGATAAATGGGTTACGAAAAAACGTTGAGGATTCTTCAGAAAAGGGTTATAACTGCATAACCAGGTATCGTATTTGGTTGCTTAAACATGTTTATCAAGAGAATTTGTAGAAAATAAAATGTATTTATACAAAACCGGAAGTATATCGGTTGTATGCATACTGAAGTGAGCACGGGAAAAAAACACCTAATGTTTATTTATACAACTTTTCAATAATATACAATTGTTCCTGAATCGGATCTTGATTTTTTAGCGTGTTGAAATGGTACCAAGAGCTTTTGTGATACGCATTTTATTGCCTGTGACTGCGGCGAGGTGAAGGCTGTAAACAAATAAAAAAAGTGGGTTGGGCTATTAGCACCCTGCTGCTTTATGGCTCTGTAGTGTAACCTGAGAGCTGATAAGCATATAAACGAATGTGTTCGCAGGCTGTGACTGTTTTTAACAAATTTGCATCGAAAGTTCCGTGTTTTATTAACGCTTTAATTTAGAATTCAAGAGAAATATGAACACTATAAAAAATGTAGACGGATACGTCCCACCACTAGGGGGCCAAAGCCTATAGAGTTAAAACATTTTTTACCTCCTTTTAATTGTTTACAATACAGCACAATGTGAATATTGGACTTTTATTCTTCATGGCATGCATAGCTATTACTAACATAATGTGGCTTAAGAATGTAAATAATCCCTCTAAACATTAAAAACACCTAATTAAGAAAAATTAACAGCTTGTTAAAATTCAAGTATTGCAATTGTGGTTGGAACGAAAACCAGCATACACAGGGGGTCCCCAGGACCAGGGTTGAGAACCACTGGAGTAAGCTATAGTAGCGAACCTTGCATTTGTTAGTGGAAGGAGGGCAGATATCGGGGTGACCCTTACGCAACAGAAATATATTTTCCATGTATGGAGATCCAATATATTGACATTCCAGGTTTTTCATTATTTTGGTAAATTAAACACTGTTCTGACAATATTTTCAGCATGTAATTACATACAACATTGATATGAAGAGATGACACAGGCATATGTTTGATATTAATATTATCTTTGTATGTATTGAAAAATATATTTAATAATATAATTGCAATGTCTTGTGGAATATATCAAATAATGTATTTGCAATATATTGAAGAATATAGATTATTGCCGCTTTTCATATAATGTAAAAAGTATTGCCATATATTTTCGAGAGATATATTATTTAGTCATATATTTTAAATATATTTTCAGTTATATATTTTTAAATACATATCAGCATATATTACCAATGTATTAACAAAATTGATAGAATATAATTTAAGAAATATATTATGTATAGTTTTATATTGTCCCATATATTATATAATGTATGTATGTATATATCCAATGTGTATTTCATACAGTTACTAATATATTTAAAGCAGCATATATTGGCAATATATAAACAAAATTGTTCCCATATATTTTACAATGTATTCACACACACACACACACACACACACACACACACACACACACACACACACACACACACACACACACACACACACATACTTTCACACACATATATATATATATATATATATATATATATGAACCCATTAATTTTCTGTCATATCTAGTACATTCACTCACATACCAGTTTCTTGAATAGAGATTTGAGTGTAAAAACTACTCATGGTCCCAAGTTTAAACCATTAAAAGTTTATTTAAAGAGCAAATTCAAGTAATGTACAAGTACACCAATTAATCATTGTTCTCAAACAAAACAGCACAATGTTGGTGATCTGCTATCATGAGCGCTATACTCATGAGTGCATTTTTTTTAATTTTAACAAATCTTCCAAAAAAAGAAAAAAAAACGTGCAGGCTACCTCTATACACTGGATTTAGTTTTTAATTGATGCCGCAGTTCACAAATGCACGTTTATCACCTTCCTGATCTCTGACGGCTTTGATGCTGGGTGGTACTTCAACACAATGCCTACAGCAGAAAACAAATAAGTACATAAATAATAACACAAAGTAGACAAGTTCACTGCCAAAATGTAGTTGGGTTGGGCAGTATGATGGTATTATCCTCTTAATACCAAGGGCAAAATATACCAATTTTCGCCTGTTTTCACTAGTAACCAACAAAGCTGTTTATCTCAAAAACTGTAAAGGCTACAAATATGGTTCATAGCTTTTATTAAAACAGAGAACTTCACTATTATGACTAAGTAGTCATAATTCATATGCATACACTTCTTGCTACTTAACTACAACAATTTATGCACAGAAATTGTGAAAACTAAAAAACGGGTACCTACATTCAAATTTCTGATTTTTTACCTGATGAGCTACAAGAGCTATGGAGGAAATAACTCCTCTTTGTCATTCCTCATGCTGCCTATCTCTGCTAATAATATGGTGTCAATATTTCGAACCATTCAAATTCTACAGAGCTTTTTTTCAGGTGAACCATTTTGGTTACCAAAGTTGGCACAAATTGTGCAAAATGGCAAGGTTGCAGAAAAGTCTCAATATGATTTATTTTTTAGGTTTTACAATAAAATCTATAATAAAATATATAATAATAATTGGCAATAAAAGTTCATTTTTAGATGTGTTTTTGGTGTGTTTCATATTACACAACTAACTAGCCTATCTGTGGTCCCCAAAAAGCTCTCTAAACCCATGTAGCCCTTGTATTCCACCAGAGCCTCATTAGCCAGAAATGAGTCCAGGTATATGCATTTAAAAATGGATATAAAATCAAATGTCCACCCTAGATAAAATAAACCCCTGCATAATAATCAACAACAACAAACTCATCCTCATGTTATCTCTCCCTCATGTTACATCATGCATAAATTGCTCATTTGTTTACCTGCACAGCCTGCTGTAGGCTACTGCATACAGAACAATTTACTCATGTGGAACAAAACAAACCCTTAAGACGCCATTTCATTCAAAAGAAACTCGGAACAGCTCGTCAGACACAAATAGATAGCTAGCTGCTATGTGTAATTTTGCTGGCTAGCTTGCCATTTTTACAATATAGTAATGTTAGCTATATTCATTTAATTCAGAGGGATTAGTTTTATACATAACAGTGAATTCGCACTGGTATACCGGCAAAATAATCTGTTACCTTACATCACTGCGTCACTGAGACCGCAAAACCATATTTGGGCTAGGAGCTGCTGCACGGAGAAACTCCTGAATAACCTAGACATAACTAACCAAAAATTGTATGAAAGAGACTGTAAAGTAAAAAGATAAACAGCACAGTTACCTTATGAATTGTGCTTTGCTAAACGGAATATAGCGAGCTACGCTACAAGGTAAAAACAATGCGCCATCTTGGTTCGATAATTACGCTTGGTCAGAGATTTTCTTGCCTGCTCCTCTTACGCCGGGCTGCATTTCCTTGATTTACGACGGCTTTGTGTTGAATGAGGGCTTGTCTGAAAGATAAGAGTCTTGGCTATTGGCTGGAATATTTGACAGACAGTTTTAAAACCCAATGGAAATAATACTCGGAGTGGAGGCGGGTCGATGAGAGTTTTTCCCACTTCAGATAGGCCTATTGTGCTATCAGTCAAAGAAATACACCCAATTGACAACGGTTTTGCATAAATCTCTGCAATCAAGTACAAAATCACTCTGGCTAAAATATACTAAGCTACGGGATTGGTACTCCAGAAACTGGCTGAGTTTCACAACGGCAAACTGAACACAGCCGAACTACCCGTAATGAAGTGCAGAAAAGCACAAGTCGGTTTAAAATTGGAAAAAAATCATGTACAGCCGTATGAAATTTTAAAGTATTTTTTCTTGAAGCCTAAACGTATAATGATTTTTCAAACCAAAGTTTTGTGAAATACAATTAAGCAGAACAGCACATTGTTTATGGTGTGACATCAAGCTGCAATACATGTTTGAGAATTAGGTCATAGGGTCACACTTGTTTTTCCCACCGGTCAGGTTGGACTTCAGGAGCACTTCTATTGGAAAGAGGCCCAACAACAGCACTCGGGTCATCCCGCTTGCTGTTGCCTGCCCTTTAGCAGTCTCCCAACAATGTGATGACACTGTGACATTGCAATCATCCCCAAGCTTGACCTAAAACAAACAAAGAAAACACACACACACAAAACATAACATTACCATATTGTCATGTTTAAGGCAACATATAGAATATAATAGTGCAATTCAAATTCACTAAAGAAATTGATGTCAGTACATTGAAACAGAGTGAAAGACAAATACTGCAATAATAAAATAAATATATGTAACTGATCCACAATATAATGTAGGCATATGCTTCCACGACACATCAGCATGTAAATACAGCATTTGATGGAGAGCGCTACACAATGACTGGATTGGACATGCATTTTACATGTGTACATTTCCATGTATTGACCGATTAATGCTTTTCTTTCCACATTTATTATGGTATGTATGTATTCTATTATTTATTATTGCTTATATTATTTAAGTTGTTGCAATATGTCCTCCATACAAAGTAGACTACTAACTTCAGATTTGACATTTGTTTTGCACGGTGTCCTCAGTGTGACTCTCTGGACTTGTCTCTGAACCTCTGTTGAGGATCTTTCTCATATCCGCCAACAGGGTGGGAACTTCTAAAGGAAATAAACAAAATAAAAAATAAATTCCAATAGTGATAGTGACCAAGACAATTAAAGGGATAGTTCGGAATTTTGGACATAATGTCTCAATTACGACTTACCCATGATGTAGTTGATTGATGGAAACCATTTTCAGATAATTCCATGCTGTCCCTTCTTTTGGACATACACACATTGCTAATGCTAGTGCAACTCTAAGGTAACTGCTAGCATCCACTACCAAACGCACTTAAACACTCCACAGTGCAAATAACGACGACAGTCTATCTGGGTTATTTTCAGTGATTATACCATAATTTTTTAAGTCAAACTATCGTTGAATCCTTTACTTTGTGCTGACCTATATTCTCTGTGGAAGTACGGCGGCGGAGCGATACTTTACGTTACCTACGAATGTAGTGCCGGCACTGGTCGACTACAACAACAAAGAAGAGCAACAAGTTGCAATGGCCACGTTCGCTCCGCCGCCGTACTTCCACAGATAATATAGGTCAGCACAAAGTAAAGGATTCAACGATAGTTTGACTTCAAAAATGATGGTATAAACACTAAAAATAACCCCGATAGATTGTCGTCGTATTTTATTTGCTTTGGGTGCACTGTGGAGTGTTTAAGTGCATTTGGTAGTGGATGCTAGCAGTTACCTTAGAGTTGCGCTAGCATTAGCAATGTGTGTATGTCCAAAAGAAGGGACAGCATGGAATTATCTGAAAATGATTTCCATCAATCAACTACATAATGGGTAAGTCGTAATTGAGACATTATGTCCAAAATTCCGAACTATCCCTTTAATATGTACCCAATCACTAGTAATATTATGCAATACCACCCCCATCTTCTGTGGAGATTTCTCTATAGAAAATAGAGAAGTATGGCAATATTACTTGCCTTCGAATAAGCATACTCCGGAGTTTTGAGTTTTCTTTACGTAAGGTGTTGACTTGACCTTGCAGCTCTTTGAAACGACCATCATCACTGCTCTCACTTGCCATGCAAGGTGAAGGTGCAGGACTCAAGAGAACAGGGTTCGCTTTGGAGAGAATTTCCTGTTCTACTTTTTTGGATGTTTCAAGAGTATGTTTCTGTAAAGATAAAAGAAGGAAAACAGTTGTGTAATAACACTATAGAAGTAAGCTTTCTCTTGTTCCATTGGTGCATTATACCTTGTATGTTTTTCCCTTTACACTATAATGCGTACAAGGATAATTCACCTAAAATTAATATTTTCATATCTAATAACCCATGCCGGTTTCTAAATTCAAAATAAATAAATAAGAAAGCAGTAGTAATTATTTTCCTAGCTCCCATTCAGCAAATTTTTATTCTCATTTTAATATTCCATATGTGGTAGCTAAGTTTGTGAGATATTAATTCAAGAATTTACCCAATGCAATCAATATAGATATTGTCTTTATATACTAGCAAATTGAACGTAAAATTAAAAGTGTAATTTATCAGGTAAAATGAAATAGCATCAAGGTATAATCGACCAAAGCTGTTCGGGACCCTGACTTCCATGTGGAAGCCAATATTAGCCACAGAAAATCAGAAATCAATAGGCAGTCTGCAAAATATTACTGACCCAGAGACTACATAATGTTACAGGTAAGACCATTTGGGTTAACAAACGTTACGTTAATTTATCCATTAACCTCAAGTGTTCTGTATCAGCTTGGCAATTTTAAATAGAAAGCTAACCTTAGAATAACATTAACCAACCTTTCTTTCATTGCCAGATGGAGACGGTGATGTCTCCCTGTCCCCTTCCTCCTCTTCATTGAACTGAAGCCGCTTCGGTTTTTTAATGGTTCTGCGACTCATGGCCGGCGAGGAATTTGTCAGGGAGCAGTTAACATTAGCAGGTAAAATCAAAAAGCTAGCTAAAGTGAAGTAGCGTATAGCTTCGAACCCAACACCGTAACTTTATCTTAACGTTAACCAACCGAAATAACGATTAAGCACACAAAATGTTTTGTCAATAGGCTAACGTTATGTTAACAAGAAAAAACTAAAATTACGCCGGCAATCGGCAATCTAAATTGAATCTTAACTTACCTGATGATTTAAGTATTTTGGAGCTCTCAACTGGCCAGCCATTGATGGGCTTCCTCGTGCTTGAGCGGCACTCAACTAGATACGATCCATTTGCTGTCGACTACACTAATGGCGTCCTTGTCTGGACCGTTTGTCCATGTAATTAAAGCGAACTTCGACATTAGCCTAGTTACACAATTTTTACTCACTAACAACGTCGTCAACGACAGAAGATGGCGGCGGGCCGGGTTGCGTTCAATCCACCGAGATAGAACGGTTCAATCAAAGAGGGTAGGCGGAGCATAAAATCTTTGGTTAAATTAATTGGGCCTCGCAGCACGTACGTGCGTAAGTACATGCTCCGGGTTGCTACCGTTAGGGAGGTCAAACCCGTTTTCGTGATTTTTCAGAAAACATATTTTGCCAGCTTATTTTTAATGTATATTGTCCTAAATGCTACAATATAATCAAATAACAATATATAAATCGCTAGCTTGTCAGAAAAAGGACGTTTGTTCGCTTTAAAATTATTTAAAAAATTAGCCTGTTTCACTTCCGTGTAATCACTCTCGTTGGACGGAAACGTATCATCATCTGTGCTGCTTTTAGGATACCGTTATCCTTATTTTTTCAACAACAAGAACCGATATTTTGTGGTATTCGTACAGGAAAACTAATATACTCTACACATTTACTTACATATATTGTTATGGCGTGTTGTATTTAATTAAATATGTACTCCCAAAACGCCATACTTGCCAAACGTCTCAGTTTCAAACTTGGCGGGTCCCGCGGCTTCAGAATTCCACTGTATTCGCAACAGTAACATTGATTAGCCTACTTAATGCATCTGGGTCTGACCCATGTTCCCTTTTCATGTTAATTAAAAAAAACACCCATTCGCAATATTAAAATGCTTTATACCATACTGTAGACAAGATTTTGATGAAGATCTACATGTAAAAATGTCGTTGTTCATATGGAGTTTACCGGCGATATGGTCCAGAGAAAAACATAGCAGCTAGCGACTTTAGCTGGCACTGGTTATCAGAATTCTCCGTTTTTGGATTCGGAATCTATAAGGTGCATGTTCCCTTTTCATGTTAATTTTAAAAAAACACCCATTCGCAATATTAAAATGTTTTATACCATACTGTAGACGATATTTTGATGAAGATCTACATGTAAAAATGTAGTTGTTCATCTGGAGTTTACTGACCTAGCCACATCAGAAAACATTTCAAAGCGCCTCTTTGCCAGCATATCTTGGACCAATCGCATTTGAACAATCGGCATGATGTCAAGACAGGGGTTGGCCACAATTTGAATAACATTTCATTTCACTATTACAAAATCCCTTCTGGGGTTATTTCGAATAAGGTGGCGAGCGCCTTATTTTTTTGGTGTCATTTTGCTTCTGAAGTGGCTGTAGAAAGTCCCGCAGGACGCGCAGCACATGTAACGTTTTCAGGACACTTAAATAGACGAAAGTATCGATACATACCGATCGATTAACACCTAAAACATTTCACAGTGAGTTTTTCTTGTAATAAAATGTGTATTGACGACTTCAATGTGGTTGGATGTTTTATAATGACCCCATTGATTTCGGTACAGCGTTAAGTATAGGCACAAATGCTCGTAACAGAGTCAAATTAGCATAATAATGTCTGGCTTCTAAAGTAAAAAAAATAACATTGTTGAAGTGTAAGTACACTTCTGAAACAAATGAATAGCTTCATCTACTCTCGTTTAGTAGATTTCCTTGTTAAATGACATGTTGAAATGAGCCCAGACGTCAATTTTGTTTTTTGTTTTGTGTGTGGAATGCCACGAGTCCAGAGTCGAAGCCATCCAAACCACAAGGGATTTCAGATTTAAATGAGCTAACTTAATTGACAGTAGTTATGGCCAATTCAAAAACTCTTACTGAGGAGGAGATGCTTGCAATTAGAGACAAAGTCACAATCATTTCAGACACCGTTGTAAAGTTCACTAGAGTTGAGAAAAGAAACAGTTTTACTGTACAGTTACTGTAATGGGGCGTGACGTGTGAGGAAGGAGGAGCCAAACGCAGCAAGGGGATTCTTAAAGCCCTAGGGCCACTAAGGCGGGAAACCCCGCAGATGAGGGAGGAGACAATACAACGAACACACACACACACACCACAGCTACAGACCGGCTCACTGTTACGAGTAGAAGCACAAACGCCTGGTTTCACAACAAGAAAACCCAACAAGGCGAAAGGGAACAAAGAACTGCTACCCCATACTTCTACAAGCTAAGTAACTAAAAAATTAGCCGGAAATAGAACGCCCTGCCTCGATAACGAGACGCATAAGAACAGGCGAGTAGCACAATGGCACAAACAAAACACACAACAAACACAGAAAACGAATACCTATTGGTATAGGAGGAGGCGAAGGAACAGAGATAACGTTCCGTGGCTACTTCCATAAGCAGGCAGTCACATGCAGAACATAAAGGAGGTAAACGCCCGATCTCCCCAGGGGGGAAGAAACATTTTACAGGCGAGCCAACGGAGCACCGCAGTCCCATAGCCTTACCAGCAAAATGACCAAGCTTAAAATAGAAAGCCACGCCCAAGCCTCTCAGAAAGGAGAAATGCAACGAGGCGAAGGAACAGATAATTAACGTTCCACGGCTTAGATTGAGGCTCGCAGTCAAACGCAAACATGTCCAAAACATCGCCCGGTCTCCCTAAGAGACTAATTGCACCGAAGGGCGAACAGAACTACAGTTCTGAACAGAATCGCCCAAATCTCCATACACGGAGAAAGAGCACAAAAGACGAAAGGACAGCTGCACCGAAACTATCGGCTATCTGACTAACACAAGCACAAGCACAAACACAAATACAAGCCCTGCCTCTCAGTAAGGGGAAATGTAACGAAAAACCCCGACTCACAACAAAGGGGAACGTAGTCCATGAGAAGGAGACAAAACAGGGAATAAACGTACCAAAGCTAGGCTACTCACTGGCTCACCGTAACACGGAAATGAGTAGAAGCAAACGCCAGGACTCTCTGTAAGAACCCTTAACAGGCGAGAATGGAACAAAGAACAGCTACTCTATACTTCTACGAGCTAAGAACTAAGTAGAAGCGAAACGCCCGATCTCCCTATGAGACGACATGCACCGAAGGGCGAACAGAACTACAGTTCCGAACAGAATCGCCCAAATCTCCATACACGGAGAAAAAGCACAAAAAAGGCTAAATAGAGCAGAGATCCGCGGTCCCATACTTCTACGAGATAAGTAACTACCAAGCCAGCAAGAAATAAGCCCTGCCTCAACAAAGAGACGCCAAAATAGGCGAGTAGCCCAAATGGCACGAGTAACCCACAGCCAACAAAAACACCACAGTACAAAACAATGAACAAACAATCTCGAAGCCCCGAACGAAGGAAACGGTAGGCTTATATATCTCTCCAGGTGACTATACAGGTGTGGGCGCTAACAGCAGCTCCGCAATCTAAGCAGGGTGGAGCAAGCATTCACCAAAAGAGCAGCGCCCCCGCGTGGCCACCAAGGAGAACGACCGCATAGGCAAAAAGGGTTAAAACCATGACAGTTACAAAGCGGTGACATTATAACAGTTTACTCATACATGCTGGTTGAGGAAGAAGAAATCAGAAAATGCTTTGCTCTTGGCAGACTGTATGACAGAGCAGTACAGTTGTTATGGAGAATGTTGTGTGTTTGAAAAGAGAAATAAGGGGAAGGAAGAAAGTTTTTGATGTGACTATGTTTAAGGGAAAATGTGTACTTACAGATCTCCCACATTATGCATGCATTTTTGCGTGCATTCCACCACGATACGGTATTGAAGACTGATTCTGCTGGCCCTATGAGCACTATGAGCTCTACCAGAGCGTGCTTGGAAATACATATTTCAACAAGCATTTTGCAAAGGTATCTGTACCACATATTTAGGACCCATATTACAATATTACAGTTTTTCTCAATTATACTATAACTAATTTATCAAAACTATAACACAAAACCCACACGGTCAACTCTTTTTGCAAAACTTCATATATCTATTGTCAAAATCAAACACTATGTTAAAAACCATGCACTCAGCCCAAGACGACATTTTTCCTCCAAATAATACATACTAGTCAACAAATGAATACAAATTATAAATGCCAATTACACACTAGTGTAAAAATGAAAGGCACTATTACCATGATATTAGTTAGCATCAGTATTGTTTGAGTACTGGCCAACTCAAATATAAAAAAAAAAGAAAAAAAAAAGCTGATTATTTTTCCAAATTACAAAAATGTAGTAGAGACCATTTAAAATAAGAAACAAACATGAAATGAAAAAAACATGAAAATGAAAAAAATTAAACGCTACTGTACTGGGAGTAAACAAAAAATGTAAATGTAAAAACCAAGTAAAACCAAAAATAACTGAGTTTTGATATGTTACAGTTAATAACAATAGAGCAGATCTACCTATTCTCATTTTTACAGTTTTTCTCAATTGTTTACACACAAAAACTGGAACTTATGACACAATGACCACAACCTGTAACTCATGTGCCAACTCCCTAAACCAATTCTGCTGAACTATAAACACATTTCCTGCTGTAGACCCAGATTTCAATTCTAAACCACACTTTCTTCAAAACACTACACACAATACTCTCTATTTTGCACACTCTTCATCAATGCCAAATCTCCTTGTGTTCAGACAGAACACACTGCCATTCAAATGGCAAGACTTCCATTTCCAAGGCCGTTGTGCAATTTCCAATCAAAGCTTGAGCAATATAAGGGCCACAGGTGAGCTCCTGGTTTGGAGAACAATGGATGGCAACATTGAAGTGAGAGGTGATCAGAGAGGCAGAGGAGTGAGAGTAAGAGGAGGATGAGGAAGAGGAGGACGAGGAGGAGGAAGAGGAGGACGAGGAGGAGGAAGAGGAGGACGAGGAGGAGGCATGTGGCGATATAGCTCCTGAGGCATTTCAGGGCTGGATTCGCCATACTAGGCGATACTTCCCCCGCTGCTTGGCCAGAGAGAACATAGCCTGTGATGTCGATGAGGTCCTGTGGCCAGACAGGAACCGAAGACAGGATGCAGCCTAGTTTTTTTGTCCTTTTTTAATTTACATTTTTCTTTCTTTAATTTACATTTTTCTCGGACTGTACTGGCCTATTTTCTATTGTTTGTTCTGTGCAAATCATTTACACATCCAGTTGTGTTTGCTGTGATGTATAGGCTACAGCACTTTTGGAAAAAATAAAGAAATAATTTTGTTGTTACTGTATATTTGTGTATTGTTTTATATTTGAGTAAAAACATTATACAGTAATATTTTACAACAGGAGTAAGCGTACAGTAACACTGAACATGAAAAGGCATAATGCTCCTGATAAGGCCTTCATACTGGTGTTTTCCCATTCATAGTAGTGTTTTCCATTCAGCACATCAGTGTTCAATGGTTCTTAGAAATGTCTACTCATATGATGGTCTGTGTTTTGAGAAAATGAGGTATGCTTTCAAAAAATGTGTGTAAGCAATTGAGAAAAACTGTAAATGTTTGTCAGCCATTGTTCCCCACATACAGGAGAGCTCACATTTTGCCCTTTTATTTGTGCTTAAGCTCTTCTTGCTGATTGAATTGTTTTACCTGTGAAGAATGTGTATGTTCATTGATAATTGGAGTTTATAGTTTTTAATGGCAGTGTTTTTCATGTGAAAACAAGATATATACCTTTTGAAAATTGTGCCTAAAACAAGAGAATTGTGTGAAGTGTATCCAAAAAGTGGTAAAGAGACTGAAATTTGTGTTTAAACAAGCAAAATAGCGCTTATAGTTTTGAAAGAAATTGTCTATCTTTTGGCACATAAACTTAATGTTTTATTAATGGGGTCATAACACCAATTTTAGTGTATAAACAATTGAGAAAAACTGTAACAACTGTCATTACAAATATATGGTGATGGGTGACTGGATGTTGATTCAAGGTACTCTCTGGATTTTCAAGTATAGCTACACTGTCTGTAAACCCTTATATCCCAATGCCACTTATAGCAAACAAGGACATATACGACACGTGTATTATGAATATGGGTATATGAAATTATCAAAAAAATAAAATGGATCTGAAGATTGTCCAATAGGGATTAGGGAGGTGAGTTGTTTAAAAAAAATTATTTAACTTTGAACAAAGGATTATCGTAAAAATGAAATGTATGTTTTCTGTAACGTTCCACTCCCGTCCTATTGTTTCTCCATGTTTTCCCTTTCCCCCTGTCTTGTCCCCCTGTCTCCATAGTCCGTTTTCCCCCTTGCTGCAGGTTGGGCGTGGTTTCCCGTTTGTGTCACTCTGTTTCACTGCACTTATCTCAGCCTATCCCATTTCCCCGTTTCGCATGCATTCCACACTCTCCGCTCTGTTAATCACTCTCGCATACATTCACACGCGGCACCTAATTGTTACCAATTTAATGTTTGCATTTAGTCACCCGGTGTTTTCTGTCCTGTGCCAGTTCGTTAATGCTCTTTGTCTGAAACCTCTGGCCCTGTCTGGTTCCTTGTCTAGTTTACTGCCTTAAAGTCTTGTTCTGTGCCGGCATTTACTCACCCTGCATTTCTGCCTAGTCAAAGTCTGTTCAGTCTGGAACAGCACTTCCCGCTGTTCATTGTCTCGTCTCGCTATACTAACTCTGTCTGCTTCAGTCTGCCAGCCTGCAGTCGTCTGTAATCCCTGCCTGTGTTCCGGTTTCCCTGCCTCCCACCTGACGTGTGTGCATGCAGCCTGGGCTCCTGTTCCTCCACTCTGCGGCGGTGCCCGCTTTCTGCCAGTGTTGCGGTGCTGCTGATGTGCTGTCGCTCCTGCCTCTGCTGTCGCTGCTGCCGGCCTGCTGTTGCTGTGCTGCTACTGCCCTGCTGCCACGCCTGCGTCCTGCCCGGACCCCGCTCCACTGTGCTGCTCTACCGCTCCTGCTCATCCCCTGCTCCACCAAAGCGGTTGTCCGTCTCCATAACCTTCCCTGGCTTCTCCTACTCCCACTGCTCCCCCGCAGCATCATACCTGGACTGTCTGTCATTCATGTTCTCCCTGTGCTTCAGGAGTTTGGTCGAAGCATAATTTATTAGAGCTACGCGCTCTGTTGTCAGTCTTGCTCATCCAGTTCCGGCATGGAACACTAACCACCTTTTGCCTTTCTCCCCATGCTCAGGACTACCCTGATCATAATAAAGTATTGAGTTTTGGCATTCCTGTGTTCGAGTCGTGCATTTGGGTCCAGTCCACTTCCGGGGTCGTAACATTTTCAGTATTAAGTACCAAGTCTGTGTACACTATTATGTGAATAAAAGTATGAATTATTAATGTATTTGCCTTCATTTATACACTTGTAAATTTCATAATTTTATTATATTTTTTTGTTTCAGATTTTTTCCCTTTTTCTCACAATTTAGTTGACAGTTGCACCCCTGTTCTAATTCAGTTCCCCCCAGTGTAGCAACCGCTAGAGAATCACCGCTACACAACCCCGTAAGCCGGTGGTAGGAGGGAGGGCGCCACGCCCTCTCCAGGGTGCGACTCCTCAAACTCCTGACCGCAATTCCAATTCAACCAGGACCATTTTTTGTGCAGCGATTCTCTCCGACCCTCACCCCCCACCCGGGAGCAGCCGCCAATTGCCGCTCCCATAGGGCACCGGCTATGCTCGGATCTGGCAGGACCAGGTCGCGAACCCCGATCTTCAGAGTACAACCGCACCAACTGAAAGTCGCGGCGGCACACTTGTAAATTTCTGTCAAGATGCTTAAGATACTGTATATGAAGAATAGAATGATTGGCGATTATATTTTGTAATATATTCTTGAAGAAAAATTATGTATTGCAAAATATATGTGGAGTCCTTCCATATATTCAAATGTATTTTTAAATATATTACATGATATTCTTCAATATATGTTTGCTCCGTAAGGGATATAAATGTGTCGTTTCCATGTTTTTACCAACATCAGTGCGTTCGAGTTGCACTGGGAAAGTTATATATCGACAGCCTCATAACAAAAGTGCCTAAGTCATTTTTTGGACATTTTGAGATTTTCTGCCTAAATCACTTGATTCATCATTCGTCAAAAGTGTAAAATTGCTCAACTCACTGCAGGTCGCTGTGCACTTCCTGAACCGCTTTATGCTATTCTGGCTAAATCCACGATTTGATTTAGGCAGATTTATTTTTGCCTTTTTCTCAAGACTACAAAAAATGACTTAGGCACTTTTGTTATGAGGCTGTCGATATGTTTAATATTCTGTATCGGCATGTTGGTCGATACAAAAGCATTTCATACTGAAAAACGGGAGGTCGGGGTTTATTTTCCAACATGGATCCGGGGTGCGTAGCCTAGCTAAGTATTACAGACTTCTGGCTAGGCTGGCTAATGTTTCCACGATACCAAATGTAGATAAAGTGCCGTATTTCCCCCGTTTTTCTGGAGATTGAGCTGATGATGGTGGTATTTTCTCAGTATAACTGTTACATTAGTGGCTAACTTGCCAGAGAGTTACGTGGCCTCTCTAATCTCTAAGTCTCTAAATGCTGCAGACAGGCAGGCACTACACTAGCAGTAAAATGCCAGCCCCTTGGCCTCCACTTCTGCATGTTAAAAATATAAGCAGACATGAGACCCGGAACCTTCTCAAGTTGTGAGGGAACGCCCTACCCTTTCATTTAAAAATCTTCGTGTTAATTTCATAATGACGGAAAATGCAAATATGCTGCAAACAAAATAAGTAGGCTAGTTGAATTAAATTTAAAATACTTCATTGGCATGATCTGTTTGAATAACAATAATGCCAAAGGAAATTGTGAGATATATCAATAACCATTAGCCCAGTGTTGAGCCAAGGGGCAAAAATGCCCCAAATAAATCTATTTTTCCCCAGAAAGCACAAGGGCAGGGGCAAACAATGCCCCTAAAATATTTCCTGCAATATTCCAATATATATTCATTCCTGTCACTTTTCTCACTATCAAACACAGCTAAAACATGTTGGTCAATTGCATATGAATTACATGCATCCGCTCCTACGCCAAATCATGATATAGCCTACTCTGTGTCAGTATTTGAGTCTGTGTTATGTTTTTATGTTATATCTGTTTCGGTCATGTTTGTTTTTGTTTGTGTGTTATTATTTTCATTGGCCATCTCCCAGCCACGTGCTCATATGTTTACTTCCCCATTATGTCTGCCCCGACTTATGTGTCAGCTCCTGATTACTTATGTGTCTCACCTACCCTGCTGTTCACCTGTCTCTCGTTTGCTCGTTAGTCTGTGTATTTAAGTTCCACTCTGTCTTGTGTTCTCTGCGAGTTTGTCACAGTTGCCTGCTTTGCTCTGTTTTTCTACAAGCATTTCCTGACCCGTGTTTTGCTAGTTTCTTTGTGTGCCTGATTTCTGTTCTCCTGACTTTTTGATTGTTTCCTGACTTCGCTTTTTCGATTGTGTTTTTGTACTTTTGCCGTGATCACCTGGTTTTTACTACTGCCTGTTCCTGACTACAATTCTGCCTTTTCCTTGTGACTTTTGCCACTAATAAAATTTGATTTATTTTTCAAGTACTGTCTGCGCTTGAGTCCCTACTGCACCCTGACAGTATGAACTCGCCATGATGGACTCAGCGGACAGCAGCCAACTGAAGTCCGTTCTGGCCCGGCAGGGAGTGCTTTTGGGGCAGCACAAAACACAGCTAGACTCACTCAGCAGGACTCTCGAAACTTTCACTGGAAGCATGAATCATCTGACAGCACAGTTTCAACAGTTCCAGCTTGGAAGAGAAGCCACTCTGTCCAACCTGGTGCCAGCCCCTCAAGCCTCCGGGTCAGCGCCGGGAAGAGAGGAGATGAAGCGGGTGTTCGACCGTTCCCAGCAAGACCACAAGGCGGCCCGGGAGATGCTCCAGATTCCCTGAGAGGGAGGCCATGAACAAATACATACAGGAGTCACTGGCCGCAGGTATCATCTGTGCCTCTTCTTCTCCAGCTGGGGCGGGGCTATGTCCCTGCATCAACTACCGGGGTATCAACGCCATCACGGTAAAGAACCGTTACCCTCTTCCTCTCATGTCCTCTGCTTTCGAGTCACTACAGGGGGAGAAGATCTTCATGAAGTTGGATCTCCGCAATGCCTAACACCTGGTCCGTATTCGTGAGGGGGGTGAGTGGAAGACTGCGTTCAACACGCCCACCGGCTACTACGAATACCTGGTGATGCCGTTCAGGCTAACTAACTCTCCTGCTGTATTCCAAGCCCTGGTCAATGATGTCCTCCGTGACATGCTCAGTCAGTTTGTGTATGTTTATCTAGATGATATCCTGATCTTCTCCTGTTCCAGTTCTGACTATACTAACCATGTCCGCCAAGTTCTCCAGAGACTCCTGGAGAACCGACTGTTCGTGAAGATAGAAAAGTGTGAATTCCACCATGAAACTGTCTCGTTTCAGGGGTTTGTCATTTCCCCAGACGGCATCCTGATGGACTAAGGGAAGGTCCAGGCGGTGATGGAATGGCCCAGACCCGAGTCCCGACATGAGCTGCAACGCTTCCTGGGGTTTGCCAACTCTTACCGCCGCTTCATTCGTAACTACAGCTCAGTGCTCTGATGTCTTCAGCCAAGAGGTTCGCCTGGACCCCTGTGGCCGACAACGCCTTCCAGGACCTGAAGGGAAGGTTCGCCTCTGCACCCATGCTGATCCAGCCTGATCTCTGCAGTTTGTGGTGGAGGTGGACGCTTCAGATGTGGGAGTGGTTCTCTCACAAGTATCTCTTGCAGATGGCAAACTACACCCCTCTTCTTCTCACACCTTCTGAGCCCCACTGAGCGGAACTACAGCATCGGGGACCATCGGGGACCGGTCAAGTGGGCTTAGGAGGAATGGAGACACTGGCTGGAGGGCTCAAGCACCCCGTTCCTGGTCTGGACTGATCACAAGAACCTGGAGTATCTGCGGTCCGCCAAGCGCTTCAACCCCCGCCAAGCACGCTGGTCACTCGTCTTCGCCCGTTTCAACTTTACCCTCTCCTACCGGCCCGGCTCCAAGAACGGGAAGTCTGATGCTCTGTCCAGACAGACAGAGGCCTCTGAAGAACCCACTGAGAGGGACACCATCCTACACCATCCGGCTGAACTATTAGTTCAACATGTTTTTAAGCTCCATGGTCTGCCGACCGATGTGGTGTCAGATAGGGGGCCCCAGTTCACGTCTCAGTTCTGGAGGGCTTTTTGTAAGTTACTGAGTGCTTCTGTCAGTCTTTCCTCAGGCTTCCATCCTCAATCCAATGGTCAGACCGAGCAGGCCAACCAACAGCTGGAGACCGTGCTGCGTTGCCTTACCTCCCGTGATCAGGGGTCCTGGAGTCGCCAATTACCCTGGGTCAAATACTCAATCAACTCCATGCCGTCCGCCTCTACCGGACTGTCCCCATTCCAGTGCTGCTTGGGATACTAGCCCTCGCTGTTCCCATCCCAGGAGGTTGAGGTGGGAGTACCCTCGGCGGAGGCATTTGTCCGGCGTTGCCTCAGGACCTGGAAGTGCACCCATTCTGCTCTGCTACGCGCTTCTCGAAGGACCAAGCGGGCGGCGGACCGCCGTCGCACCCGAGCTCAATCAACTGTAATCGATCTATCGTCACAGCCCTAGTATGTCGACAGTGTACGTTTTCATATATTTCATACTTCTTAGGTGTACATAAGTGCTTTCATGGGTGGTGGTGTAAACCTAGGCCACATTTCCAGTATAGGCTACTCCTTGGATGGATGATTCCATTTCTAATCAACAAATTAAGAGTAGAATCTATGATGGTTTATGTAAAAATGAAATACCACTGTATTTATGCACTCCAGCAGCGATAGCCTATTTAGTTTTCAAGTGTGTACAGTTTTCTGTGTAAAATAATCAGCATCACGTACATAAATATATATACTATTGTGCTGCCCTTAATGCATTATAGACGTATAGCCAATGTCTAAACCTACTCTATAGCCTAATGCAGCAGTCGTAGGCCGCTTAGGAGTATGAATTAGGCTCTTTGAGAGAAGGTTTGAACCAATCTGCCCAGTGATGAGTACATGTTGTTTGAAATACAGTAGACCAACATTGCTACAGAACTGTATAACAGTCAGATATAAAAAACGCAGTACTGGAAATCTCTGATAATGTAGAGAGCTGATGTTTGGCTTGGTGGTGCTCATTTGAATTTCCTGTCTTTTGTAGCTTTTGACCAAGCCAAACTTAACACTTAAAACATAGCTTTTTGTTATTAAAACCCAGGGTTTTTTCTCCGGAAGGTGCCAATTTCTTAAAAAATTTTAATCATCACAACTATTGTTACACATCCACTTGAACGTTGAATAAACATAACTGAAGATTACACAATCATTAGAATATGTATAGCTACCGCTAGAAAGTTCAATCAATGTACCTTGAGAACACCCCAATAGACCAGAATCAGTCCAAATAACATTAAATATCATAACATAACATTACAAATTTCATAACACATTGGAAATAAAACAGATTGAATCATGACAAACAACAACAAATATATTGTAGTTAAATTTTAATTTTATTTTGTGCATTTTTCAAATTTGATAACTAATTTGTCCAAAATTCTACTTAGCTATAATGAAGTTTTTTTTAAAAACATTTTGCACTTAGAAACGCATCTTGTTGCGTCGAGGATCGTCTAGGCTACGCTCGGAATCAGATAAGCGTATCTTTTTTCATTGCTTTCAGCTGTTGTTAGTTAATAGAACAGATTGGAGTCACTCGGTAGCTTAGCTTATTTTGAATTGTTTGCAGTTAGTCTGTAGCTTGCTCGCTGTGATTGGGCCAGCTACCTGTCTTTTGTGTTGCTAATTAGAAGGAGTTGGAACCTGTTTCACCTGTGTGTATTAGCCCTGCAAGCAGCTGAGTGCAATTAAGTAACTGCATAAAGCTAAAACAGAGGCTGCCGTAACACGTAACACGGCAGCCTCGGCATCAATTTACTTGACTTGTTTGTTCTGATCTTTGCTAGGACCCTATCTAACCTCTTTTCACCACCTACCATGTGTCTAACCCCCATTCCTCTGTGCTCTATGCCTCGCCCCAGGAGGTCCAACCACTGCAGGCGCTGCCCGGCTAACCTGGTCTGCCCAACCCTGTCCTCTTATAAGGAACTTTCAGTGGTGGGTGGACTATGGAACTGCCGGTCAGCTGTCCAGAAAACAGACTTCATCACTGCCTACGCCAAGATGAAGTCCCTCCAATTCCTGGATCACCCCAGATAACACGGCCACTCCATCTGCTCTGTCTGATGGCTACTCCTTTTCGCACACCCCCAGGGCCTCTGGCCGAGGCGGGGGCACTGGTTTGCTTATCTTTCAGTCCTGGAAATTCTCCATGCCCTCTTTACACAGCCTAAATATCTCCTCCTTTGAGTTTCATGCAGTCACTGTAACTCACCCGTCTAAACTTAACATTGTTGTTCTCTACCGCCCTCCAGGTCCACTCAGCGCTTTCCTGGATGAACTGGACACTCTCCTGAGCTCCTTCCCTGAGGATGGCACCCCTATAATTCTACTGGGTGACTTCAACCTCCAGCCAGAGAGCTCCCAGTCATCCAGTGTCGCCTCACTCCTCCAGTCCCTCGCCCTCACCCAGTCCCCATCACCTGCCACCCACAAGGCTGGTAACCAACTAGACCTTGTATTCACCAGGAGCTGCGCCACGTCTGAACTCACGGTGACTCCGCTCCATATATCGGACCATTTCTTTATTTCATTCTCTCTCTCCTACCCACTCTCCCACATCTCTAACAACCTACCCCCTGTAACTTTCAGGAGAAATCTCGGCACTCTCTCACACACCTCTCTCTCTACCTCTGCTCTCTCTGTACTTCCTCCTCCTGCATCTTTTGTTAATTTGCCTATTGATGTTGCCACCTCCACCTTTAACTCCTGCCTCTCTCAGTCTCTCGACTCACTATGTCCTCTTGTCTCCTAACCAGCCCGATCATCACCCCCCTGCCCGTGGCTTACTGATCCTCTCCGATCCAGCAGAACCACGCTGCGAGCTGCTGAGAGAAAGTGGAGGAAATCCAGATCCCCAGATGATCTGGCCTCGTCTCACACTCTGCTGGCAGCCTTCACATCAGCAACTACGTCTGCTAAGGCGACATTTTACCAGACAAAAATTAATGCATGCATGTCTAACCCCCGTAAACTCTTTTCCACCTTCTCTTCCCTGCTGATCCCTCCTCCACCCCCCTCACCCTCTTCCCTCTCTGCAGATGACTTCCTGATCCACTTTGAGGAGAAGGTAGCCATGATCCGAAACTCCTTCACACATCCGGTGATGCCCCATATGCCCCATAATGAACCCACCGCTACATTTTCGTCCTTTAAGACTCTGGAGGACACAGATGTACTCCAACTTGTAACGCACCAGCATGCAACCACCTGCCCACTGGACCCCATCCCGTCAGCAGTCCTCCAGTCTATATCTGGTGAGGTCCTTCCATATCTTTCCTCCATTTTCAACACCTCCTTAACCTGTGGCTATGTTCCTGCTGTTTTCAAAACTGCCCGTGTTACCCCACTCCTTAAAAAACCTAGCTTAGACCCCTCTGATGTTAGAAACTATTGTCCTGTGTCTCTCCTGCCCTTCCTGTCCAAAGCTCTTGAACGAGCTGCCCTTAACCAACTGTCAGTTTTTCTCCACCAGAACAACCTGCTCGACCCTCATCAGTCCGGCTTCAGAACCGGGCATTCCACTGAAACCGCGCTCCTGGCTGTGACCGAGGCACTCGCCACTGCCAGAGCCTCCTTCCTCTCCTCTGTCCTGATTCTCCTTGACCTGTCTGCAGCGTTTGACACGGTCAACCACAAACTCCTGATCTCCACACTGGCTGAGATGGGCATCTCTGGAACTGCCCTCTCTTGGTTTACATCCTATCTCACAGATAGATCCTACCAAGTCTCCTGGAAGGGCTCTGTCTCTGCACCTCATCCACTTCTTACAGGAGTCCCGCAGGGATCTGTACTGGGTCCTCTGCTGTTCTCCATTTATACTAAGTCTCTTGGTTTGGTTATTAATTCACATGGCTTCTCTTACCATAGTTATGCTGATGACACTCAACTCTTCCTCTCTTTCCCTCCCTCTACCCCACAGGTAAAGGAAAGGATATCTGCTTGCCTGGCTGACATCTCTGAGTGGATAGCCATCACCTGAAGCTCAACCTCGACAAGACTGAGCTGCTCTTCATGCCATACAAGACCTCCCTGCTCCTAGACCTGTCCATCACCGTCGACGGATCCATGGTGACCGCCTCCCGCTCTGCAAGTTACCTGGGGGTGGTCCTGGATGATCAGCTGGACTTCAAAGAACACATCAGGGCAACGGCATGGTCCTGCAGGTTCCTCCTGTACAACATCAGGAGAATTCGGCCGTACCTGACCACTTACTCCACCCAGCTTCTTGTCCAGACCATGGTCACCTCACGTCTGGACTACTGCAACTCCCTTCTCGCAAGCCTACCAGCCTGCACCATTCTGCCCCTACAACTGGTCCAGAATGCGGCTGCTCGGCTTGTGTTCAACCTACCAAAGTTTTCGCACGTCACCCCCCTGCTGAGGTCACTCCACTGGCTGCCGGTCGTGGCCAGGATCAGGTTCAAAGTTCTGACCCTGGCCTACACTGCAGCGAAAAGGTCAGGCCCCTCCTACCTACAGGACTTAATCCAGCACTACGCTCCTGATCGACCACTTCGCTCTGCTGCTGCAGGGCGACTTGCACTTCTCTCCCTCCGTGTTAAAGGCTCCCGCTCATCCCGACTGCGGAGCTTTTCCACCCTAGCTCCCCAGTGGTGGAATGAACTCCCCACTCTGCTGCGCTCAGCTGAAACACTGTCTGTTTTTCGTTGTGGTCTGAAAACGCACTTTTTCAGACTCCACCTCGACTAAACTACCTATATAGGGCCATTCTATAATATTCACTTCCTGTTTTCTATTTAACTTGTGTTTTTGGTTATTCTATAGTTCAGAATGTATAGTATAGCTGACTGTGTGTACTTCTCATGTTTATTACTAGGGATAGCTCCTACTCTGTGAGAAAGCTGTGCTTTGTCGGATTTGCTTTGTAGTCGCGTCAATGACCTTCAATTTGCACTTATTGTACGTCGCTTTGGATAAAAGCGTCTGCCAAATGATTGTAATGTAATGAAACGTGTCGTGCTTGCTCAGCTAACGTTAACCCACAGAACTGTTCTGCGCGTTAACTTTACTCCCAGAGTGTGCACTGTGCAGACCTGGCTAAGTTAGCTGCGCGTTAACTTTACTCCCAGAGTGTGCACTGTGCAGACCTGGCTAAATTAGCTGAGCATTTGTGCTACCCAGCCCTACATAGCCTAATGCTTGTGTATGAACCACCCAACTATATTATATATAGTTCGGTGGTATGAGCTAGGTAATAATGTTTATTTACAGGTTAATTGAACAAATACATTGAAAATTATCAAACCACTTATAGATGGCTGGCTAGAATAGAGAGTATATCGACACAGTTCAGTGCAAGGTGGCTACAGTCAAGAAACGGACCCGGAAAAAATTCTACTCTGGGAAGAATTGTATGTTACAACGGGACGAAAATAGCGGAGATCCTCCGGTAATAATTAGGCTACATTAACGTTACCCCACCTCCCCCCCTAAGTTAAAACATATCCCGTCCGAATAAGTCTGACACATAACGTTACAACTCTTAATCTGTCAATGTCAGGCTCTTCCAGTTTTAAGTTTCTTTTTTACCCAATGCAAGTTAGCAAGCTGGCTAGCGCCACATGGCAATGGAAGATATAACGTTAGCTAACGTTATTTAACTTGGCTAAGAGATCATTATTTTTGTTGCATTGTACCGAAAATAACTCCTGGCGAAGTTACTTTACTCCCAGAGTGTGCACTGTGCAGACCTGGCTAAATTACTTTACTCCCAGAGTGTGCACTGTGCAGACCTGGCTAAATTAGCTGAGCATTTGTGCTACCCAACCCTACATAGCCTAATGCGTGTGTATGAACCACCTAACTATATTATATATAGTTCGGTGGTATGAGCTAGGTAATAATGTTTATTTACAGGCTAATTGAACAAATACATTGAAAATTATCAAACTACTTATAGATGGCTGGATAGAATAGAGAGTATATCGACACAGTTCAGTGCTAGGTGGCTGCAGTTACTTTAAGTTACTTTACTCCCAGAGTGTGCACTGTGCAGACCTGGCTAAGTTAGCTGCGCGTTAACTTTACTCCCAAAGTGTGCACTGTGCAGACCTGGCTAAATTAGCTGCGCGTTAACTTTACTCCCAGAGTGTGCAATGTGCAGACCTGGCTAAGTGAGCTGCAAGTTAACTTTACTCCCAGAGTGTGCACTGTAGTTAAATTTTAATTTTATTTCATGCATTTTTAAAATTTGATAACTAATCTGTCCAAAATTCTACTTAGCTATAATTAAGTTTTTGTTTGAAACATTTTGCACTTAGAGATGTGTCGTGCTTGCTCAGCTAACGTTAACCCACAGAATTGTTCTGCGCGTTAACTTTACTCCTAGAGTGTGCAATGTGCAGACCTGGCTAAGTGAGCTGCAAGTTAACTTTACTCCCAGAGTGTGCACTGTAGTTAAATTTTAATTTTATTTCATGCATTTTTAAAATTTGATAATTATAGCTAAGTAGAATTTTGGACAGATTAGTTATCAAATTTTAAAAATGCATGAAATAAAATTAAAATTTAACTACAGTGCACACTCTGGGAGTAAAGTTAACTTGCAGCTCACTTAGCCAGGTCTGCACATTGCACACTCTGGGAGTAAAGTTAACGCGCAGAACAATTCTGTGGGTTAACGTTAGCTGAGCAAGCACGACACATCTCTAAGTGCAAAATGTTTCAAACAAAAACTTAATTATAGCTAAGTAGAATTTTGGACAGATTAGTTATCAAATTTTAAAAATGCATGAAATAAAATTAAAATTTAACTACAGTGCACACTCTGGGAGTAAAGTTAACTTGCAGCTCACTTAGCCAGGTCTGCACATTGCACACTCTAGGAGTAAAGTTAACGCGCAGAACAATTCTGTGGGTTAACGTTAGCTGAGCAAGCACGACACATCTCTAAGTGCAAAATGTTTCAAACAAAAACTTAATTATAGCTAAGTAGAATTTTGGACAGATTAGTTAAGTTTTTGTTTGAAACATTTTGCACTTAGAGATGTGTCGTGCTTGCTCAGCTAACGTTAACCCACAGAATTGTTCTGCGCGTTAACTTTACTCCCAGAGTACACTGCACTGTGCATACCTGGCTAAGTTAGCTGCACGTTAACTTTACTCCCAGAGTGTGCACTGTGCACACCTGGCTAAGTTAGCTGCTCGTTAGTCTCAGCCTCAGCCGCTTTGACGCACTTCGTACGCAGCGTCTGATGCATAGGCTTGCATAAGTTGGTCGGACTGTGGGAAACTGACAGTCAGCAACTCATTGGCTAGCAGCACTGTCAATCACAGGAGTGTGTGCGTATTTCCGGTACAACGCGGTGCATTGGGTTTTATCAGTCCGCCGCAAAACAAGTTGTGCTAACTAATCGGTAGCTAGCGAATGCTCCGAATCCATCAAGAACAATGAGTGTTTTGGAGCAAGACAAAGCTTAACGCTGGATTGAGAAAAGTGTTTGAAGTTCACAGCATTTCTTCGGTGTGATGGACTGTTTTACTGGAGATCGCTGTACCATTTGTGTAAATCACATTTGTTTCATGCGGGTATGTTCTTCTTGTAGTGCTGTTTCTGAATCGACCGTAGATGGTCTGTGGTTGGTTATAATGCATGTCAATCAAATGGCTATCAAATGCGCCATCTTTTTTTAAAATGGCATTTCTGCTAGCAATGGCATTAGCAAGACGTGTTGGTGAGCTCTCTCTCCATCAGCGCAGAGTGTCTAAGGTGGAGACTGGCCGACTCAGGAGTCACATTGCGGCCTAATCCATCGTTCCTGCCCAAAATCGTTTCGGCATTTCACATCAATCAGCCGATCGAGCTCGCGGCGCTTCGCCCCCCGCCAGGCGAGAACCTGCGGGACGCACACCTGATATGTCTAGTGTGTGCACTGCAATGCTACGTCAAAGCTACCGCTTCCTTCAGACATACAGGGCAACTCTGTCTGCTACGGCAAGACTAAAGGGACAGCGCTCTCGGCTCAAAGCGTCTCCCGGTGGGTAGTGAAGGCAATAGCCGCAGCTTATGAGGCTAGCGCTAAACCCTTGCCTATCGATATCCAGGGCCGATCCACCAGAAGTATGGCTACCTCATGGGCAGCCCTGGAAGGCGTACCTCTTAACCCCTTGGCGCAGATGGCAAATTTGGTAAATTCTCATCTATTTAGGGGGTGCTCTGTTTAAGGCTTTATAACTCCAGGGGCTCTATCTTGGCGATTTTGGCGCTTGGTCTAAGCGCATGGCGTAAAGTCCATTTAGGGCGTGTCCAAGTCCACTTTTGCTATTTTAACAGCGTGTTTTTTGGGCGCTAAGCACGGCGCAATGAAACGCACTTATACACGCCGTTAAAATAACAAGAAAACAACTGCGACATGACTTTAGACCAGGTTTGCGGTGGTTTTAGCGCAAGCGCTTTCTGCTGGCTCAAGATAGCAATACGCCAAAAATAATCCTGGCCACTTCTCATCTTAAGACCAACACGCCCAGTTCACTTGTAATGGGCGCAAGAATACATGGTATTTAAACGACGTGAGCGCTAGGCGTTATAATGAACCCAGGGCCGGGTGTAAGATAGCAAAGACACTTGCGTTTGGGTTAGCGCCGCTTAGCGCCGGGTGTAAGATAGGGCCCCAGGTTTGAGCATCACATAAACTTGGTAAATGGATTAAATGAAACAAAACAGGCGTACCATTTACAATACGAACTTAGGTTTGTTTATTTTCATAATTTAAGTCAAAATAAAGTGCCACAAATGCAAAGAAAAAAAAAGCAAAAAAATGTAGTTTTTCTTTAGTTTGCAACTAAATGCTGAGAGTGCAATAGGTAAATATATACATTTCCTGGATCATAAATTCCATGTCAAAAAGTGTGCAAAATCTGTGGATGATATGCAGATCTACTAAAGGTCTATGATGGAAAATATAGGCAGCGTACCATTGTCTCCAAATCTATCCAAATGGCTAAATTGTGCACTGCTCTAAATTAAAAAAAGAATATATATATATATATATATATATATATATATATATATATATTTAACTATCAACAGTTTTGGCTCATAAAACTCACTTTTGCATCATTTTCAAGTGGGAATTACTATATTTTCATCAGTATAGGGGGGTAGATATCTATGGGTCCAAAACCCCTATGCAAAACATGTCATAAAATGAATACAATTAGTTTTGTCCATTATAAAGCATATACATTTGCTCCTTCTTGTGGTTTAACATAAAAACATTGATATCATAGTGTTACATACACCTAAATATGTTGCTCTTTTCCCTCAATAAAACATCACTTTTCCCAGTACTCTACAGTATGTATACTTTTGCCCCGGGATTGCATTTTTCTGTAGTTTTTTTTTTTTAATGTTCCTATTCATAATGACTTTTACATTTAATCTACCACATATCAGCGCACAGTAAATTGGAATGAGCATTTGCCAAGCCCTAAGTGACAAGTACAGTACCAGTCAAAAGTACTGTTCATACTCATAGAAGGTATGACACACCTACTCATAGAAGGTTTTTTTTCCGTTATTTTTACTGTTTTCCACATTTTGGAATAGTAAAGACATCAAAACTATGAGATAACACAAATTAAATTATGCAAAGACCAAAAAAGTGTTAAACAAATTTAAAAAAAGTCATATATTTTAGATTCTTCAAAGTAGCCACCCTTTGCCTTGATAACGGCCTTGCACATTCTTGCCATTCTCTCAAACAACTTCTGTGGTAAACAGGTATTCCACAGGTAAACAGGTGATGCCATCATGACTATATAAAAGGATATCAAAAGACTCCTGATATATTTAGCTAAATTACACTGGAACAGTGTGGAACACATGGTTGGCTAAATGGCTGTAAGTCATCAAGGGTCTGACGTGTCAAACAAGCCTTAACCTCTTGCTGCCAAACGCCCCCTAGCGGTAACGCCGGCGTGACGGAAATTATTACATTATACATTTCATTAATTTAATAATATATAATAAACTGCTCACCTCAATATTTTGATTAAATATCCTTAAGATATATCCATTCCTTCTGGGAAAGTGGTTTTTAAGCCCAAAACGTCGGGATAAAACTTTGTAAATAACGTTGGAAACTCGGACCTAATTCTCAAACATGTATTGCAGCTTGATGTCACACCATAAACAATGTGCTGGTAAACTGTTCTGCTTAATTGTATTTCACAAAACTTTGGTTTGAAAAATCATTATACCTTTAGGCTTCAAGAAAAAATACTTTAAAACTTTCATACGGCTGTACATTATTTTTTTCCAATTTTAAACCGACTTGTGCTTTTTTGCACTTGATTTCGACTCGTTCGGCTGTGTTCACTTTGGCGTTGTGAAACTCAGCCAGTTTCTGGAGTACCAATCCCATGGCTTAGTATATGTTAGCCAGAGTAGTTTTGAACATGCTTGCAGAGATTTATGCAAAACCGTCGTCAATTGGGTGTATTTCTTTGACTGATAGCACAATAGGCCTATCTGAAGTGGGAAAAACCGTCTTCCACCCGCCTCCACTCTGAGTATTATTTGCTTTCCATTGGGTTTTAAAACTGTCTGTCAAATATTACAGGCAATAGCCAAGACTCTTATCTTTGAAACAAGCCGGCTTTTGAATACAATAGCCGTCGTAAAAAAGGAAATCCTGCCGTGCGTATGAGGAAGTGCCAACCCACGCGTAATTATCGAACCAAGATGGCGCAGTGTTTTTACCTTGTAGCGTAGCTCGCTACATTCCGTTTAGCAAAGCACAATTAATTAGGTAAGGCCCGCAGTTACATTTTTTTACTTTAGAGTATTTTTGAGACAGTTTTTGTGTAGTTATGTCGAGATTTTTGAGGCGTTTATCCGTGCACCAAGTGCTAGACGAACTGGATAAGCCAGAAGATGTTTTTGCCGAGGGAGACTCATCCTGTCTCAGTGACGCTGAATCCACTGATGACCGAGATGATGTTGCTGACATGTAAGTTGTTTTATCATACTAACAGTGTTATGCTATAAACGCATTGAATTTCGCCATGGCAGGTAACGTCGTTAGGGCTGGTGGTATTACAGATTTTCTCGATATACCAGTGTGAATTCATGCCATGCGCGTTCGTAATTACATTGTGTCAACTGTATTTTATTGTTTTTCATACAATTAATATTACAAATTGCACATTCCAACGGTATGATAAATAATTTATGAAGTAAACTTAGGGTGTATTGTCTGTGTTGACAAACTCGCACGTGTTACGTGGCGTTGACAACAACACAGATGTTTGTGGAAATGGTAAGTTTGGTGTAAGCATCGAAGGAAATTTAGCTGCAATGCGTGAATCCCTGTGTTTCTTCTGTGAAGCTAACTAACCTTATATACTTATGCATAAAATCGGTCCCTCTCAGCTAAATTAATATAGATAGTATTACCTTTACAGTGGCAAGCTAGCAAGCAAAATTACAGGTAACAAGCAGCTAGCTATCTATTTGTGTCTGAGATGAGCTACTAAATCGATTTTTTTGAGTGTGAAATGGGTTCTGGAAGTGTTTAGTAAAGTCATTGTTCCACATTAGTAAATTGTTCTGTATGCAGTACAGAAGGCTGTGCAGGTAAACAAAATGGCAATTTATGCATGGTATGAGGGAGAGAACATGATAACATGAGGGAGTACTTGTTTATTATTATTATTGTTGATTGTTGTTGTATAAGGGGGACTAATGGGTATATCAACATGGTGGACAATTCCATGGACAGGGTTAGTGGGGTTTGTAATGATGCAGATTGCTCTCCTGAGGGAATGTGTAGTCTAAATGGCTTCTGTATGAATGGTTAAATAATCTCTCCTCACTGTCCACCCCCATGTTTTGATCCTTTGCCTTTTTTTGTTTTTAGTTAAATTTTTTTGGCTTTTTGGACCCTGCCATTTTGTACTTTCTTTGTGTAAATACGGTAACTTCAGCAATTAGAGGGCAAGGATCTTTTTATTTGTTACAGCAGGGGTGTTTTTATTTTTTATCTAGGAAACTGGTGGACTTTTGATTTTTTTTATCCACTGCACTTTTAGTAGTACACCTTAGTGCACTTGTATATAGTTGATATATGTTTGTCATGTATAAAGTTTTGCCTCCTAAAACCCAACCCCAACGTCCCTGTCATAGGAGGTGGCAACAGAATAAAGGACAGGACTGGCAAGCAGTAATGTGTAGGGAAGTTTCATACTATTCCCATTATTCATTTGAAAACCTGTTTGCACATTCCTGGACTCATTTCTGGCTAATGGGGCTCTGGTGATATACACAAGATTCACTGTGCTGCTACATGGGTTTTGACAGCTTTTTGTAACCTTGGGTAGTTAGTTGTGTAATATGAAGAGCACCAAGAACACGTCTAAAAATGAACTTTTATTGCCAATATTGACAAATTATCTCATTTTATTGTAAAAACCTAAAAAATAAATCATATTGAGACCTTTCTGGAACATTGCCATTTTTGGCACATTTGGCACCATTTGGATAACGAAAAAGGTTCACCTGAAAAAAACCCTGTAAAATTTGAATGGTTTGAGATATTGACACCAGATTGTTACCAGAGGTAGGCAGCATATTGATGAATCAGATAGAGGAGTCATTTCCTTGATTGCATTTGTAGCTCATCAGGTAAAAATTCTTAAACTTGAATGTAGGTACCCGTTTTTTATTTATTATTTATTTTCTGTACATAAATTGTTGTAGTTAAGTATCAAAAACTGGATTTCTATGAGTTCTCACTGCTTAGTTGTAATACTGCAGGTGTCTGCTTTAATAAAAGCCATGAACCATATTTGTACCATTTATAGTTTTTGAGATAACCACCTTTGTTTGTCACTAGTGAAAACAGGCAAAAATTGGCCTATTTTGCCCTCGGTAGGAAGAGGTTAAAGCATCACTCTGCTGCCAGAAATACAGTAGATATGGATGGATAACGTCTTCTTCTGACTTATTTTTCCATAGAGTTCAATAGGAATATTTGTCAGGAGAAACAACCCTTAAAGTGATCCATCCATATCTACTACATATCTGGCAGCAGAGTGATGGTTTGAGGCTCGTTTGATACCTCAGACCCTAACAATAGGCCTATCAATCATATTGGAAAGACAGTACTTGAGTGGAAAAACGAACGTACATATGTTGCCAGCGAGACCAACCGCATTTTAAACGCAAAAACACTTACATATCGGTAAAGGGAATACTCCCCTCCCTAATGCGTTTTCTATAGAGCTTGCGCAATACCAGACCGTTAAAACAAAAACTGCTGTTACGCTGGCCTGCAATTAATTTTTCAAAGCAAAAAATAAGACGTAGCTCATACTGCTGCTAAGGTTATAATGTACTCTATTGGATAAAAGAGCTGACAACAATTAAACCAGAATGAACTGTAATAAATGAGACAGGCTTGCAGGGCATGGGGGGTATTACGAGTTGACGTTTCAGATAGTGTAATAGCGGTATAAAGTGCTTCATATTTCTCAAACGGATTCTACCAGACAATAAATGACCACTGAATTTTGAAAGGAACATCTCTATCTGTAAAACCAATGGTAGGATTGTATATTTATTTCATATTTAGTAGCAGATATTCATTGTAGAATATGTGGTACAATGAGACAATAATTTCATGTTTATTTTGTATTTGAGTGAGCAGGGCTTTTCATGGCGTTTTTGGTATACGGTCAGGCAATTTTTGGGTTTATCTTGTTGCTATGACGGAGTTCTAATTTTATATGATGCATAAATATATTATGAATTATATGAATCAAACAAAGACACTATTGTCCACTATGTCATGCATGGGTAGGTACAGACTGGGTTGGGGGGTGCTTGTTAAATGGACGGGAAAATAGTGACACTTAGAAACTCTATTCAGCAGAGTTGTCACAAATCGTCTACCAATAAAATTAAAGCACAGAGTTTGTGATTTCCACTAATAGTTCGGCTGCAGGAGCAACGGTTGTCTCAGTTGAGCAAAATGGTGATTCCGGCGTCATTGTCATTCTGCATCTACACAAAGTGGTTTAAGAAATTTGTGAAGCGGCGACATGGGTGTCCCCCTGCACATTTACGAGGTTTTATCACGTCAATGTGGAGCCAGGCTCAATGGTTGGTGCAACTGGCTTACCTGCGGCCTTGGCATCCACGTAAGGATGATGGTCCCTCCTGATACTTTACGTGTAAGTCATCCATATTGACAACCCTAATAGTCTAAGGAACGAAATAGAATGAACGGTTACGGCTGTAACCATGTTCTATGAGTTCCGGGTGACCATTAGGGATCATAGTCACTCTTAAGGGCGGAAAAATTGTTCTGAGGACTTCCACAGTGACGCTCCCCCCTTTATGGGAGGAATTACGTCACTACGCGGGGGTCATGTACCATGACAAATTCTGGTATAATAGTCTCGATGCATCTGGCCCCAGAAGGCCATCCATATCGACGACACTAAGTGTCATCTGGAACTCATTATAGCCGTAACCGTTCGTTAATTTCAAATGCTGAGGCCTAAAGGCCTTTTCACACCAAGTCCGATGCGAATATGGAGTACGACAATCCGGAAAAAATGCATGCGTTTTTACGTACTCAAACCTTTCACATCAAGTACGATACAATAATTTTTTTTTCGAATGTTGGGTGACAGCCGAGAAGACGACGTCACGCTACAAAGAGAGAACCAAAAACTGACCTGTAAAACTAGAAAATGGGCTATGGACTCAATAGTAGCAGCGACAAAGAGTTTCTTATATATTCTCACTAAAACCAGTAAAAGACGGGGACACTGGATACATCCCATCCTCCAGAAACTAAAAGATCACAGAGAGTTCTCAAAGTTGATTCAAAGAACTTAAATTGTAGGCTACAATGACCATTTTAAAACGTACTTCAGGATGTTCGTTGGCGTGTTTGAGGCACTGCTTCGGCTGGTAGCGCTACACATTAAAAAGCAGCGGACAAACTGTTTATTTACGTTGTATCAAAAGAATCTCTGCTTGTATCTACGTTACGTCCAGTTGCTACGTAAAATCACATGAATACATTCAGAAATCTGATTGGTCAACAAGCCTTTTGAACAGACACGAATGCCGCAGAAATCGATCTGGATCTGATGAAACAATTAACGTATGACGGTTTTGGATCCTGTGTGCAAGAGGAAAATCGATATGAATGTGTCCGTTTTAATAAGTTGACATGCATTTATTTCGTATGAAAAAAATGGACTTGGTGTTAAAAGGCCTTAATGGTGCTAACTGTACCGTAGCTAGGTTATCGAGTAAGGTAATTTGTGGTGGTGATTCTATTGTTTTTTCTGTGTAAGGTCAAAGGTAGGCTATTCTGCTGACTACGTCATCAAGTGTGTTCCAAAATTGAAGCATACTTGCGCTCTTGCATACTATGAAGTGCGTTCTAGCTTGTGTAATTGGAAGAATGTACTATCTAGAATGCAAGTACGTAGAACACAAGTGTGCATAATGGAACACAGCCATAGACTGTAGTGCTTAACATGTGAATTGTTGAGAATGCGCATGTGTGTAATTTACAGAATTATTGACCAAACATGCTTTCGACATGCCCCCTTTGCTTTCGACATCCCCCTTTTTTTTCGACACGCCCGATCTGCAGTTACTCATACTTGGGCAACCCCGCCTTACGCCTGTTCACAACTCATCCATTGTTTTTACGTACAATAAATCCTCAACGCAATCCCCGCTCCCAGAACAACGCAGCACCATAACAGATCTGACGGAAACAACGAGAGAAAATAGGCTACCGTCTGAACTCCTCGCCGAATAAGTTAGCTGGAGTTCAAGGAAAAGTCTATGATATGCTTCTCCCCGCATCTCAGCAGTGGGTGAACCCAGTAGCCTATCTTGCAAAGTTTCTTTTAGAGCTAACGTTAGTGGCAGAACTTTGAGGAGTTAATCAAAGTGCAACAAAGAAAGCACTGTTGCTTGGCAACAAATTGCAAATGGTCCACATTGAATGGGGGAAGCAAAAGATGAAGGTTAATCTTGCAGCACAGGTTTTCAGCAGCAGTGTTGTGATGCTCTGGAGTAGGCTACTGCAACAAAGAACTCTATCATAGATCAAAGAACGTGAGGTAACTGTGAGATTCCTTGGCTCTCAAGTTAAATGAAAGAAATAGCCTAGGTTACTTCCCAAAATAAGCTACGGTATTATGTCATACCATCGATGTAAAGATAAATTTTGGATGGAGAATATGTGAATTATTTGCCTAATAAAATTTGTATAATTTTTATAAAATTTCAGAATGAAAACGGGTGTCATTTAATATTGTCTGTTAACACATTTTATTAGTTTGCTGGAAAATACAAGTTGTTATCAAAGAAGCAAGCAGTGAAAATTTTATTTTTTCTACTTCCGCCAATTCCGATGGTCCGTTTAGCAACGCAGTGTCTAGTGCAACTGATATGTGTTCAATTTACCATAAAGCAATTTTAACAAGCGTCACACAGAAAAAGAAAAAACTGACCAATACCTTTGCGAATACGCTCTAAGTTAAAAGTGATATCTCCGCTTAAAAGTGACAGCTCGCTCTAACATTACTGCCATCTGTTCGTTCAGAAAAACGTATCTATTAGATAATAGATTATATGAAATGTATGTAATAAATTTATCCACAATGTTTGACCTGTAGTACATGATATAATAAATACTATTTTAGTAGAGCTACTAAACATGAGTGCATTCTGAAACGTTATTCCAGCGCAATGTATTAAAAAAAAAAAAATTTAAAAAAAGGTGTCTGGTCAAATCTTGGGGTGGCTGGTAAAATTTGGCAGTGGCTGGTAGATAAGAAAGTTAATTCCCACCCTGCTCGTAAACCCAATGCTGTTGTTTCAGAGGCGAAACAGCAGCCGTCAAAATGTGTTAATATTTATTGGGCATAAATAAAGTTGTCCTCCTATAAGATGAGGGGGGTGGTGGAGGTTTGTTTAAAATGTAATAAAATTATCTTATCCACTAATGTACTGATTAGCTTATGCTTTAGCTTTATATGAAAGCATCTCAAATCTCATCTTGAAAAAAAGAATTCTTCAAAATATTCATAAATTAAACATTTTATTTTAGAAAATGCCCTGTGTGAGGTTGTGTAGAAATGCAGGAAATTAGTTTTAAAAGGCTCAAATTTTTCTGGGGGAGGACCCCCAGACCCCCGCTACTTCGTCCTCCCATTGTGCCCCACCAACATCTCTTCATGCCATCCAAATCAAAGCAGTCTAGAAAAGGCCCTGTTATGTACACTGCACAAACATAAACACATCACAAATAAATGAGTACACATATACTGTACATACACATAAAATAATATAAAACATACATAGACCAAATAAAAACATACATGTAAATGTACAGACAAACATTACATATAAAAACACAAACTTTCAAAAATCACTCACAAATGCAAACTACTGGATGTGGAAAATAATTAACTGTCATTGTTCTAATGGGGTTCCCTGTCACCTTCTCATTTTTGCAGTACACAGGGATTCTATCTTCACCAGCAGATGTATGTGGTTTTGCTTCAGCAGATGTCTCAAACGTGTGACTGGGCAGCTCAGGGAAGAGATTTTTGTCTGCACAATCACAAAGGACTTTGGTAACAATGGATGATGTTATCCTAAGGCCTTGTGGAAGTTTCACATTTGTCATTTTGAATAGCATTTTAAAACAACGCTCAGAGGCTTGCAAACAGATACAATGCCTAGAGATGGCTTTGCAGACTTCCTCTATTTTAAAATCTACACGTGGATGTGTGGTGGTATTTGAGGTCACTGCAAGAGTGCAAGGAAAACTGGAGAGCTTTTCTTTCGTATTTCTGCCACAAAGTGACAGATTGCGGGCATAGATCTACTGAGTGTTTTGACAGCTGGCATAATTGTGGTCAGATTTCTCTGGGTCCCTGGGCAGCAAGCTCAACCTGTAAGTGATGCTTGTTGAAGCAAGTGTTGCCTCCAAAATGAAAGTGCAAACTTGTCTCCAAGTGGACAGTAGCCAGCACCGTGTTTCACCTGATGCCTTATCACAAGGTGCTTGTAAGCAGCACAAAACAGCCTGGCATTTGGATTGTTGTTAAATCCCCCAGATGAGCGAACGGCAGAGAAGAAAAAAGAGCTCAAGGTGATCCTGGCTTAATTTGCAGTTAAGTAGATCCTGATAGCCTCAATGTAGGTATCTACAAGGCCTTGAAACATATTCTGGACACATCTGCAATCGACAATGAAGCCAATTATTAATTTTCCTCAGCTGAAAGTGCATCGGCAGACTCCTTCAATCCTTCAGCTCAAGCAGGCATTTCTCAGCTCTTATGCAGGATGTTGTTTGTGATGTCTTACTTATTTGCTTATTGGAGTTGCATAACCCTTGTTGTTGAGGACATTGAGGACAGAATGCTCCATGAACTGTTCTCAGGAATCTCACAGTTACCTCACATTCTTTGATCTATGATAGAGTTCTTTGTTGCAGTAGCCTACTCCAGAGCATCACAACACTGCTGCTGAAAACCTGTGCTGCAAGATTAACCTTCATCTTTTGCTTCCCCCATTCAATGTGGACCATTTGCAATTTGTTGCCAAGCAACAGTGCTTTCTTTGTTGCACTTTGATTAACTCCTCAAAGTACTTCCACCTTATCTTATTTTTCCTCCACCTTTCGTTTGAAAGATGCCACCTTCAGAAAAAACATTCCCCCCCTACACACACACACACACACACATGCATGCCCCAAATAGATTCACCTTGCTGTGTGGCCAGGTGTAGCTGCATGAGCATATTGTTCCAGGTGGTGAGTTCAGATGTCCTGTGTGTCTGTTTTGGCTTTGCCTCACTACAAGTGGGTCTCATTAAAAGGGGCAAAAAGACAGATGTCAGTTTGTGTTTGTTGTAAACAGTAGCAATGCAAGAGACCAGATGTCCAGGGACTTTCCCTGAACATTTCCTGGCATTCCCAACTGCAAGCTAGCACCTGCTTGCACAACACAGTCAGAGGGTAAAACTGAATGATGTCCTATGTAGTGATCACCGTGATGTTCACTTAATTTCTTCTATCAAGACAAATAAGATTTCTCCTACATATTTCATAAAGACACAAGTTTGTTGTGTTTTATAATTAGAAATCTCGATAAGCGTTGCACTCTTAGAAGAAAGGGTTCTAAAAGGGTCCTCTGTGTCTACATAGAGGAATCCTATCTAATTCAAGGGATATCTGCAAGGCAAAATCTGGGAGCTTCCACACTTTTCACACCTACCATAGAGATGGTTCCATAAAGAACTAAAAAGGGTTCCCCGATGGAGACAAGCAAAGAACCCTTTTTTCTGAGAGTGTGGGATGGATCTGTAGGATGATGGAATGAAGGCTCCAAGTTTTGTACATTCATTTTTGCACCAAGGGCTCACATCATGAAGAAGTGGCAGTATGGCCTACCGCATTTCAGTGAGAACTACACCTATGATAGCACAGAGCTTGTGGAAACACTCCGACATCTTGTTTGCCCAAGACTCATTGATAGCCTCCACCGTGAGAACCAACATCTTTTGCAACCGGTAAAAAATGTCATCTGTTTTACCACAGCCAATGTCCATAAATCCATGATTTCTCATTGCCATCTCATCCAACATGAGGGCACAATTTCCCACATCTTCCCTCATCTTTCCCCACTCAGTCAGTATTTCTTTTGGCACAACTCTGAAAGATGCTTCCTTAACATATGCACAGCTTATATAAATATGCATTTTCTCTCTCAGGTTGTCAGTAACAGAAGACAAACTGGAAATCCTGTTTTCAGTCTTCCAGATTTCTGATTTTCAATTTTCTTTCTCCAGTTTTTCATGTACAAAGCTCAAATTAGGCTTCAGAATACAAATAGTACTGTGCAACACAACTCTCATCTTTATGGATGTGTGTAGCCCCATGCGTAACCTGATCACTTGCCTCAGTATGCCACCTCAGCATTGTTCAAATTAACATGTACCACCTGATGTTCCTCAAAATGTTCATGATGGCCATGTGTAAAAACAGTATCTGTGGTATTCTGATGGGAAGGATTTGTACTAAAACTTAGCAGCTGCTTGATGCATTACTTAACATCTGCCTGTGTGTCTTGTCCTGGTGCTCTATGACAATTAGCTGAATTACAAAACAGTAAAATTTGATTATATCAGTTGTCTTACTGACATTATTGCAAAAAATTATAAGAATCACAAGATGATCATATTAACAGTATTGCACTTGCATTGGATTTTTATGAACCATCTGTAGACAGCCTTTCAATGTGTACATACAGAAAATTGTCTAAAATTAATAAATCATTCTTTTTTTTTATACTAATCTGTTTGACCAAATCATTGATGTTGTATATGTGTCATTTCTGTTCCACAGTCACACCTGTTTTTCCATCACATTCAAAGCACACTTGCTCAATGTGACGGGAGCACAGACTACAACGGCGTGTTGGTATCCAGTTCTGCCTTTTAACCTGGTCAAGCCACTGCTTCAGCCATTTACTGTGGGAACAGCAAGAGAAATTACCTGGTTGGTGAAAATACCATGACTGCAATTACAAACAAATTCTTGTTTGATATTCAGAGATAATTTAGGTACTTCATATAATGCTCAATACTACTGCACATAAAATAGAATTACTTTATGAGATTTAATAATTCTCCAAAGGTTTCTTGTCAGTTATATACAATACATATAATTAAGCATCTCACATTTACTGATATTTGTGAAAATATTTGGCACCGGTAATAAAATCAATTCCCTTGGTGACAGAATGAGAACCTTTCAAACAACTTGTAATCCATTATAAATTACTCAGCATGATACATTATATGTAATTTAAAATATATCATACTAAATAAATGCAAGAACACAAGTGGAATCTGTAAGCAATGACCATGAATATAATATTATGTAGGTGTAACATTTTATTGGGATATTTAAGCCACAGAATATGAACAAATGTTAATATGGAATGATAACTGCACTTGAAAAACAGATTCAAATGTCTATGTTGTTCTTTGAAGTTACAACTATGTGGGGAAACTGAAAGCATCCCCTGTGAAATACATTTTCTTAAACTCCAGCCAGTGAACTATTAAGTTAGTTATGCAACTTTTGATTTTGCCATAATTAATGGGATATCATTGCATCTGAAGTTCATTGCATCTGAGGAAATGTGATTGCCTTGCGCAAGGTAGCAAACCTTGTCGCTTCAATGGGTTTTTCTAAATATGCAATAAATGCATTATTTCTGTAATGACATTTACCACATAATGTAATTACAATGTTTAATTCCACCACTCCACCATCTATTGTTTGAAGAAAAAATCTCCAGAGGAAATTTGTCCGGTGGGAATTCCTAACTCTGAACTAATCATAGAAAAGCCTTGCATAGTGAAAAAGGAATCATAATTTCAGTACTTTATAATTATAGAAAAAAAGGTTTTGATTGCGAAATGGATCCCAAAATGTAACCACTAATATATTATTTTTTTTATTTTATTTCAAAATTCACAAAAATACCTGTATAAAGGATTACATTGGGGAGAAAATAATACTACATCCCACCTCTAGGCGCTAAGGACTCCAAACTGAAAGGCTTTGCCCTGTTATACAGGTCAATGACCCTATCCCTTACTTTTAGCCCTGCAGTGTCCCCTGATGATTAGTCAACTCTCAATCCATTTCTTTTTTAGTGGTTTTACCCCTTTTTCTCCCAATTTGGAATGCCCATCAGCACTCATTTCTACAGCATCCACTGTCGATTCAGCGTAGCACAGACAAGCTCTCCTCCAAAGCATGTGACTGACTGACTGACACCCCATTGTTGCCTGTGCTGTTGCACTGGCATAAACACTCTATGCAGTCATTTATGGTCACAACCATCCCTGAGCCACACAATTCAACTTTTAAGTGGCGGGTGTGATTTATGTTAGAGCACTTTTGGAGCCACAACATTCTTTTTTAGAGCCACCAAAACCCTAGGGCCAGCTCTGGCTGTTGCAGCCTGGGTCCTGTCCTGCCTAGCCTGGGTGATGCTTGCAGAAACTGTGTATCACCCATGGCACCGACACGGTTTGGAATTGATACCAGACTGTTATGTCCCCGGAACAGTACAGTATATTTCTCCTTATCCTTTTGGTTTCACTGTAATTCATGCTTTGATATTGAACCTGGTGTGAACACTGTTGCTGTCCCAACATAGTTGTCCCTTATAGTTTGAATAAGTACCCTGTTTTTGAGTGTAAGGGGTTAATGAGTGTGCAGCTTCGTAAGGGATAACAGCTAGCAGTATATAGCTCTGTCAATGGAAAGGTAGCTAGTGAGCTGTCAATGGAAAACACCTGAAGCATAGGCAGCTCATTTGTGAGTTAACTAGGCAGCTTGGTAGCCTCCAGCTAAGGTAAACAATGACACTACATGACAGATGTTTTATTAAAAGTTTAGTTTAGTTCAATGAACAATTAGCATGAATGAATGAATCAAGGAGACAAAATTGACAAGGATAAACACGATAGACTTATTTCCATTGTGGTTCTTGTGAACTACCTGACGATGGTTACCAAGCAACAGGTGTATAAATAAAATACTGTGAAGCTAGATCGTTGTCGGAGGTTAGGTTGAAGTCATTAAAACTCATTTTTAACCACTCCACAGATTTCATGTTAGCAAACTATAGTGTTGGGAAGTCAGTTAGGACATCTACTTTGTGCACGACACAAGTAATTTTTCCAACAATTGTTTACAGACAGATTATTTCACTTTTAATTCACTATATCACAATTCCAGTGGGTCAGGAGTTTACATACACTAAGTTGACTGTGTCTTTAAACAGCTTGGAAAATTCAAGAAAATGATGTCATGGCTTTAGTAACTTCTGATAGGCTAATTGACATTATTTGAGTCAATTGGAGGTGTACCTGTGGATGTATTTTAAGGCCTATCTTCAACCTCAGTGCCTCTTTGCTTGACATCATGAGAAAATCATAAGAAATCAGCCAAGACCTCAGAAAGAAAAGTGTGGACCTCCACAAGTCTGGTTCATCCTTGGGAGCAATTTCCAAACGCCTGAAGGTACCATGTTCGTCTGTACAAACAATAGTACGCAAGTATAAACACCATGGCACCATGCAGCCGTCATACCACTCAGGACAGAGACGCGTTCTGTCTCCTGGAGATGAACGTGCTTTGGTGCGAAAAGTGCAAATCAATCCCAGAACAACAGCAAAGGACCTTGTGAAGATGCTGGAGGGAACAGGTACAAAAGTATCTATATCCACAGTAAAACGAGTCCTATTTCGACATAACCTGAAAGGCTGCTCAGCAAGGAAGAAACCACTACTCCAAAACCGCCATAAAAAAGCCAGACTACAGTTTGCAACTGCACATGGGGACAAAGATCTTACTTTTTGGAGAAACATCCTCTGGTCGGATGAAACAAAAATATAACTGTTTGTCCATAATGACCAGCCGAAGAACACCATCCCAACCGTGAAGCACGGGGGTGGCAGCATCATGTTGTGGGGGTGCTTTGCTGCAGGAGGGACTGGTGAACTTCATAAAATAGATGGCATCATGAGGAATAAAATTATGTGGATATATTGATGCAACATCTCAAGACATCAGCCAGGAAGTTAAAGCTTGGTCGCAAATGGCTCTTCCAAATGGACAATGACCCAAAGCATACTTCCAAAGTTGTGGAAAAATGGCTTAAGGAAAACAAAGTCAAGGTATTGGAGTGGCCATCACAAAGTCCTGACCTCAATCCAATCGAAACGTTTCAGGCAGAACTGAAAAAGCGTGTGCGAGCAAGGAGGCCTACAAACCTGACTCAGTTACACCAGTTCTGTCAGGAGAAATGGACCAAAATTCCAGCAACTTATTGTGAGAAACTTGTGGAAGGCTACCCGAAACGTTTGACCCAAGTTAAACAATTTAAAGGCAATGCTAACAAATACTAACAGAGTGTATGTAAACCTCTGACCCACTGGGAATGTGATGAAATAAATAAAAGCTGAAATAAATCATTCTCTCTACTATTATTGACATTTCACATTCTTAAAATAAAGTTGTGATCATAACTGACCTAAAACAGGAATGTTTACTAGGATTAAATGTCAGGAATTGTGAAAAACTGAGTTTAAATGGATTTGGCGAAGGTGTATGTAAACTTTCGACTTCAACTGTAGCTAGCTGTTGTAATGGGGACGTGACGTGTGAGGTTCGAGGAACCAAACGCAGCAAGGGATTCTAAAAGCTCCCAAAGAGCCACTAAGACGGGAAACCCCGTAATTAAGGGAAGGAAAAGGAAGCGTGCGTGAACGAATGCCTAGGTGGTAAAATAACAAAGGGACAGAAATTAAAGCGGATAAAAGGGAGGAAACAATACATGAAAATAACTCCCTCGCTCTAAACGGAGCAAACTGCTTGCTACAAGGCGGAAATAAAACAGTCTCTGAGTCCTTACATATACCGGCACCAGAGCAACACGCAACACATGAAAAAATGGAATAAATGCCCTGACTCTCAATAAGGGGGAAACGTAGTCCACGAGAAGGAGACAAAACAGGGAACTAACATACTGAAGCTACTAACCGGCTCACTATCACGCGCAAATGAGTAGAAGCACGAACGCCAGGTTTCTCAGTAAGAAAAAACCAAACAAAAGGCAAATAGAACAAAGAACTTGTGTCCTGTACTTCTACGAGCTAAGTAGAAGCATGAACGCCCGGTCTCTCAGTACGGAGAAACCATCAGACGGCGAATAGAACAAAGAACTGCTGTCCTGTACTTCTACGAGCTAAGTAGCTAAGTAGAAGCATGAACGCCCGGTCTCTCAGTATGGAGAAACCATCAGAAGGCGAATAGAACAGAGAACTGCGCTCCTATACTTCTACGAGCTAAGTGACTAAAGAAGAGCCAGAAATAGACACATCCTGCCTCTGTAAAGAGAAGCGTAAGAACAGTCGAGTAGCACAAATGGTACAAAAAACACACACACCCAACGAACAGTGAGTACCCGAACAGTACAAAATAGTGAAAAACAGTGTGAAATAATACAGAAGCCCCGAACGAAGGAAACGTGGGCTTAAGTAGCTCCGAGGTAACCACGCACAGGTGTGGATGCTGAGAGAAGCTCCGCGATAAAGACAGGGCAGAGCAAACATCCACTAAAAGGGCAGCGCCCTCGTCAAACAAAATCGTCAAAAACCATGACAGCTGTATTAATGAAACGGGGCAGAAGTAGCTTTCTAGCTGACTATACCTGTTTTTCAAATGAGCACATCCTTACATACCAAAAATAATAATGCCATCTTTGTATCCTGAAAATGGGTACACTATAAAAATATTTGGGGGGTCAGAAGTAGCTTTCTAGCTGACTATACCTTTTTTTCAAATGAGCACATCCTTACATAGCAAAATTAATAATGGCATCTTTGTATCCTGAAAATGGGTACACTATAAAAAATATTTGGTTCTCCCAATTCAAAATTCTGATTATAATAGCAATGGTGAGTTTGCTCAACTTTAAAATAAAAATTTTCTGTGGATTACAAATTCTAAAATCTCTAAACTGGTGACAAGCCTTTTATTAACTAAAATTGTGCTGTTCAGCTATAAAGAATAATAGGCCCAGTAAAATATTTTTTTACTCCATTCAGATACAAAACCAAAATTTCCCAGTTTAAATACAAAACCTAAATTAAAAGAGCAAGCCATAATCGAACAGAAACAAATGCATACGAGTCACAAAACAGTACAGATCATCAAGTGAAAAACAGAGATTGGTGGTTTTGCTTAACAAACATGTGGCAGCTGTTTTATGTTATATGGAAAACTTATGTTTTCCTTATTTTGTAGATCATGTATGTTCTTGTACTGACCAAGGGGGTCAGTCAACAGTCATTGCTTTAATAGTAGTTTTTTATACTAAATAATATATGCTCTAATATGCTATATTTCAAGATTAGATTTTCATCATTGGGGTGGCACAGTGGTCTAGTGAATAGCACTGTTGCCTCACCACAAGAACGTACCGTGTTCAAATCTCGGCTAGCCCCACCTATGTCCCGATGTATGCTGGGATAGGTTCCTGAAAATGAGGTCCAGTTTCAACAATGGACCACTCTTGACAGAGCAGAATTGGTAACACAGACATTGCCCATATATGATTTTCTGAGAACTATAAGTTTGTCATAAGCCGCCTTCACACAGATGTCACACAAATGACAATGATCAACCTTTCATTTCCTATGGGAGTTGCAAACTGGCTTTCGAGTGGTTCTGATCCAGTGTGATACAGAGATTTTCGTGTCCGACCGAGGCTTCGAGTGCATTGGAATTATTTATTTTTTTACTTATCTTCTGCAGTGCGAAGCAATCCTATGGAAGCCCTGAAGCACAAGGTGAAAAAACTTTTTTTGAAAAGCTATCTCGTTATAACAAGATACTATCTCGTTAAAATGAGAAAAAAAAATTATTTTGAAAAGCTATCTCGTTTAAACGAGATAGTAAGTTATTTATACAAGTTATTATCTTGTTTATTCGAGATAGTAAGATGCTTATACGAGTTATTATGTCATTTATTCGAGATATTATCGCGTTTATATGGCTCGTTTATACAAGTTATTAACTCGTTTGTAGGGCACGTTTTTACGAGATATAACTCAGCATGAACTCTGATTTCAGTGTAATTGTATCGGTAATAGGAAAGATGTGCTCATTCTCGTCAGGAGAGACGATACAATTACTAAAACACCAGACTGTAGCTTAATCCCTAATAAAATACAATAAACACCATCACTTGTTGCCAACTAATATTATCTCTAGATGCATCATTCATCCAATACACAACGCAGAGTTAAAAACGCAGCCGACAAACTTTTATATTTTAAAGTGTTTTGTCACGCTCCCCATGTTGAAATGAAGCACCAAGTAGCCGACACACGCAATAACCCAAAAATAGCTTTAATTGCACTTAGGCTACAATGCACGTTGAAATCAGAGTTGAGAGCGAAGCATAAGAACAGTTATGTGGTCCGGACTCCAGTCTTGAAAATGTTGAGGAATGTATGGCAAACTCAGAATCCAGAATTAAGCTGATCTAATCTACTTCAGACATTCGTGTAACAATAACGCCCTCTCCTGACAAGAATGAGAACATCTCTCCTATTACCGATACAACTGCACTGTAAAATATCAGTTTATGCATTTAATCTCTATTAAAATATGGCCTAATAAGCAGCACCTGTTGGCAGCTAATTACTCTAAACCTGATTGATGCATCATTCGTTCAATACACAACATAGCTAGAGTTAACAAATGTGTTTTTCAGTAACATTAGCCTATATTTTAAGTGTTACAAATATTTAAAAAATATATAGCCCCCCCATCCCCCCATGTTAAAATGAAGCACGCAAGGACTCAAAAACAGCTTTAATTGCACTCAAAATACACACTGAAATCAGAGTTCATGCTGAGTTATCGTAAAAACGTGCCCTACAAACGAGTTAATAACTTGTATAAACAAGCCGTATAAACGCAATAATATCTCAAATAAACGACATAACTCGTATAAGCGTCTTACTATCTCGAATAAACAAGATAATAACTCGTATAAATGACTTACTATCTCGTTTAAACGAGATAGCTTTTCAAAAAAAATTTTTTTCTTGTTTTAACAAGATAGTATCTAGTTTTAACGACTTACTATCTCGTTTTAACGAGATAGCTTTTCAAAAAAAATTTCACCTTGCGCTTCAGGGCTTCCGTACAATCCGACCAGAATTTCAATTTCAATGGAGAGACGGTTCCTAGCAAGAAGCTGGCTAATGATGATGATCACAACGAAAATTATATTAAATTATATTAAATATTAATAATCAGTGATGTGGATCATGTTTGACGATCAGTCATTTTGTTGTTAGTTTTTTTCCCCTGGTGCTAGATAATGATTTGATAAAGTGGCTGCCTGTGAATCCTTAGATGCGTGTACTACAATGGCCACTAGTGAGCATATTGCAACTGTCGGATGTGGAGTTCGGATTCTGTGTGAAGGTGGCTTCAGAAGTGGACCGTGCCGGTGCCGACTGTGGCTGGTACCTCCATAAGGCGACGCGTAATTGGCAATTGGGAACAGTTTGGAATGGGAGGGTTCAGTCAGATAGGGTGCATTGCTATCTAGCGACCCCTGCAGATAGGAATCAAAGCCGAATATGAAAGGTCCCTCTTCCGACTCTGCTCTATGCAAGCTTAGCTGTATCTACATCAGTGGCGGCTCCTGAGCTGAAAATTGAGGAGGCAGAAAACTTCCCTTTAAACTGATTATTCGTTCTAATCTTTTTTTCAATCATTTGCCTTGATTAACAAGTGCACCAATGATCTGAATAATCCATTTGCAGGTGAAGACACAGCTTCATTCTTCACATCATGTTAGGGAGATTAAACAGAAAAGTACACTTTACGAAAAAAGCACAACCTGCAATAAAAATTATCTAACAAAAGCTGAGCTTTAAGATCGTTTAATTTCCATGACTATTTTCGGAATTAGAGTGCGGAGAATGAAGAGCACATGTATCCACAATTATAATGTTGATTAAAATGTGCACAATTTTGTGATACAGGTTAAAAGGAATTTCATCACTTGCCTAATAGCCTAATTGAGGAGAACTGGCTACATTTGATGGCAATGAGTAATTTATGAATTAAATGCTGATGTAGCCTATTGTTAATCAAGGAAACTGATTGAAATATGATTGAGACCAATAATAAGTTTAAGGGGAAGTTTTCTGCCTCCTCACTTTTCAGCTCAGGAGCCGCCACTGATCTACATCTACAGTTGCCACTAAATAACATAAATAAGAATAATTGCAATATTTATTTCAGAGGTCCCAAGCCATAAAATAAATTGTCATAAGCACAGACATCAATGGCTCAAGCCTGGGCTATGCCATTAGCTGACTGTAATCAGGGAGTCCACAGAGGCTGAATATAACTGCTTTAATCTCACAAAGGATATGATGTGTCCTTGTTTTATCATTGTATTACTTCCTTTACTTCAACATTTTCATCCCCAAACACTGCATTACTTCCAAACACATACAGTTGAAGTCGAAAGGTTACATACACCTTAGCCAAACGCATTTAAACTCAGTTTTTCACAATTCCTAACATTTAATCCTAGTAAACTTTCCCTGTCTTAGGTCAGTTAGGATCACAACTTTATTTTAAGAATGTGAAATGTCAGAATAATAGTAGAGAGAATGATTTATTTCAGCTTTTATTTCTTTCATCATATTCTCAGTGGGTCAGAAGTTTACATACACTCTGATAGTATTTGGTAGCATTGCCTTTAAATTGTTTAACTTGGGTCAAACATTTTGGGTAGCCTTCCACAAGCTTATCATAATAAGTTGCTGGAATTTTGGCCCATTCCTCCTGACAGAACTGGTGTAACTGAGTCAGGTTTGTAGGCCTCCTTGCTCGCACACGCTGTTTCAGTTCTGCCCACAAATTTTCGATTGGATTGTGGTCAGGACTTTGTGATGGCCACTCCAATACCTTGACTTTGTTGTCCTTAAGCCATTTTGCCACAACTTTGGACGTATGCTTTGGGTCATTGTCCATTTGGAAGAGCCATTTGCGACCAAGCTTTAACTTCCTGGCTGATGTCTTGGGATGTTGCTTCAATATATGCACATAATTTGCCTTCCTCATGATGCCATTTATTTTATGAAGTGCACCAGTCCCTCCTGCAGCAAAGCACCCCCACAACATGATTCTGCCACTCCCGTGCTTCACGGTTGGGATGGTGTTCGGCTTGCAAGCTTCACCCTTTTTCCTCCAAACATAACGATAGTCATTATGGCCAAACAGTTCAATTTTAGTTTCATCAGACCAGAGGACATTTCTCCAAAAAGTAAGATCTTTGTCCCCATGTGCAGTTGCAAACTGTAGTCTGGCTTTTTTATGGCGATTTTGGAGTAGTGGCTTCTTCCTTGCTGAGCAGCCTTTCAGGTTATGTCGAAATGGGACTTGTTTTACTGTGGATATAGATACTTTTGTACCTGTTCCCTCCAGCAGCTTCACAAGGTCCTTTGTTGTTGTTCTGGGATTGATTTGCACTTTTCACACCAAAGCATGTTCATATCTAGCAGACAAAATGCGTCTCCTTCCTGAGCGGTATGATGGCTGCGTGGTCCCATGGTGTTTATACACTGCCCGGCCAAAAATAAAGTCGCACACTCTAATATTTTGTTGGACCGCCTTTAGCTTTGATTACGGCGTGTATTTGTTGTGGCATTGTTTCGACAACCTTATGCAATGTCACAACATTTATTTCCATCCTGAGTAGCATAAGTTTTTGGCTGAGATCTTGTATTGACGACGGGAGAGTCGAACCACTCCGTAAAGTGTTCTCCAGCAAATCCAAAGACTTTCAATGGGGTTAAGGTCAGGAATCTGGTGGCTAATTCATGTGTGAAAATTATTCCTCATGCTCCCTGAACCACTCTTTCACAATTTGAGCCCGATGAATCTTGGCATTGTCATCCTGGCATATGCCCATTGATGGGATAACCTGGTCATTCAGTACATTCAGGTACTTCGCTGATTTCATTTTATTGCTGCATAATGTTTCTGAGCCTAGACCTGACCAACTGAAGCAACCCCAGATCATAACACTGCCTCCAGAGGCTTGTACAGTGGGCACTATGCATGACGGGTGCAATGGCGACTTTTTTTTTGGCCGGGCAGTGTACTTGCGTAGTATTGTTTGTACAGACGAACGTGGTACCTTCAGGCGTTTGGAAATTGCTCCCAAGGATGAACCAGACTTGTGGAGGTCCACAATTTTCTTTCTGAGGTCTTGGCTGATTTCTTTTGATTTTCCCATGAATACATTCACAGGTACACCTCCAATTGACTCAAATAATGTCAATTAGCCTATCAGAAGTTTCTAAAGCCATGACATCATTTTCTGGAATTTTCCAAGCTGTTTAAAGCCACAGTCAACTTAGTGTATGTAAACTTCTGACCCACTGGAATTGTGATATAGTGAATTGAAAGTTAAATAATCTGTCTGTAAACAATTGTTGGAAAAATGACTTGTGTCATGCACAAAGTAGATGTCCTAACTGACTTGTCAACACTATAGTTTGCTAACATGACATTTGTGGAGTGGTTAAAAATTAGTTTGAATGACTTCAACCTAAGTTTATGTAAACTTCCGACTTCAACTGTACCAGGTGCCCACTGGCTGCCAAGTGACATCAGAGAGAGATCCTTATCTTATCAACATTCACTCTTCTGTCATGCTGTGTTGCTTGTAGGTTATAAAATAGTAAAATTAGCTGTCACTGTGGAATGATTTCGTGCTTGAAATATTTGTTCATAATTTGTCCAGACTGTCTCCCTCCTTAAGTGAGCTGTGTATAACTGAAAGCTCATTTCAATAAATGGAGACATTTGCTTGTTAAATGTTGATGTCTCCAGCAGGTGGTGCTGTAACACAATACAGTGCGTTTAGCATTGTGCCGGTTCAAATGTTTTTCAAAAAAATAGTTTCATATACAATTAGAGTAATTATATTAAAAAAACATTGTTTGGTATTATAGTAGCCTATACATCCATCCATCAAGTTTTACTTCAAATGTTTTTTTATATTGTATAGCCTATTTGCCACTTAATTTATTTTCTGAAATAATCGGATTAGTCTGAACACAAGAGGGCGTATAGAAACAAGTTGTAACCTAACACTGGAAATTGGCTTAGACGGAAGATGTAATTGTTTTATGCACGAGACGCCACCTGTAGTTAGAAATATGCTAAAAATAAGGAAAGCGCTCATATCCGGTTATGGCCGTTTATTTGGAAATATGGGATTAATAGTGCATACGGACGTCAAATATTAGTTATGGATTCGTGAACAGTTAAATGACGTCTTGAAATAAATGGCTGGTAAATGTTTTACATTGTTTAAAGAGAACACCCTCTCGGTAAAATACATTTCCAATTTTACTTAAAAGCTACTCAAAGAGCGTCAGATAGCCTATGCGAATTTATCTCATACGAGTTACGTTTTTTTTAAATAATTGTTGGAAAGGTTTATATATATATATATATATATATATATATATATATATATATATATATATATATATATATATATAATTAGCCTACAATTAATGGTTTATCTGAAGTTTTTTTTTTGTTTGTTTCTTGCTGGTCATACCTTTTACTGAACTGTGCTGCAGAAATATAGTTGTAGGCTAGTAAATCCGAAACGAACCACTTGAGGATGTAGTTACTGTATGGCGTTTATCAATTAAATGCAGTGGACTAAAATAACGTGCTACCCACCAAGTAGCCTAGCCTAACACTCTTCTCTTTCTTTCTCGAGCTGGGCAATAGAAATCTAATTTGCAACAACCTGAACATTCCGAAGATTACACAGGAATGCTTCCAATAGCGCACTTTTCGGCAACAAGTCCAAACACCATTGCTGCCCCACGACCCCTCCCATCAACCCTGATGTATTTTCACAAACACCTGTCTCGCCAGAAGGTGGTGTTAACTCCACCCCCTGCAAGTCCACACGTCAAAACGTAATTTTTAATTGGATTGAAGGGACCCATGATATGTAAATTACAACATATAACTCCTCCCCCGCACCTGACCTAGAGTATTTACTGCTCTAAACTGCATTTTGCCAAACTGCCACTATAGCGTTGCGCTGCACGATGTTCCTGTCTTGGACTATGCAATAGGAAACTGTGAGGTTACAGTGATTTGTCGCTCACTGAAAAGGGCTGGGACCGTTATATTTATAAACCCGTTTCCTTCACTGGCTGGCCTATTTCATTTTCAAGATGCCACGGTCGTTTCTTGTAAAGAAACATTTTAACTCAGCAAAGAAGCCAAATTACAGTGAACTGGACAGTCCCACAGGTAAAACTAAATGCTTATTTTTCATTTTCTCGCAAATTGTGCCGACAACATTGTTGAATCTAACTAGTTTTAACATACACACAATTGTCACAAAGAGACAATGTATTGGAACTTATCTACACTTTTCAGACGGTTTAGCCTATATATGGCAGGCTATTTCTTTGAACTGTACTTATCTAGCCGAACTGTTGTCTAATCTCTATTTATTTTATGAACTCTACTATCACTATAGGCTACTGGACATTGTTCTCTTGTGTGTTATTTGTTCCTGCATTTAAAATGTCACACGAACAATGCGTCGTATTAATTATTCTATATATTTTTGTTTCATTTTGCAGTGTTCATTTCACCGTACTTGTATAAAGGCTTCCCGGTACCTGTCATTCCCCAGCCGGAGATTCTCAGCTCGGTGGCATATAATCCTATCACCGTGTGGACTACGAGCAGCCTGCCGCTATCCCCTCTACCAAATGACCTCTCTCCTATCTCCGGATACCCGTCGTCCCTCGGACGTGTTAGTCCACCGCCGCTTTCTGATACTTCCTCTAAGGACCACAGTGGTTCCGAAAGTCCAATAAGCGATGAGGACGAGAGAATCCACACCAAACTCACAGATCCGCATGCCGACACTGAGAAGTTTCAATGTAGTTTGTGCAACAAGTCCTATTCCACGTACTCAGGACTGCTAAAGCACAAGCAACTTCACTGTGATGCACAGACAAGAAAATCGTTCAGTTGTAAATACTGCGAAAAGGAGTATGTCAGCCTTGGAGCTTTGAAGATGCACATAAGGACCCATACTTTGCCTTGTGTCTGTAAAATATGCGGAAAAGCTTTCTCCAGACCGTGGCTGCTTCAAGGACACATCAGAACGCATACCGGTAAGCACGTCTGAACTTTTTATCGGCAAACATGTGGTCAAAACTGGGAAAGCCATTGCGAGTTTTTTGAGACTGCGGGTTTTAAAAAACCGAAAGCTCTGTAGCCATATCTAACACCAGAAATTGAGTTTTCGCATTCGCCTGGTTCAGAGATTAAATGGTTAATGAAATATAATACATGCATTTGCGAATGTTACCGCCCATAGCTAAATATGAGGTTTGCATCACTGTCAGTAGGCCTATAGAACAGAACCATGTTTTATATTTGATTTGCTTTAATACCTGAAAACTATGAATTATATAATTTAATGTTGTTTAAAAGCTTTTTATTTAAAAAGAAGTATGTACAACACAACTTATGAGTTCTGCAAATGTAGGCCTACACTCCAGGAAAGCTGTCCACCTTTATTTTTGTTAATGTTAATGCTCAGGTTAACAGCGTTCTTCCTACACTGTTTTGTATGATTGAAATGAGGAATTATTAATTGTAGTGGCTTAGCTTTGAGAACACTTTCATTTTCTATTCCGTTTTGGCATATGTTGACGTATTTCTCTTGCTGTTCTTTGTTTCTTTAAGGAGAGAAGCCCTTTTCGTGCCCACACTGCAGCCGAGCCTTCGCAGACCGGTCCAACCTCAGGGCGCACCTACAAACCCATTCTGATGTGAAAAAATACCAATGCAAAAACTGTTCCAAAACCTTCTCCAGAATGTCTCTTCTACACAAGCATGAGGAATCTGGCTGTTGTGTAGCACACTGAGATGGGATAAGTAGCAGAGACCTTTACTACTCCAGTGGAGGATATAATGAGGTTCTTTAAAACGGCTGTGTTGTCTCTATGACTGAAAAACCAAATCAATGTCATTTCAATGTAAAACTCAGTATCAACTCTTGTCACATACATTTCATTTAAACAGTGTTGTTTTTTAACTTTTCCATTTAAATCAGTGTTCTTTCTACTGCCAAGTGCCTAGTTATTCATACTGTAAGTGTACCATTGGAGGGATCTGACTCTGCATTAGGCCTTCTCCAGTGTCGTGATGTTCTAACCAATTTCAATTATAGGATTGGTATCAGGACTGGTTACGACCATTTCTTTAATACTTACCTTGCATCTGCACCTTTTAAAGCATTGCACGGCACATTCCATATGGTTCGTGATAGCAATACAAAGAGGTGATTTCCAACCCATAGGATATCTGAAGCCATTGCTGTATAGGGAATTTGTGCAAGTCCTTTAAAAAAAAAAAAAAGTATTTAAACTCTGTTGCACAGGCATAACGCAATAACTGTTTGACAGCACTCAAAATAGCAATACTCTTGTCAAGTGCCTTAACTCGGTTTGGCATTTGTGTAATGTTTGTTTCTAAATAATTAAGTTTTGCATTTATATTTTTATATATTTGAATGTATTATGTGTGGATGAGATGAGTGCATTGTATCTAGACTGTGTGAACTGAAAAGCCTGAATGAATGAATGTTTTTAGTGTTTTTTACACACATTTTAAATAAAAAAAATGCAAGAATTGTACCTAAATGTTTGAATTTTCTTGTTCACCAAGAAGGAGCTTATTGAGTGAAGTGACTCTATTATTCTTTACATGCTAATTAGCACTGTGGGTCTGCAACCACGGGTCAATACCTTGGAATTATATTGCAAATGAGTGATGTATCTCTTTGCATTTACATTTGTATAGAATTACAGCATGTTATGCACATGGCAAATCCAACAGTTGACAAGAGCTGTTAAACTCCAGCAGTACTAGTTACAGTCATCCACTCTGTGTGTATTTGTGACCCATGAGGCTACCCATAGTTTTAAATTTATTTTAGAGATGGGCAGGCTCTACCATTGCCTCATGTTGGTTCATGGAAGTATAAATGAAAAACAGCAGATGGAATACCTTATTTACATGAGTTGCATCTTAAATATGTTTCTTATATAATCACTGTAGTAAAGCGATTACATAATTGATAAATATAAAATACACCTTTTTATAAAAACAGTCCTATAAATCAGATTGGAATTCAGGGAATAATAATATTATAATTTTAATGAATTATACAGTACTACTATCCTTTTTGTATTACATGCTGGCACATCTTAGAGTGAATATTTCCCTGTGATACAGCATTCAGTAATTTTCAGGTTAGAATAGTTAATGGTTCATATTTGATATTTTGGCAGACAAAATCACCAATTTAACTTTTCGGAAATTGTGAGTACTTTAATTACAAATTTTCTACAACCATCACAAGAAACAGAACAAGGATGCCTCCATTTAAATGGGATTGTATAGAAGGAACATGTCTTAGAAAATCACTGACCACTTAGGGGCTGAACCTGCTCCTTGTGAACCTGTTCAGACATCAAACAACCTTGAAATTTAACACATGGATACAATATTGACCTGCAGTCACACGCTACTCTCTTTGAAGGCTTCAAATACCCCTGCCCTTTCATTTGGTAGTGTGGGTGTTACTTTAAAGAGTAAAAGCTAATCACAACACCTGTGAAAAAGATCACCTATGAAGTTGTTGGAGAGGATACAGTTAGTAACCTTAGTTTATTTCTAGTTGTACCTTTTACATATGGTCCTGTGGCAAACTGAAATTGTGTATATCCATTGTCAGAAACAAATATGCAGCTTCTTATAGAAGTTTGGGTACCAAATATAACTTTGAGAAATACACAGCGATGTGTTTTGTTTAATTGGTTCATGGGCATTTCAACATTTTGCAGAGGTGTGACATTAAAAACTCGTAAAGCAAGATATATCCTTTGCCCTTTGCTACCCTTACTACATATATGCAATTTAATAAATTATAAATATTTTGTACAACAAATAATCTATGATATGCATAATGATCATCTGAAGAATGCGTTTGTATTCTTGTCTCCTAACTAACCTTGAAATGTCTTTTTTTTATTTTTAATCTGAGACTTATGGTCAATCTACACGCAGCATGAAATGTTTTAGAGCATTTAGATAGGCATGTCCGAACTGACAAGCAACAATTGTAGTGAATACTGCAATTTATACAGCTTGTGTGTGTGTGAAGTAGAAACTCGTAATTTCATGCTTCACGTCTACTCATTTAAATCACGTGTGCACTTAAACAAAGAAATGTGTTTTATGAATTCTGTATAAATGCTTTATTTTCAGTTGTCATTCCATTAAGTTGTAGAACCTTTCTGTTGATTTCTGGTTAACTTAGCGTATTACTTCGATCTATAACGTGAACGTATGTGTTATTAGCATGCGTAAACTCATCCATAGCTAGAAAGTAGAGGAATGTGCGTATTATGCACAAATACAGTGACAAAGTGAAAAATATACACTGATATATGCAACCTAATATTGCTGAGCCTGAGATACAACATTCTAAGTACAGATTTTCTGTTAGACTGTATTTTTCAGGGACCAAAGTAACTTACATGTGGAGATAAAACTGTCTTTGAAACACCTCTGCTGTGTGGGGTACAATATATACAGATTAAGCTTTACAAGTGTATGAGGTTCATGCTGCTTTTTCTTTCAAGTTGTTTGGTTTATATGCTGGGTTCCCTTATGACAATGGGTGGATTCCTAACAGCTTGAGTCACCAGCAGGCACTTACCTCAGGTGGTCTGCGCAGACCCATTTCATTGGACAAGGGGATCTGAAGTATATCCAATCTCTCTTTCTGAGGCAGAAGCAGGTGTCAACAATCCTAGAAAGCCTCAAGCATAAGCCACTCTAACACATAGTACGATTAGACTGCAGTGATGGTACACTATGGGTATCAGCCTATATATTAGACGGATTCCATATCAGAACTTAATAGACTACAGTGCTGCATCATGAGATTACAAACTCATTATTTTCAGAGTACGATGTTATAGTACTGTTGTAGTTGCAGGTTTATGAATTGCACACATTTTGCGCTAATAAGCTTGTGGAAAAACAGTGGTTTTTAATTCACAATGCAATAAAGAAATGTAGTTTCAGATATCTTCTTCATTTTCACAAACATAGGGTGGTAGTTGTTTTTTTCTGTTTAAGTGTCAGTTATGAAGAGACCATACCCAACCAACCACAAAATGTAATGGAATGTGGTGGCTTTAGAAAGAAACTGCAGAACGTCTCCATTTTGGAGACAGTGGAAAGTATTAAATATGTTGACTCCGTGTTTTGCCAAACATCACATTTGTCTAATTTATGGGAAATTGCTAGAAATAAAACCAAAGGAGCAGAAATGCCTGTATAATAATGGAACCATTTGTTTTTAAATAATACTTTGGAGGGTGTACCCAAACCCCTCATACACGCACTTCCAGTTATAAAGCAGCTTTAGTAGTTACACTGATGCATTATTTCATGAGAAACTATTGATAGAAAGAAATAACTATTATCAGAAATTCTGTCTATTATACCATAAACCTACATGTGATGAATTACCATCATTGCCTAAGGAAGTTAAAAGGCTTTGCTGCATACTAAGCTGATTGAAAGATCTAGCCATTGACTTTTCATTGTCTGTCTTGAGCACTTCTCATGCATCCTAAGTCATGACATGCATCAGTCAGTAGTAAATAAACAATAATACTTAATTCACCATATTTGAATTGTACATACTTATTGTACGTCGCTTTGGATAAAAGCGTCTGCCAAATAATTGTAATGTAAATGTATATTTCTGCTGCTTGCCTCCTTTGTATAATATTCAGCACTTCAGCAAGAGCACACATTACTCCATAATTTTATACTCAATATGGTCAGCCATGCTGTCCTTCTGATTTTGCTAGAGGATAGAGAGAATACAAATTTTCCACATTTTCCTACACGCATGGTCTTTACCGTTATGATCAGAACTCCGACTTCAGAAGACAGCCATACCGAGACAGCTCAGCAGCAACAATCTAAACCCTCTAATTGCAGCATTCTTTGTCCTTAACTAAATTCCTTTTTTTCTTACACAAAATGTTGTAAATATTTTAGTGACCACAACCCTCAAAATGTTGGGAAGGAAACTTCCCAATATCACTTGTTCATTACTCAGTGTTAAGGGCAATACTCATTTTGGTTCACCAGCAAAGAGTAGTTCATATTGACAGAAGTGAGCTGATGTAAAGGAGGGGGTGGGGGGTCTGGATTGGTGCATTCTTTCAAACCTGCTGACTGAAGAGTGAATGGACAGCATGATTCCACTATGACTATCAAGTGGAACAAATAAAATTAAGAGTGTCCTCTGAGGCCTGATTGTTCTTCGCAGAGCGTGATCCACGAGCCCTTCTCAGAGCTGACCTGAGGAGAAAGAGATGATTGTTTGCTCTCAATTTCTCTTAACTGCCTGGAGGGATGCACCCTGTTTATAAAACCCAGACTTTCTGCCAAAGAGTGCTTTTATTTCATCAATCTGTTCAGATGACCAGTTAGTATCATTTATGGTACAGAGTTTAAATGGAGTCACCAAAATGACAGTGAACTTATTTTCTTCCTTTTTTGACAAACTGAAAACAGGTCCACTTGCAATGAGAAGAGAGCTTACATGTACTGTAATGCTATAACAGGTAGTTTAATTATATAACTTGAAGTTTACGACTGCAACAGGTTGTTTGATGCCACTGCAGGTAGTTGACATTGTTACTTGTAGTTTAATTAGGGGGACGCGGTAGTTTGGTTTTGGTTTCAACTTACCTGTTCAATCAATATCACCGCCGTTTTAGTACCAATTACCAAACCACTTGGCAGATCAACTAATCTCTGCAATATCTTGCCATAATACAAATATTGCAAAGATTTTTTTCAGCTGTTTTCATATAGTGAAGTACATTAAAAAATGAGCATTAAGACTTCTTCCAACAACCTAGCTGAAATTCTGCAACTCTAATCACTTAACTAGACATAGCAATAGCAATAAGACATGACATGGACTAATACTTTTGATGAGTCACATTTCTGTTTATTGTACATTTTTTAAATAAACCTATATAATTCTACGATACCGGAAATTAATTGGCCATTGACTTAACATGGCGGCATAAAATTATTAGCAACCTGATGCTAATTGAACATTATATTACCGTCACGGGAAGGTGTCCAGGAGATTTCTTCCACTAAGGAATTTTACTCGCTCTCTCCTACACTTCCATGAAACCTCCACCACACAGCAGAAACCAGCCGTACTAAGTTACCCATTTTTACCGATAAGTCCGAAGCAAATAAAAAATTTTACAGTATGGTTTAACCTTTTTCCGAATCAAAAGAAATGTTATTGCGATAACTGTTCCTTATTTTGTAGGCTCAATCACAGGCTCAATCAAAATGACAACTCTATATATACTCATATATATTCCATAAATCCACAGATGACATGAATAACGGTAACATTATTCGTTTTTTTTGTTTGTTTCTTTTTGTGATTATATAGCTTATAGTTTTTCTTTTTCTTTCTTTTGTATTTTTCTTTGTTGATTATGTCATTTCTTGTTAATTGTACTTGGGGTGTGTAATGTTGTGATTAGGTTTGGTATGCTTTGTTTTTTTTGTGTTGGTATGAGTGTAGGTCGGGGTGTGCAGCTTATGGATGTGAGGATGTGGGGAGGTGAAGGGAAGGTTAAAGGGGAACAATCTACCAGAACCCTAACTATTTTTTGAAAAATATATTTTGATAATAATGATAAAAAAATAATAATGGCAAAAATAAATAAATAAATAAATCTTTTAGGAAATAAAAAAAAAACTTCCACTGAGTTTGAGCTTTCCTTTACTTTGTTTTTAGTAATTTGGACTCTTGGAAAACAAACTCCCAAGTATTACCTTACAGAAGAGACCAGGGGCCTCATTTATAAAAAAAAGTACTTGGACGTCATCTTTAACTTTCACGTAAGCACATTTCTTTATATAGATGTAAGCAACGTCTGTCATACGTACCTTGCTCCTATAAATCTCAAATGAACTTCAAATTGAACGCAAGTGAATGAGCTCTGCAATTGCACCCTGGGGCTAACTGGTCACATACATTTAATAGAATGGCTCTGGGAAATGGAAAGCGGCTCTTGAGACACTCATCGTCTTGGGAAAAAAAGTCTGTCTGATCCCTGAACACTCTCTCCCTGCAAAACGCATGGTTTGCCACGTCCTACGTCCCAGGTTTCTACATCATACAATAATGGTATATAATGTAAGGAAGACTTAAAATTCAACAATAAGCCTATTTTAAATGTAATTAATTAAACTCATTTTGTAGGCTGATAACTACACCGATAATCTTTAACACCAACACGCTTTCACGTGCGGTTCTCAAGCCTGCAATACTTCAGCATAACCAGCAGGTAATGTGCATACGTTAAGTGAAGACCAGGGGCCACATGTATAAAGAGTGCTGAGCAGAAAAATGCCCTCAAAAAGAGAATGTGCGTACCTCTGCACACGCTGCACACCATACAATGTTTGGAATCAGTGTGATATGGCGAGACCATGATCTAAAGGCAGAGGGAGAAAATGTAAAACTTTGCGTAAGCAAATTTCCGACTTTCTCCCTGAGCATTCTTTTACGCATTCTTTTACTCAGAGTTTTATACATGTGGCCCCTGACGTGGAGCTATGACCGTTTCCACAGTAAAATGGAGTCACATAGAAATTTTATGAATCACTACTTTGTCGTGATTTTCTACGTACACCACGGGTGAGATCAAAATGGATCTTTTTATAAATGAGGCCCCTGGATTATGCTTGTAGTCAAAGGGATTCGAGAACAGTAACCATTTTATTTTTGGGCTTGGTTCAAAAAGGTGGTGCTGACAGAAGGGGTTAAAAGCATCCACATGTTCTGTCTTTCTTCCAGATATTGGTCTTTCTTTGATGTTTCCATTTGAAGATCCATCTGAAAATTCTATGCTCATCATGAACCAAATGATATTGCTGACAGTGAGATTAGCATGGCACATGCATAATCCTTTTTTTATGGAAGCAAATGCTTATTATTGTCATGATTTCACAAATATGATCATGTGCTTGGTAATTTGGACTGTATTGATATCTGGGGGTATAATAAGTAGCAATGATTCCAGTCTTACTTATAATGGAAACAGAGAAAATTATTTTTCTGTAATCAGAAAAAAACATTAATGTTTGATTAGTAGGGATATTGTTTGTTTTCCAACAGAAAAGCTATCCCCAATAAGCTTCTGGTCAATACAAATGGTAGAGCTTATTTCCATGCAAAAGCAATGGAAATTGGGGTGACATTCTGATAAGCCATTGTTGTAGTTTGTGGATGGGCCCCAAGGCCTCAGTTCAAATCTGAATTGCTGTGGCTGACAGCACCACAGTGCCTTGCATAATTAGCCAACATGTCACCCCAGGAGGAAGGGACTTCAGTTGGCAGGATGTCTCATTGAGCATAGCATCCCACTCTGGTCAATCAGGTGCCCACGGTCTGTCTGCACAAGCTGCACTAGAAATAATAATAAAATAATAATTTGAAAATGGCAATTAAAAAGGTCCAGTGACTTCAGTTGTAAGTCTAATTGTAAAATATTATTCTTTCACAATATTTCAATATTTCAAAATACCCCTGAATTTAATAGAATTTTCTTGTTGCCTTTTTCTTGTATGCATTACTGATATTGTGGTATATTGTGGTACATTTCAGTAAACTGCCATATTCAATGACAGCCACTAGTCTGACAGCAATAATTGCTTGATTTCAAAAGCACAGGGCATATGTGGTGAAATATGAATAAATTATTCACTGTGCAGGTGGTTTTGAAAAAAAAAAGTTATAAAGTTATAAAGTCTTATACAGAGCACCCCCTAAATAGGTGAGAATTGTCCAAATTTGCCATCTGTGCAAAGAGGTTAATTACATTGAATATTCCAATTTTGTTTGAATTGTTATTAACAAACATAATTTACTGTAAAATCATTGGAATTATAATTCTTCCATAGGGTTGGTCTGTATGTGCATAAATAAGAAATACTAAAATATGATCAAGTACAATGCCAAGACGGGAATGGGTCTATGAGGTTTTGTGTTAAATCATAAAAAATGTACACATTGACTGGGAATATTTTTATGTAACATCACATTTTATTTTAAGATCCTTTCTACATTTCTGTAACAACTACTCTCACACACATCAGGATTGAACTTTTCACAATGTGCGCTACCAAATCAGGCATCTGAGTACAGTGTTTATACTATATAAACTCTCATTAGTTTTACTGACACCATGACCATCTGCTCTCCTTAATGACACCCATCTCAATTTTACATCACCTCTTCAATGTTCTTGGAAGTAAAGAAACAGCAAAGTGTTTACCCAACTGTACAACTAAATATGTCACGCAGTAACAGTCTTCTGCTAACCAAAACAGTCTGACCTGTCATGTGACTGCGACATGCCGAATCACATGCCACTTAACCAATTTGAATTAATAGCATCAGAATCATATGCTGTTGTGCAGCATTTCCCTCCTCTAGCCACAAGTGCAACCCATCAAAAGTCCAGCAAGGAAAGATTGTCCAGAGTGCAAGTGAACAGCTGGTGAATATTTATATGCTTTGTTTAATTTACATGGTCTGGTTTACTTTGGATGGCAGACATTAAGGACTATCTCCAGGACTGTTTGTTTTCTCACAATGCAATTCTGCTCATTCAGACAGGGTAGTTTGAGAAACAAAATCCTGTGCACTATGCCGTTAATTCTTCCCCCGACAAATAAAGTCGCCATATGTGGATGAGGTCCAAAACCTTAAAAAACAGCATTAAATTGACATTTTTGTTATGCGACATCATTGTTTTTGGCTTGCTTGGATTGCAATGAATACTTTCTGTGTGGAATGCATTTCTGCAGCAAAAAAAATTTATATAGAATGGAGTGTCACATAAAACATTTATGTGCATTGCATTGTTTCCTCCCACTGCATGATGATAAATTATCAGGGTTTATTTTCATGTTTATCAGGGTTTATCAGGGTTTCTTTTCTGACAAAATTATACAAGCAGGTGAGACTGTCTATGAGTGAGTATGTTGAGTCTGTTACGTATCTCTCTTTGCTTTAGGTCAAAATCTCACCAGACATTTCATACCAAGGTTTTATGGTGAAAAACAATAATGTACAATTCTGCTCCAAGTTTCTGTTTTTGTGTTTCATGTATGTATGTGCATTTACTTTCATGACACTTACTTTACACATGTTCGAGATAATGTAATAAAAAGATAATGTAATCATATACGCTGTGAGACTATAAGTATTCATGGGAGCCTATCCCAGTATGCATTGGGCAGGAATACACCCTTGATAGGTCGCCAATCCATCATAGGGCACACACACACACCATTCACTCACGCACTCATACCAATGGGCAATTTAGAGTCTCCAATTTGCCTAACCTGCATGTCTTTAGACTGTGGGAGGAAACCGGAGTACCCGGGGGAAACCCACACGGACATGGGAAGAACATAACTCCACACAGAAAGGGATTCGAACTCGGTACCTTCCTGCTGTGAGGCGACACTGCTACCCACTGCACCACCGTGCCACCCGAGTCACAATTCTGTTGTCACTGGCAGACAACAACTGTATAGCTTTGACACGTTTTGTGTCTTTCTGATTTCTGAATTTCAAATGGGAAAATGGACAAATAGTTTTAGAAGCACACACTTGCTAATATAAATCAGAGCCATGAAATTTCAGTGGAAATCTATCATCTTCAAACTAAGATTATTACCAGTGTTTTTTCGATTAATTTGTATCACACAGTATGCATGACCATGATTGGTGTCATAAATATTAATTTGAAGTCTGAACCTGTAAGAACTTATGAGCATCATCTGGTTGCATCTCTGTTGTCTCACCTAAGCTAAAATACTTTATACCTAGGATTGTGGCCAGTATCCAAACAGATGGCTTGTCATTTTCAAAATTAAACAAAATCCCTCAGTCTTATCTTTCACCAATAGCACCTGCACTGAGAGGTGCACTGAGAGACATACATTAAGTAAGGACACATGACAGATACAGTGCAGCTAGGTGAATAAGCAGGTTGCTTGAGATACTTTTTTAGTTCAGGATATAATGTTTAAGGATAAAATTAATTTCAGAAACAATTAAAAGACTGGGAATTTCTACCTGAAGTTTATTTTGTAATCCCGTGTGGTACTTTGATTATCTGCAGTCCAGAACCAGACAGCATATTAGAGGGACAAACAAAAAGCTCTTGAACAGATGAGCTCCAGGCCCTTTTCAAAAGACAAGCCCATGCTCTGTACAACTTGGCTCAGCTGACAAGCCCTGACAAGGCAAGGACCTCCAGATGAACCAGCAAGGAGCTTGGTAGGATCACATGGGCTGAGAGCAGCTGCCTCTGTTTCATGCATTAAAGCAAAAGATAAACTCTCATCACATAAAGGAGGCCGTACTGTTATTGCCTCACCAATTCCATGAATGAGTTGTTGTCCTGGACTGTATTTCTGGTGTTTTCCATAGGTTCAGTGCAGACACAGGTTGCAAGTGTAAGGCATTTTGGCATGCGCATGCTCACACACGCACAGACTCACATTTCAGGAGCTCTTGTTTCCTGTGAAGTTACATCCACATTCATTTCTCAGGAGATGTAATGCAGGAGTCTGCATAGAGATTGCAAAAAATATAATCTCTGCACAGCATAAATATGTAATTACTGCTCATGTTCTTGGCATTAACCTGGTGTTGCCAAACCTCACACACGCAAACAAGATGGGTCACGCATATTAAACATGCATGTACAGCTATAAAAACAGGGTACCATGTAGTTTTGTGTCATATATCCAGATAAAGCATATATATATACTATATATACACATACAGACGGGTGACAAATAAAAGAAAAAACCCTTACAGTGAGGGGTTCCGGTGGTTCTATTATGCTGTGGCATGCATTTTCCTGGCATGGTTTTGGTCCACTTGTCCCCTTAGATGGTAGGGCCACTGCAAATCACTACAATACACCTTTATCCTATGATGAAACCTTTCTATCCTGATGGGAGTGGTCTCTTTCAGGATGACAATGCCCCCATCCACAGGGCATAAGAATGAAAATGATGTGAATCATATGCTACGGCCTTCGTAGTCACCAGATCTCAACCCAATTGAACACCTATGGGAGATTTTGGAATGACGTATTAGACAGCACTCTCCACCACCATCATCAAGACACCAAATGAGGGAATATATTTTGGAAGAATGGTGTTCCATCCCTCCAGTAGAGTTCCAGAGACTAGAATCAATGCTAGACTAGCTTTAACATTTGAAGAAATGTGTCATGTTTAACTTTGTACCATTTAGAGGAGGTCACATACAGTGCCGAAAACAATTATTGGCACCCCTGGTAAGGATGAGTAAAAAGGTTTATAAAAAATTCACCATTTTTGTTAAAATAATTATTTCTTGATGAGGGATTTAAAAAAAAAAAATTTATGTCAATTAAAGGTTGGATTTTTCTCATTTGTTCAGTGTGAGATTAAGCTAATTCACCAAAAGGTGAATTTTTTATAACCCTTTTTACTCATCTTTACCAGGGGTGCCAATAATTGTGGAGGGCACTGTATATATATATATATATACATTTTAGCAAGATTATTATGAGTGAAATTATATATTTGATTTATGAAGTCATCCAGCTAGAAACTGAACGATATAAACACAATAACAAATGAATACATAAATATATATACAGTTTAAGTTGAAAGTTTACATACACCTTAGCCAAATCCATTTAAACTCAGTTTTTCACAATTCCTGACATTTAATCCTAGTAAACATTCCCTGTCTTAGGTCAGTTAGGATCACAACTTTATTTTAAGAATGTGAAATGTCAGAATAATAGTGAGAGAGAATGATTTATTTCAGGTTTTATTTCTTTCATCACATTCCCAGTGGGTCAGGAGTTTACACTCTGTTAGTATTTGGTAGCATTGCCTTTAAATTGTTTAAAGGGATAGTACGGAATTTTGGACACAATGGGCCCTATCTTGGCGATCTTGGCGGTTGGTCTAAGCGCATGGCGCTAAGTCAATTTAGGGTGTGTCCAAGTCCACTTTTGCTATTTTAACGGCGTGTTTCTTGGACGCTAAGCACAGCGCAAGGTGCAACTGGGCTGAACCTAGTCTCTTCATTAATTATAGGTGTGTCTTGGGCGTGACATGCAATAAACCAATCAAAATGTTATATCCCATTCCCTTTTCAAGCCTGCTTTTCCACCTTGGCGGATTGCTTATGATGGCGAAACAGACATGCTTGTGCGTGTTTAGTGCGATCAAGGAATAGGCTATATGGATCAATAATAGCCTGTGATCAATATTATTCGGGCTAACCATTATGAGTTCCCGGTAATTCCTGACAGTGCTGTTTACAAAATATATGCGGTTAAATTTCGTTAAAAGCACCTGCAACAGCTGAACAGCTGCAACAGCTGCAACAGCTGAATAAGCGACCAATTGTTTCCGTCTCACCTTAGAAAACGCCAAATTCGCCTGCTTGTTTAACGAATTTCGTTTGATTATGCAATGAACTCATGTTCAAGCTTCATCCGAAGTTCATTAGGCTACCTGCATTCTAATTTTGATTAATAACATAACGTTATTTTGCCTTAATGATAACACTAAATATAATAAATCTGTCAGGTTGGCAACCCATAGGTTCAGCATATTTTCCCTTATTTTATAATGTCCTGCTTATGGAAATGCGACCAACCTATTTTACTGGTAGCGTAATGCTTTAAAACGATCCACTTTCCCAGGAAGACCGTGAAAAGTCTGATTTACAGCAAAGGAAACAGACCTGCTCATGTAAAGCGCACATGCAGATAATGGCATTAAAATTAGTTGTAAATTCATTTTGTTACGTGCTGCAAATTTAGTTTCTAATTACCCACTTAGTTCTCTTTAAAATCTTTTGTTCAGTTATGGAATAACAGGTGAAATCAGCGGGGTTTTAATAAGCTGATGGTATGGAAACCTTGTCACTCTAATTAAAAAAATATGAAGGACGAAGAATAGCTAAGGTTACAATTCAGTTAACATGATGACATTTATCTCTGTAAAACCTTATGTATGCACAGCGAATCCGCTGTAGCCTAGACAGAGCTGTATTGTAATGACGTCTGAAGCGCATTTTCAGAACTCAAAAGTCCGTCTATTGCAGTGCGCGAGTTTTCCATTGAATGACAATTCACGCATTAGGTGTAAATGACAATTTGTGCATTAGGCTTGATATAGGTGTTATCAGCTCCTTTTTAATGGATAGCCATTGTCCCGTACCATCGCACATCGCCTGGATGTTGATGGAGTGGGCTGAGAGCAATGTAATGTGGCATCGTTTCCCTTCGCCGAGGGAAAGGTATGTGGACCTATGGAACCTTTTATTATTATGCATTTTTGATATAGCCTACACAATCATAATATTTCACATTGTGATCTAGATATTTTAGTCATGCTTGTGCGCGCCCCTGTGTGTAACAGACAGGAGAGTACGCGCGTTGTGCACACGCCTATGTAGACGCACTTATATGCGCCGTTAAAATAACATGTAAACAACTGCGACATGACTTTAGACCAGGTTTGTGGTGGTTCTAGCGCAAGCGCTTTCTGCTGGCTCAAGATAGCAATACGCCAAAAAGAATCCTGGCCACTCCTCATCTTAAGACCAACATGCCCAGTTCACTTGTAATGGGCGCAAGAATACATGCTAGTTAAAGGACGTTAGCGTTAGGCGTTATAATGAACCTAGCGCCGGGTGTAAGATAGCAAAGACACTTGCGTTTGGGTTAGCGCTGCTTTGCGCCGGGTGTAAGATAGGGCCCAATGTCTCAATTACGACTTACCCATGATGTAGTTGATTGATGGAAACCATTTTCAGATAATTCCATGCTGTCCCTTGCAAATAAACAAATGACCCAAAGCAAATAAAATACGACGACAGTCTATCGGTGTTATTTTCAGTGATTATACCATCATTTTTGAAGTCAAACTATCGTTGAATCCTTTACTTTGTGCTCACATAAATGCTCCGTGGAAGTATGGCGGTGGAGCGATACTTTACATATAGGTAACGTAAAGTATAGCTCAACCGCCATATGTAGTGCCGGCCAACAACAATATCGCGCGTGTGAAAGAATCAGACTAGTAGTATTGTTAGCTAACGTTCAGGTAAGATGGTATTTCGGTGTGTATTTCAAGGTTGTTCAAATCATGCAAAAAAATGGGTACCACTAAGTTTTCACCGATTTCCGGTGGAAGATCAACAAAGAAAACAGCTGTGGCTTCTTGCTGCTCGCATGGATGTCAACACACCAATTGAGACTAAAAAAGTGTGTAGTGACCATTTCACGGAGGATGACTATGTGCAAATCAAAAAAGGATGGTCGGGACACCCTCTGCTGAAGGAGACTGCTGTGCCATCACCTGTTTTTCTTCATGCACCGAAAACAACTGATGAGCAGGTAACTAATAAATGATTGCATACGTGATCTATCTATTCAATTTAGCTAGCTAGTTGCCACGATTGGGAAGTCATGGAAGTGGTCAAACTTTTCCTGCAAATTGGTAGCCAATGTGCTTGCTTGTATATGCTGTGTTATTCTGTAGCATATTTGTGTTTAGCTGACTTGTTGTCTACCAAATATGTAACTTTACGGCAAAACGGATTGTGTCAGCAACTGTGGAGTACAGCAGATAGCCTACAGGCAGATACCCTGGCTAATCTACAGCTAGCTCCACCGCCATAGCTACTTCCACAGAGAATATAGGTCAGCACAAAGTAAAGGATTCAACGATAGTTTGACTTCAAAAATGATGGTATAATCACTGAAAATAACCCCGATAGACTGTCGTCGTATTTTATTTGCTTTGGGTGCACTGTGGAGTGTTTAAGTGCATTTGGTAGTAGATGCTACTAGTAACCTTAGATTTGCGCTAGCATTAGCAAGGTGTGTATGTCCAAAAGAACGGACAGCATGGAATTATCTGAAAATGGTTTCCATCAATCAACTACATCATGGGTAAGTCATTATTGAGACATTATGTCCAAAATTCCGAACTATCCCTTTAACTTGTGTCAAACGTTTTGGGTAGCCTTCCAGAAGCTTCTCACAATAAGTTGCTGGAATTTTGGCCCATTCCTCCTGACAGAACTGGTGTAACTGAGTCAGGTTTGCAGGCCTCCTTGCTCACACACGCTTTTTCAGTTCTGCCCACAAATTTTCGATTGGATTGAGGTCAGGACTTTGTGATGGCCACTCCAATACCTTGACTTTGTTGTCCTTAAGCCATTTTGCCACAACTTTGGAAGTATGCTTTGGGTCATTGTCCATTTGGAAGAGCCATTTGCGACCAAGCTTTAACTTCCTGGCTGATGTCTTGAGATGTTGCTTCAATATATCCACATAATTTTCCTTCCTCGTGATGCCATCTACAGTCGGAAGTCTGAAGTTTACATACACTTAGATTGAAGTCATTAAAACTCACTCCACAGATTTCATGTTAGCAAACTATAGTGTTGGCAAGTCATTTAGGACATCTACTTTGTGCATGACACAAGTCATTTTTCCAACAATTGTTTACAGACAGATTATTTCACTTTTAATTCACTATCTCACAATTCCAGAAGTTTACATACACTAAGTTGACTGTGCCCTTAAATATTTAATATTTTGTCGCATATCCTTTGCATGCCATGACTTCCTGATGTCTGTGACCCAACAACATCAACATCCCATTGATATCTTATTTTCTGGTACTCTTACAAGTGATACTATAATGTCTCTGCATTTGAATGGATCTCTATGGAAATTGGGGGGTGGAACTAGATTTAGCTGTAAATTACACTGGAACAGTATGGAACACATGGTTGGCTAAATGGCTTTAAGTCATCAAGGGTCTGACGTATCAAACAAGCCTTAAAGCATCACTCTGCTGCCAGAAATACAGTAGATATGGATGGATAACTTGAAGGGTTTCTTCTTCTGACTTATTTTTCCATAGAGTTCAATAGGAAAATTTGTCAGGAGAAACAACCCTTAAAGTGATCCATCCATATCTACTGCATATCTGGCAGCAGAGTGATGGTTTAAGACATTTAACAGCAGCCAACTGACAGCACACCAAATAGTTTATTCAGGAAAGTGTATTTAAGTGAAATTGTTAATAAGATTATGAAAAAACACCTGTTATGTACAGGTCTGTGAAAATATGTTTAGACAGAGTGAGTCACCTGAGAAATAGTGGCACTACTGACATCAGCAGACACTTCCCCAAAGATGTGTAACATCTTGTTATGCTCCCACATATTCTGATTCCCACGCTTACCTACAATTATAGGATTGTGCGGTGTATATCTACCTTGTTTCATGGAACGTATAACTCATCTTGTTTGTCATCTGCTGCGTATTGTTTCTTAGTAACTGCTTTACAAACAAAGCTAATGTTTGTGTGTGCAAAAGATCTTTGAACACAAGACCAGTACATTTATTACCAAAGATTCTCTATCAAAAAAGATCTGCAGTCGCCATTCATTAATTAAAACGAGGCTGAAAGATGCAACTGTTGTTCATTGGAATATTGTGTTTATCCATTTAATAGTGCAATATAGTCTACTAATGCTAGATTTATATGCCTAATTAGGTAGCGTCCTTTGACATTGTACATTTACTATTGATAATCATTATTTAAAAGTTCAATTGAAATCATGCACATTTACATGTACATCTTACGCCCGGAACCCACCAGACGCTCCAAGCGCACATACGCTTATTGCGTGCGCAGATTTGTGAGCTTCGCTTAATAATGGATAAGTAAATACTGCTATTACATATGTCTTACTGCTTGACAGGTTAATTAAAATGAAAACTTGCATACTGTCAATATATTAGTACATGGGAAAATAGCTACACATGAATCAGACTAACAAACAAGTCTTCACTGGCTGGCAGCAAATGGCCTACTTTTTTACTTCGTAGCCTATAGCTAATGTAATTATGTCATTATAACGAAATCAGTTGAGTGAGTACCTTATCTCGCAATATTAATATAGTACTTTTTTTGTTTGTTTCAGTACGAGTTGTAAACTGAGGAAGGCAATTATGGTTTACCTCTTGCTCCGAATGCGCCTGAGGAGAAGAATGTGGGTACACCCATGAATTGCTTTGATCACACTTTACTTTGATCACACTTTTGATTATATTAAAACAAATATCTAAACTATATAGAATGTTGTTTTTTAAAGCTAAATGTAGCAAACAAGACAATGTCTCATTTATAAAGTTCACTTTATATAATTTATTTGGGACAGTAATCAACATGTTCTAAACATTTAATTATAGCAGAATTAGCAGCTATTTTGATTCTGTAGTATCTTAAATCGATACAGTGATATCAGTATAATAAAAACAAAAGTAAGCATCGTCTTAATTCATTGAACAAATATATATGAATTTGTATACTATAATCAAGAAAAAGCATTATAAAAACGGGACTGGTTATATGCAAAATGTGTAACGTTCCGTTCCCATCCTGTCCGTTTTCCGTATTTTGCCCTTTCCCTCCGTGTCATGTTTGACTCCCTTTGTCCGTGTTTTACCCCTTGCTGCAGACTGGGCGTGTTCCCTCCGTTTGTTTCACTCCATTTCCCCACTCCTGCCTCAGCCTATCTCCTTCCTCCATTTCGGCATGCATTCCTCACACTCCGCTCTGTTCAATCACCCACGCATACATTTGCACGCTTTCTTGATTGTTTCCAATTTCACTCCCTATTTAACCCACCTGCTGGCTGCTATCCAGCGCCAGTTCGTTAACGTTGTTTCATTTGTATCCTGGTCTTGTATTCCCTTGTCTGTTTATCTTGCTAACAGTTTGGTTCTGTCTCGGTGCTTAGATGCACACTACCTACTGTTGTTTGCTAGTCTGTCCTGTTTAGATGCGGTCCTACCTGCCGCGCCTTACCTGTCTCGTTAACCACTACTCTGTTGTTTCTGCCAGTCTGCAGTTGTGCGCTATTCCCTGATTGTGTTGCGGTACCCCCGCTTCCACCTGACGTGGCGCCCACAGCGGGGCGTTCTGCTCCTCCATTCTACAGTTGTTCCTGTCCAGCCGTGGCTACCGCCATTGTTACGGTTCCGGTTGCATCTACTGCTGTTGCCCTGCTGCCTCAACCGGGCCAACCCGAGGTCCGCTGCACTGCCCTGCCCTGCCGTATCTGCCGCAACCCCTTCCTCTGCATCAACTACCTGGTTACCTGTTACTAGTAACATCCCGGTTTCCCCTTCTCTAATTTCATGCATTTCCATAACCGGTTGTCTGTACTTTATGTCCTCCCTCGCTTCAGGAGACAAGTTCGAAGCTTATTTATTGGATGCCTAGCGCTCCCCCTATCTGTCCCGTCCAGTTCCGGTTTGGAACAATTCCTGAGAGACCCGCACAGTCCAGTTCCGGTCTGGAACATTCCAGTGTTCCAGTTTGACCCGATCCAGTTCCTGTCCAGTCCAGTTCCGGTTTGGAACATCCACTGTCCCGTACCAAGTCCAGTTCCGGTTTGGAACAACCCAGTGTTCCAGTTAGTCCAGTTCCGGTGTGATCCGATCCAGTTCCGGTTTGGAACTCCAGGGTTCCAGTACAAAGTCCAGTTCCGGTTTGGAACATTCTGCGTTCCAGTACAAGTCCAGCTCCGGCTTGGAGCAAAGTGAAGTCCCGGAGAATCTCCGGACTTTATTGTTTTTCTGTTTGTATTCTGTGTACAGCTTTGGACTGCCCCAAGCTATAATAAACTACCTTTTCTGTCCTTCTGCCTCCTGGTCATTGCACTTGGGTCCAGCCCGTATTCAGGTCCCTGACAAAATGTATGACTTGATTTAACTTCATTCATTCCACAATGGTGATTGTCTTTGTTCCCTTTTTCATTAGGGCCTATATTAAAATATAATATGTATTAAAATAATTAATAACAATACTAAAACTATTAGTAGGTTGAAAAACATTAATACGTAGTGATATGATGCAGATATTGAGCATATACAATGTATTTCTATAAGATTGCGCATGCGGTTGACCAGAAAATTCCGCCCAGAGTGGAAAAATCAGCTCCACGTCCGCGAGCCGTCCACCCGCCAGCCGTGCGTGCGTGGCCGGTGAGAACCGCGGCAATTCGTTAACATGGGAGCGGAAGTGAAGCGCAACAGTGCGCATGTGCGTGCGCTTGAGCTTGCGCGTCTGGTGGGTTCCGGGCGTAAAGGCCCCTAAATGTAGACCTTAAATTGAGACCACAAATGTTAAAATCCACAGCATGCCAAGTGTTAAAACACTGTGAATCTAGAGGCTAGAGTAGAAACACAGGTGCTTAATGCATCATTTAGAGCAGGGGTGTCAAGATCCGGTCCTGGAGGGCCGCAGTGTCTGCTGGTTTTTGGTGCGTTTAAGCACAAGTGATTAATTTAAGTCACTAATTGGCTAAGAAGTCCACACACCTTGTTCTCAATGCTTTAACTGGGTGCTGATTGAAAGGAAACCACAAATACCTGTGACACTGCGGCCCTCCAGGACTGGAGTTTGACACCCCTGATTTAGAGTGTCCTCAGATCAGTGGTGGAGACATCCACGTGTTTGCGTATTCTGTTTCCCCTCCCCCACTAAGCCTGAATTGAAGACAGTTCCTGACACTTAACACCTGCCATAATAAGCATTTTCATCACCAGGTTTCAATCTCAACCTCCAGCACAGACCCCTCTGCCCACCTGCATCTCAGTGCTGCAGGGATCCGTACTTGCTATGCGGCCTAACCTTTTGGATGCAAACAGGTAACGTAAACCTGTGCATATTACAACCCATTGTGACCCATAATCACACCCACAGCACATATTTGAACATTTCTCTTCATTCATATACTACTATAAACAGAGCCGGATTAAGGTTGCATGGGGCCCCTGGCTGTAATTCAAACAGATACCCTTCCATCAAAATTATTACTAGTGTAAGTAAACAAGAAATTCTATTGAATTGAATTGTAATTATATTTGAACTAACATGGCATATTGGCTGACAGTACATTTGTTGAAAGGAATGAGCATAAAAAACAAGACATAGATAAGACCGCTAAAGCACACTTTTCGTCAGGTGCTTCTTTCGTCCCGATTCAGTGTATCTTTCGTCCCGCACGGCAGGGACGAAAGATACATTGCACTCATCCGGTTTGTGGCCAATTTATATCCAACTCATTTATGCTGGAAACAAAATTCCAGTTGATATTAGTGAGGGACACAGACACGTTGTTTGTCAGAAAATATGGCCTCTCTATCTCTACTGACTTTCGATTAAACCGGATGAATGTAAAAAGTGTTTATTATTTTCAGGCATTCAGGCAAACCTTTGCACACTGTAGCATCAAATAAGATCTCAGTACAAGGTCTAGTTATCCCACACACACCGCATTGCTGCATTGCATCCCTCCCTCCTCATCTGGTCTATCTAGGTATGAAATGTATTTTACACACAAACAATAGTTTTTTCTGTAATTTTGGGGGCCCCCTAAATATTGGGGGCCCCTGGCTTCAGCCCAGTCAGTCCCCCCCTTAATCCGCCACTGATTATAAAAAATGTTCAAAGGCGCGGACAGTAAAAAACTGTGAAACTGTAAAATATTATGACGGTGAGCAATGGAGATACATCAGAGACAACAGAGGAACAGCAAAAACACTAAATGAGCCACATACACTGGTCCTGGGCTCGTTTTTACACTCCTGTGGCATGGATGAGTACACAAATCCACAGACATATACTTATTTTAACTGCAGTCTAACAGAGCCTCACTCAGCACAGTGTACACTTTCTTTTACATTTTATTGAATACTATATTCTCTACCTTGGTCAGTACATGTTTTTCAGCTTATTAGTCGGGGGTGGGGGTGCATATACGACTTGTGAATAAAGGTATGACACTGATATATGATGCTTTACTCTGTGGTGGTTGTCATGAATCAGCAGTACCGATGCCTGCTCCTTTATCAGAGGACCAACATCAAGCTTTGATGAGAGCCAGAGACAGCGAGGAGGCTTATTCTGCTTGATTGTGCTCATTCCACAGCAGTGATCAGAGGGCATACCAGATAGCCAATATCAGCAGTTGAACCAACAGGCTACTTAGGCTTCTCCAGCCGTTGAGGTAAGACACTGATTGATGTGGGATTAGCTGAGGGGTCTGATAGCTTTTGGTGAGAGTGCCATTCTGACAATTAAGTCCTAACGGCATGCTGGGAGTGGGTGATCTGCAGATGCAGCTGTCAATTTCACTGCCTTTCATGCGTTTGTATATATTATATGTACACTGCCTGGCCAAAAAAAAAGTCGCACTCTAATATTTCGTTGGACCGCCTTTAGCTTTGTTTACGGCGCGCATTCGTCGTGGCATTTTTTCGACAACCTTCAGCAACGTCACCACATTTAATTCCATCCAGAGTTGCATAAATTTTTGGCCGAGATCTTGTATTGATGACGGGAGAGTCGAACCACTCCGTAAAGTCTTCTCCAGCACATCCCAAAGACTTTCAATGGGGTTAAAGTCAGGACTCTGGTGGCCAATTCATGTGTGAAAATTATTCCTCATGCTCCCTGAACCACTCTTTCACAATTTGAGCCCGATGAATCTTGGCATTGTCGTCCTGGAATATGCCCATTTATGGGATAACCTGGTCATTCAGTACATTCAGGCACTCAGGTGACTTCATTTTATTGCTGCATAACATTGCTGAGCCTAGACCTGACCAATTGAAGCAACCCCAGATCATAACACTGCCTCCAGAGGCTTGTACAGTGGGCACTATGCATGACGGGTGCAACGGCGACTTTTGATAGATGTATTGCGTGTTTCCTTTGTATGACTGACATATAATTAACAAAATGTGTTGTGTCATACAGAAGCAAATTAGATTTTGTCAATCATACAAAATGACAAGAAACAAATTAGAATTTGTCATTCATACCAAGAACGTGCTTCAGGGTGTTGCAACATTGTCTGGAATTTCTGACAGTTCAACTAGTCAGCAGATGTAGCAATCATATAGTCAGGCTCCACATGGCATGGCAGATATGATTTAGAATGAAAATATAGCTGTGTCTTTACCAACATTAGGCAAGCTGAATGCTTTCAGAATAAAAGTCAATATGTGACCACATATGGTCAATAGGGGTGTTTTACTGATTTTCCTACACTGCATTTGTCATTGTTGTTACAATCATGCAATTCAATAAAATTCTCATGACATTTCAAATCTGAACAAATATATAAAACAATGTAATGCACCTCAAAATCACCTTGGAAAATGCACATGTGCATTCCTTCTTCAAATCTTATAATCACTCCATGCATGTACTACGACCTCATTATAAAGTAATTAAAAGTGGGTATATTCCCAAACTGAATTAACATACTGCCAACATATTGGCCATGAAAGAGCTCATAACCCCCATGGTGTCATCTTGCTGGGGCATTCATACCTGCCAGGAGAAGGAGGAATGTGACACTGTAGTGACAGAGAGCAGGACACAGTGGGATGCAAACCGCCCCCCACCGCTGGATCTCTGGATTCCTGAGTTCTGCTATCTCCAGCAGCCAGTGGAGACAAATGGCCAGGGCTGCATGCAAAGCAGCAGGTGCTCTGCTGTTATATGGCCTCTCTGTAACCCTTTTCACACATGCAGCCTTACCCCAAAATGTTATGGAACCCTAACATTTAGAGGTCATGTGTGAATGAGAGCTTACGGAATTACAGAAAACTTGCTCTGGCAGTTTGCCAGCTCAAGAGCATTTCACAGAAATGTTCGGCTCTGACGACAGTGTGCACAAACATTAATGAATCAAGGACCTGATTTACTAAGGCCTTTAGCGTGTGCAAAACCTTTTAGCACACGCAAAACCAATAGCATGACCAATGATTGGTCACTGTATTTGTTTTTCTCCAATCATTGGTTGTGTTATTGTAGTTCTGCATGCGCAAAAAGGTTTTGCACATGCTAAAGGTCTTAGTAAATCAGGTACCAAGTGTGCTAAACTCAGCTTTAGCTTATTTTTTTAAGCTTAGCTAAGACCATTCAGCTACTTATTTTTTGCTACTGCAAAAAAAACATTTAGCATTTTTGATAGCACATAGACTACACCAAATTATGATTCCTTACTGACTAGCTGTACAGAACACGCAGTCACCCCATACATCCATGTCATATAGTTTTACAAACCTTTCAAGTTCCCATAGTGTCTGTGTGCATGTGCAAATTGTTGCAGGATGTTAGCTGTTACAATTCACTTTTTCCCTCATTACCAAGCTATTAGCAAGGTCACTGGCTTGCAAACCAAAGTTAACTAAATTGTACCCAATTGGGCCTGTATACAGTTCATCTTAGTTATGCTCTTGGCCTACTTCCATCCATCGTTAGCTTAATATTTGTTAGCTGCTGCTAGTGCAGGCCAGTCAAGTTCTTCCACACCGATCTTGACAAACCATTTCTCCACTTTGTGCACAGGGGCAATGTCATGCTGAAACAGGAAAGGGCCTTTCCAAACTGTTGCCACAAAGTTGGAAGCACAGAATCGTCTAGAATGACGATTACGACTTACCCATGATGTAGTTGATTGATGGAAACCATTTTCAGCTAATTCCATGCTGTCCCTTCTTTTGGACATACACACATTGCTAATGCTAGCGCAACTCTAAGGTAACTGCTCGCATCTACTACCAAACACACTTAAACACTCCACAGTGCACCCAAAGCAAATAAAATACGACGACAGTCTATCTGGGTTATTTTGAGTGGTTATACCATCATTTTTGAAGTCAAACTATCGTTGAATCCTTTACTTTGTGCTGACCTATATTCTCTGTGGAAGTACGGCGAACATGGCCATTGCAACTTGTTGGTCTTCTTTGTTGTTGTAGTCGACCAGTGCCGCCACTACATTCGTAGGTAACGTAAAGTATCTCTCCGCCGCCGTACTTCCACAGAGAACCCACTGACATTTTCAAACATTGCCATGAGGTCACAAAAATGTTCCACCTTTGCAGAAAAACGGTAAAATGATTATAGAAATTACCCAAACTTACATTTCTGCGCCAGCTATAGAAATAGTTTGAAATTAGTAAAGATATCAGGATACAAGTGCTGTATTTATTTTTTGTGGATGTTCCTGGTCAGCATTATGCTCTATGAAAGTTGAGCAATTTTATGCTATTGTGTTGTTTCAGTGGTATTTCTTTTGAGACTTCTTTATTCTTTATTCTTGGGATTTATATGTTTATCTGTAACCCCGGAAGGAGCATGAGGATATTTTCAACTTTATTTAACATGTAATAAATATCTTTTTCTATTCTCTCTAAGCATCACAGCCACCCAATCTCTAGGAGAGAGGAGGGGCACTGGAGAGGAGACCCATGGTGTTATCAGCAGGTTTGGACTTTGAAGCGGCTCCTGAGAGAATCTGTGTTCTGTGTACACAAAGGCATCCCTGGGTGTGTGTCACAAGAGCCTCTTGCATGACGTAATTATTGTGGGGTCTGCTGCACAGTGTGTGATAAGGTGCTGAGGTTGGGCTATAGTTCAGGGAGAGGTGTGTGCACCGTCTGGAAGAGCTCTTACTCACTAGGATGTGGCACAGACGTTCAGGAGGGGAAGCCCTGTGTGGAGTGGAAAAAAAAAAAAACTGAACAAAGCCAAAGCTACCAGCTCTGACCATTTCACAGGGATCTGAGCAGTACCTGGTGTCTGGCTAGAAGGGATTCTGCAAGTTGAGAGACTTTCTGCATAGACATGTAAAAACAACTGCACATTTCAGGCTAATGATGTGTACAGTATGTCTGTGAACTTTCGTTGTTGTCTTCAAGAACAATGAACACACTAAGTGCATGTGAACAACAAATATATAGCCTCCTGTATATTGCTTTTGATGCCAATATACCTGAAACATTAAATGTTTGCTGGTGGAAAAATACTTACTTACAATAGAGGAGTTTTTCAAACAAGGACTTCTGCTTGTTGTAAAGTGTAAAACAGGGACTAGAACTGTGGTCAAGAACACCTGAAATTTACAGTAATGTAAAGATTGCCAGTTTACGCAGCCTCTAAAGCTGATGGTACACGGGCAATATTTTCAGGCAATATTGCCGGCAACATTGACAGGCAATGATTGCTGGCAGTTTTCCTATTGATAAATCAATATCTGAACAAGATTGATCGAGGCGAGCAATATTTTGCTACCATCCAATCACAGACGAGAGTTTGGGTCATGTTACACCTGAGACTTCCAAAAATAAATTTCAACAATGGCTGCCAAGTGGTGCGATGAAACCGAAGGGATGCTTATCTCTGATAACTTTATTTATTACTGAGGTAAGTTATATTGATGTATTAATATTTGGTATTACTTAGTCAACGCCGTACTGACGAACCGAGTGACGTTTAACTAGCTAGCTAGCTAGCTAACTTCAGACCGCCTGCTTACTGGTGAATACATCCATGAATGCTTCCGTCAAATTTAGAGATACGGTCGATTGAATTGCATTGGCAGAAAGCTGTGGTTCTTGCCGTTCCGGGCACATATATAGCCTACCTTTGGCGATAAAGGTTCAAAACGGAGCTTAAAAACACGATCCGCAAACATTCTTTTTTCAGTTATTGCCGCATTGCCCATTGCTACAGTGGCCCATACCCATTGCCCATTGCTATCAATATTGCCTGAAAATATTGCCCGTGTACCATCAGCTTAAGGCTCTAACGCCTTGTGGGCAGAGTATGCTGCCATTAAAGGCTAAACCTTCATTGGAGGAATGGTTGTTCTTGAGACAGAGAGCAGGGATGGAACACTATTAACATTACTAGAGTGTTTGAACAACTGAAAAAGTGCTTTTAGCACGATATATTTCTGGTGACAACACATTCCGCAATAGGCTGCACACATTTGCACAGCAAGGATATGATCTATGAGGGCAATCAACTCAATTTTCTATTAATTGTCTCATGCTGTAGCATTATCTTTCATTTAGTCAATTATGTGAATGCCAATGACAAGCCTTCAATCATTTCAGTAATATCAACTGTATAACTATATAGACTGTACATGTAACTATTTATCAGCTGTGTATCATATTGAACTGAAAGTAACTGAATAAACTTCAGAAAAGATGGTGCTTCATAAGAATGAAACACAACAGAAATAAATACTCCTTGAATTCAGGCATGGAAAATAAAGAGTACATTTGACTGTGTTTCACGTGATCACGTAAATTTAATCTTTATTTAATTTTGACCGCGTCATTCCTACTGCACTCTACAAGAGCGCCGATTCGCCAAAACGCTTTGCCTTTGATGCAAAACAGTTGCCTTTGATGTTCTTTGTTACAAGTTAGCTAGCTAATTTGTTTAGCCTTTTGCTCTTACAACATAAAATAGTTAACAGCTTTAGCTAATCATCGCAATCCAGTCTATTTGTGCTTCTGAAATAAAAAAATCGAAAAGACACACACTGATGATGAGTGTAACATTAATGAGAAGAAATGTTTTGTTTTTATCCTACGGTTTTCTGATCTGGCAGCTTTGAGCACTTTCTCACTACTTGGCTATGCTTCATTGATAAAGCCTAATGCCCTATATTCGCACTGGGCTAGTAGCCTATTACCTGGGGACCTTGTGTGCTTTGTATTGCAGAGGTCATCTGTGATCTTAATCCTGTGCGAATCTGCCATGTTTGTAATTTGTAAAGTAAAAATTCCACCGCAAATTAACTATTTCACAAAACACAGAGGTCATATGATATTAGTCCTGTGTGAATCAACATCTTAAATCATAAAATAATCATATACAGTCAAGCCGGAATGTCTGCACACCCCTTTCACCTTCTCCACGTTTTATTACGTTACAGACTTATACTACAATAGATTGAGTTCATTTTTTGCCTCAAACATCTACACACAATAGCCAATAATGACGAAGTGAAAACAGGTTTTTAGAAAATATGCAATTTTATTTTACTGAGAAAAATAGGTTATTTAGGGGTTACATATCTGGACACACCCTTAGCCTAATACTTGGGTGCTGCACCTTTGGCAGCGATTACAGCTTCAAGGCGTCTTGGGAAAGAAGCTACGAGCTTGGCACACTTGTTTCTGGACATTTTTGCCCATTCCTCTTGGAATATCCTTGCAAGCTCCGTCAGGTTGGATGGGGAGCGTCGGTACACAGCCATTTTCAGCTCTTTCCATAGATGTTCAATTGGATTCAGGTCTGGGCTCTGGCTGGGCCACTCAAGGACATGCACAGACTTTCTCCGAAGCCACTCCTTTGTTCTCTTGGCTGTGTGCTTCGGGTCGTTGTCATGTTGGAAGGTAAACCTTCGCCCCAGTCTGAGGTCCAGAGCGCTCTGGAGCAGGTTTTCTTCAAGGATCTCGGTGTACTTAGCTGCATTCATCTTTCCCTCTATCAGGACTAGTCGCCCCGTTCCCGCAGCTGAAAAACATCCCCACATCATGATGCTGCCACCGCCATGCTTCACTGTAGGGATGGTATTAGCCAGGTGATGAGCGGTGCCTGGTTTCCTCCAGACGTGACGCTTGGTATTCAGGCCAAAAAGTTCAATTTTGGTTTCATCAGACCAGAGAATCTTGATTCTCATGGTTTGAGAGTCCTCTAGGTGCCTTTTGGCAAACTCCAAGCGGGCTGTGATGTGCCTTTTACTAAGGAGGGGCTTCCGTCTGGCCACTCTACCATAAAGGCCTGATTGGTAGAGTGCTGCCTGGATGGTTGATCTTCTGAACGGTTCTCCCATCTCCACAAGGATACGCTGGAGCTCTGTCAGAGTGACCCTCGGGTTCCTGCTCACCTCCCTGGCTAAGGCCCGTCTTCCCCGATTGCTCAGTTTGGCCGGGCAGCCAGGTCTAGGAAGATTCTTGGAGGTTCCAAACTTCTTCCATTTACGAATGATGGTGGCCACTGTGCTCTTTGGGACCTGTAAAGCTGCAGAGATTTTTCCGTACCCTTCTGCAGATCTATGCCTTGACACAATCCTGTTTCTGAGGTCTGCAGATAATTCCTTTGACCCCATGGCTTGGAGTTTGCTCTGACATGCACTGTCAACTGTGGGACCTTATATAGGCAGGTGTTGGCAATCCCCAATCATGTCCAATCAATTGAATTTATCACAGGTGGACTTCAATTAAGTTGTAGAAACATCTCAAGCAGTATCAGTGGAAACAAACCACTGTGATAAATTCACAAAAGTGAGCACCTCAGCTCACTTTTGGGTGTCATATCACTTGTGTACATATGATATTTTACATTTTGATTTTTAATAAATTAACACAAATGTCTAAAAACCTGTTTTCACTTTGTCATTATGGGCTATTTTGTGTAGAATTTTGAGACAAAAAATGAACTCAATCTATTGTAGAATATGTCTGTAATGTAATAAAACGTGGAGAAGGTGAAAGGGGTGTGCAGACTTTCCGGCTTGACTGAATTTAAATAAAAATCAACTGTTTTGACTCATGTAACTCACGGTTGCATCATTTTCGAGTGGGAATTACTATCTTTTCATCAGTATAGGGGGATAGATATAATTTCTCTGTAGTTTTTTCAAAACTGTTGCCATTTATAATCATGCCAGGGAAAGATTTACATTAATCCAGCATATATCAGCACACAGTAAATTTGAATGAGTATTTTCCATGCCTAGTGACAAGTATAGCCCAAGGAAATAATAATACGCCATAGTTTATATTATGTATGATAAGATTACAATAAAATAATATTCCACCATCAGTAAAATACTGACGAATGTTATAACTTCACAGCAAATCAGTGCATCAAACATAAAACATGTGTGAGCCACCCACCTATGAATGCTTACACTACAGTATGTGAAATGCACTCAAAATGTGAAAATAACAATATCAAACATATGGCACAAGACAGTGGAGAAGTGGAAAAACTAAAGTACATAATTGAAATATTACATGCATTAATTCTAACATATCAAGGAGGAAATCTCCGTCAGATAGAATCAATACAATGGTCTCTTCTTCTGACCCACTCCCAAAATCCATGTAAGCAAGGCAAGGATTTTCTCTAGCCATGCTGACGAGTTGGCCAAATTAATAAAATTTAGCGAAACTAAAAATGTTATAACGCTCGGCTGTAATTTATTGTTAAATTTATTGCACCCAATACGACATTGCAAACACCGTTGTGAAGCCTATATTGTCCTCTATTGGATAAAAGAGTCGTCAATCAAACTTGAATAAACTGGAATGCATGGCAACTGCACGAACAGCTGGTGGGGTTTTATGCGTAGTTCACGCATACGTTTAAAATGGTGTAATAGCGTTACAAAGGAGTATGTATTTCTCAAACGGATTGTCCAAAACAATAAATGACCACTGAATCTTGAAAGGCACATCATCTCTATGTGTAAAACCAATGGTAGGATTGTATAATTATTTCATATTTAGTAGCAGATATTGATGGTAGAATGATGTGATATAATTTCACAAGAATTTCACTTATTTATTTTGCTATTTAGTGAGCAGGTTTTTCACCGCTGTATTGGCACATGTTCGGGCTATTTCTGGCGTTATCTTGTTGCTATGATGGAATATGAATTATTGGTGGTGAAAGAATATTTTTAATATTTTTATAATTTTATAACTCCCAGATAGACGATATTGTCCACTGTGTCATGCATGGATCGGTATAGTTGCAGGCGAGACTGGGTGGGGGGTTGCTTGTTAAATAGACGAGCTACGTAACAATAGTGGCACTTAGAAACTCAGTGGTGGCATGGCCACTAGGGGTCTGCGCAAATGGGTTAAAGATTTACGGACATAGGATACGTATAATTTGCTAATTGCTAGAATGTAAGTTAGGATATTTGCCTGGGAAATATCTAGGTAGGTAGAGCAAACTACCTAGTTAGCCATGTACGTAGCAGTTGTGATTTAGATATCAAACCTTAACTAGTTAGGCACGCCAATATATCTGGCTTGCGAGATGATAAAGCCATGTTAAATTTGATTCAATTTATATCGCGTAAGTGTTGGAATTATCTAATGAAGCTAACCGATTGCTTTGAATGCACTGTAAAGTTTTGGTTGCGCTTACCTATGTGCAATTACTAGTATGTCAGTAACAATATTTGCCTGCTAAATAGTGCTATCTAGGTAGGTGACCACCTAGCTAGTGACAGCTACGTAGCTAGCAGTTATGATTTAAACAGCTAACTACTTAGATTGCAGTGCTATAGGTTCTTTAGCCAGCAAGCTAGTAACAGTAAGAATATTCTGCATGAATAAGCACAAACGTACGCAAGTGTCAAACTCACAATAGCGGCGGAACCGGAAATAGGGGGCCACCAACCGTGTAGCGGATGCCGACTGTGCAGTTGCAGGGGCACTATTAGTTACACACTAGGCATGGAAAATGTAAAACGCTTAAAAAAAATCTTTCTCTGTCTGAAAAAGCATTCTGAAAATTATTTTCAAGAAGATGTTTGTGGCGATTTTAGGTTATAAAAATAATGTTTGGGACATTATTTAATGTTAAGTTAAGTTAAAGTAGTTGTACCATTACGTAGCCTGTAACCAGCTCTAAATGTTCTAGTAGGGAGGGCAAAATGGAGTTTTAGAACATAGTAGGGTGCACGTGAACAAGATTGTACAATTCAGTTTCAATTCATGCTGAAACTTCCAGCATGCAAGTACAGACAATTTGACGGTAGCTAAGTAGCTATCGTTAGCTAAATCAATTGCAAAGAAAGTAGCCTTGGCTAATTTGACATTGTGATTGAACAATTTCATGTAGCCTATGAATCTGCAGTGAGAATAATTGTTCAGACAATGAATAGCCTTTACGTGAACCTACCTTCCAATTAAAGTTTGTGTCTGTGTGTGCAATAGGCATAATAGTAAGTTATCTAACATGTATTGAGAGTTTCCAATTTGCTGGAGGACTATTTAAGCTGTTTACTTTGTAAGTACAAGCAGTTTTATCTCACATTTTCTGCCGTTCATCGATAATGAAAAGGAATGTAAGCGACATTCTGCTTTACTTTGGAAAAGCACAAAAAGAGGTAATTTGAGAGTAATAGGAAAAGTAGTGGCAAATAATGCCATCATCAGTATCATCATTCTCTAAATACTACAGATTTGTATCTGGACTTGTCTTCATATTACAATACATTTCTCAGGTTAAAGGGGTTGAGATGCTACTTTGTTTCAGGACAGATAGGATAGATAGTATAGAGCAGAGCCATAATTATCAGCAGTCTAACTACCTTCCTGTTGATCCTAAGCATACTGTCCTAATATTGAAGCAGTATCCTAATATTGCTATGGCTACCATCATATAGCTGAATGGTTTTAAATAAATTTTTCTTTGCCAATTAGGAATATATTTAAATAAACAGAAGTTCAGAAATAAATATTCTTACAGTATTACTGTGGACTTAATGTGCTCATTAACACTCAGATTCACCTAAACCTCTAAACTAGGCATCATCTACAGACAGCCAGTAGTACAGCATTAATTCAGTAGGAATGACTGTTTTGTTTTTGCCTGACGGTGGGGATTCGGTATTTTCTTTGCTTTGGTACATAATTAATAAATACTCATTCAGATCTGTCTCTCTTATTTCATGTCTTACTTTGCTTTTCTGTTTACTTTGCTTAGTTTGTCGGTGTGTTTGCAAAACATATCTACACAACACAAATGTTTTTGGAACTGGCGCCTAACGTTTCCAGCATGCAGTGTGAAACTCGAGCATGTGAAACTGTAATGAGAAACATTAGTTTCTCCATATTTTTTAAAACATAGTGTGTCCAGAACAACTGTTATGAATTTCTGCATGTTATCCTTTCTTTTCCATTGATATGGCAGAGGGAGTCAGTCTCCTTGCTCCTGCTGTGAGAGTCAACACATGGCTCCCAGAGCCACTCCGGGAAAATCAACACAAATAAGTTTGAATATTGGACCGTATCTCTAAGCACATTGTATAGCATATAGTGTCTGTGATCACCATGTCCATACTATAGAGCGATGCTGACCCCCATGTCTATGCTACAGAGTGACGGTGACCCCATATCTATGCTATAGAGCAGGGATGGGCAACATGCGGCCCACGGCCCAAGACAATGGTTTATCCGCACTGCCCAGTCCAAATTCATTAATTAATTAAATTCAGATCAATGTGTGTCAGCGCTAGCCACACAGTTGACGCTGCAAATACGCACCATGCCAGCACAGCAGGCGGACCTCTTCCCTGAGAGGCTTCTACAGCCGCTAGTAGAAAATCAGCACCGTAGCACAACGGCAGCTAGCTAAATTTGTTTGTGGCAAAATGAGTAAAAAGAAGGTGGATAACAAAAACCAAGTTTTCCAGAACAAGTGGGAAAGCAATTATCTCTTCATATAATTTAATGGCGACAATTCCATAAATGACGATTCCTGGTTTACAGGTGGTTTCTGTAATGAAAGAATAGTTGAACGGACACTACCACAGCCACCTCAGACAAATACATGGGCGAAGCAAGGGCAGTTGTTATCGCAGGCTTAAAAAAGTTCAGATCCAATTGGACTGACTCACTAACTCAAATTAACAACTGCTCAAACATCCAGTATCATCCAGTACCTTACCATGTAGCACTTGATCTCTCTGTCTTATCGCGCAGTGACATGCTGAATTGTAGCAATGGACCTCCAATAAGTTGTAACAGTAGCCTACAACATTTATTGTCTAATTAATTAATTAATTTCATAAATAAAAAAGTTTTAATTTTACTTATTAGTCTTTTATGATTATACACATTTTCACATTCTGTGATTTACAGTTATGTTTGTGGTTTCTATACTCTTAACTGAAGTTTTGTCAGCACTTACACAAGTGTGTGTGTGTGTGGTGGGTGTCCACTTGTGTTTGTGTGGCAAGCTTGTGCTGAATTTCAGCCCCTACAAAGTACTTTGAAGGGTCACTAAAGTTGCCCATCCCTGCTATAGAGTGTCTTTAGAGTCATTGCCTGAGTTGAATTAATGACAAAAACTATGTTTTAAGTGAAATGTTTGCATTGCCAAAAGCCTCAAAAGACAGGATATGAAATTCATCAGCCCTAACGCTATCATCAGCCTGATCTCCATCAAGGTGTCTCATCAGCACAGAGCTTGTATTGTCGTCCACCTGTGAAATGGCGTTGAGATTGGTTTTGAAATGGTGGAGATATCGAGGTTCAAAAATTGTTATTTTAAACTGGAGAACTGACTAACGCTGCCACACTCAGTGTAATGTACACATGCTAATCACAGTGAGCAGCGTCGCAGCTGACCAGATCCTCCAAATCTCTTGCAAGTCATGCAAGAGCAATGAACCACACTTCTATCGTGCTTGTCCCAGAGCTGGTATGGGTGGTGACTGTGCGGGGGAACCACACGCTGAGTGGCTGATGAATTTTGCTGCTTGGCAAAGGCCAATCAAACACAGTTAAATTTGAAAAAAAATTTATGTTAAACATTTTTCACATACATTTTTTGACAGAACAGACAAGGAGCTGTAGTAAATCAGTTTTCAGTTTGACTGACATGAAATTGGATGAGATTTAAACAAATGGCAAAGTTTGCATATCAGCACAGTATAGCATTTAGTGGAATTAAATATTTTGGAACATATGGAGATGCAGAACTTAATTTCTTATGCGGAAAGAGAGATGATTTCATAGGCGGAAATACAGGTGACTTGGTAACTGGAGCTGTTTGACTTCCACTTGGGGATAAAGATCTTACTTTTTGGAGAAATGTCCTCTGGTCTGATGGAACAAAAATTTAACTGTTTGGCCATAATGACCATCGTTATGTTTGGAGGAAAAAGGGTGAGGCTTGCAAGCCGAAGAACACCATGCCAACCGTGAAGCATGGGGGGTGGCAGCATCATGTTGTGGGGGTGCTTTGCTGCAGGAGGGACTGTTGCACATAAAATAGATGGCATCATGAGGAAGGAAAATGATGTGGATATATTGAAGCAACATCTCAAGACATCAGCCAGGAAGTTAAAGCTTGGTCGCAGATGGCTCTTCCAAATGAACAATGACCCAAAGCATACTTCCAAAGTTGTGGCAAAATGGCTTAAGGACAACAAAGTCAAGGTATTGGAGTGGCCATAACAAAGTCCTGACCTCAATCCAATCAAAAATTTGTGGGCAAACCTGAAAAAGCATGTACGAGCAAGGAGGCCTACAAACCTGACTCAGTTACACCAGTTCTGTCAGGAGGAATGGGCCAAAATTCCAGCAACTTATTGTGAGAAGCTTGTGGAAGGCTACCCGAAACATTTGAACCAAGTTAAACAATTTAAAGGCAATGCTACCAAATACTAATAGAGTTTGTATGTAAACTTCTGACCCACTTGGAATGTGATGAAATAAATAAAAGCTGAAATAAATCATTCTCTCTACTATTTAAAATAAATAGTATATCTGACATTTGAAATAAAGTCGTGATCCTCACTGACCTAAGACAGGAAATGTTTACTACGATTAAATGTCAGGAATTGTGAAAAACTGAGTTTAAATGGATTTGGCTAAGGTGTATGTAAACATTCGACTTCAACTGTAGATGTTTCAAAAGTACTGCACCTGTAAATTGAATGTATATTTGATCTCTCTCTCTCTGTTGATACTAACTGTACCTAACCATTTACTGGTGGCAAGTAAAAAACAAGTAAACATAGTAAAAATGAAACAAAAAGGTTTGCTGTGTACCTTCACACTGTCTTCCTACTACCTGGGCCTGCTGTGTGTGTGTGTGTGTGTGTGTGTGTGTGTGTGTGTGTGTGTGTGTGTGTGTGTGTGTGTGTGTGTGTGTGTGTGTGTGTGTGTGTGTGTGTGTGTGTGTGTGTGTGTGTGTGTGTGTGTGTGTGTGTGTGTGTGTGTGTGTGTGTGTGTGTGTAGTTGCTCCTTTAGCTTTGCAGCATGTTTCATAGATTGAACACAATCCTCTCCACCATTTTATAGGCATTATTGGGACAAATGCCTAGTCCCATCACCACCCCCCACACCCGTCCTCCACCAATACACCACAACACACACACACACACACACACATGGTTTCAACATAGCATTGAGAACCGGTCTGCTCCCTCATTTTCCGCACTCTTCACCTTAGTGTGTGACACTACACAATGTCTTGCGGGAACCTGCACAATGTTATTTCAAAACAATCCAAACCAGGTCTGCCCAACCCTGTTCCTGGAGATCTACCATCCTGTAGGTTTTCATTTCAACCCTAATTTGGCACACCTCATTCTACTAATTAGCAGCTCAATCAGATCTCTAGCTGTTGAATGAGGTGTGCTTTGTTAGGGTTGGAGTGAAAACCTACAGGAACAGGGTTGGGCAGCCTTGATCTAAACATTGTAGAATGTACCGCACTCTACCCCAGCTGGGGGAGGAACACAACAAATAAATGGCTTTGCGTGTGTGGCTCCTTACAAGAATCGATCAGTATGGCAAAAATAATCTCTGCTCACCCTCATGTGGTGTGTAGATCGGCATGAATTTGTGTTCAATGGGGCTGTATGTAAAATTTGTCATTCAAATTTGTTCAGTTCAAAGCAATAAACATCAATAGTGAGGAAAACTTTGTTTCATTTATATTTGTTCAAGATATACATGATTTATTCCTCCCAAAATGCTCAATATTAAATATATGTGCTCTATATTGCTTGTAAAAGGCCACCTACTACCCTGTATGGCATTATATGGGTAAACCCCATTCTATTTGACTGACGTACTCAAGCCATTTCAGCCCATGCACTACGCTCCAGCGATGCTGGCCTGTTGACTATTCCCAGCATTTCCAAAAAGTCGGCGTGTGGCAAGTCCTTCTCTTATAGATTCACGTCACATGGCGCTGTAATGGCGACATGTAGTCCAGCTGTCTGTCGTGTTTGTGTTTGTTAATTTGAATGTATTTTGTTGTGTCGAGCTTTTGACTTTTGTTTTTTCATGCGCTGTGTGTCTGTTGTGGTGCGGGGAGGCGGGCTGGAGATTTTTCGGGGCACTCCTGCCGCTTGTTTTGATGATATTGGCAAATTGTCTCACTGGGATCATTTTGTTTGTGGTCGTCACCATGGAGACGCATACGCAATATATGCTCGGGAATGTCCGTTGGATCTGCAGCAGCAAAGTTTACCATCGCTCTTCACCGGAGTTGAAGATGTCGGGACTGATCAGAGAGTGCAGGCGTTCTTCAAAGGGCAACCATGGAAGGGAAGGAGAAGATGGTGCGGGGGAAAAGTGAGGCGACGAGTGGGAAGGCTGATGCAGTTCGGTGCTCCGTTTCAACAGTACAGAGACCGCAACACTGTGTGTATGGAGGAAGAGGCCCAGCAGTTTGTGTGTTGGACTGCTAAATGACACCGGACATCTCAGGACAGCGGGGGCTATTTTTAATCATGGCTGTATTCCAATTTAATTCACTTAATTTGATATTGTATGTCTTTATTTGGTGTGTTTGTTTGTGGGTCTGCCCCACTGTCTATGTCTTTTTTGTTGTTGCTGGTGGTTCCTGAAAATAAAAGTTATTCTATTCTATTCTATTCTAACCTATTATAGAGTTCCCACTTTATGGGACCGTCTTCCTGCCATAGTTAGGGAATCATAAACATTCACTATTTTTAAATCACAACTGAAAACGCATTTATATAGCCGTTACTACATCTAACTCCCCCACCAACCTCAGTCTTTTAATCTACCTGGCAATTTATTTTTATCTGTTTCTTGCTGTTTTTATCACTTACTCTTTTATCCCATCCTTGTTAACACTTTGTCTATTTAATACCTTTTTATAGCCTAGATATATCTAACCTTTTCGTGTCTGCTGCATTTATTCTTATTTTTACCAGTTAATTTGTTAATTGTGTTGAGACCTAGTTGTTAAATGCAAACACTGAAATAAACTTGAAACTTAAACTTGAAACTTGTAATGAGTGCTATGATGCGTTCAGTAGACTGACAGAGCATAGGGAGCTTGTTATACCTCCTTACAATAACAATGATACCAATTCAATACTTGAAGGGTTGTTTCTCTTGACTTATTTTTCCATAGAGTTCAATTGGAAAATGAGTCAGGAGAAACAACCCTTAAAGCGATCCATCCATATCTACTGCATATCTGGCAGTAGAGAGATGGTTTGAGGATGGTTTGATGACTTACAGCCATTTTTTTATTTTTTGTTTCTGATTTTTCCCCATTTTCTCCCAATTTAGTAGCCAATTGAACCCCTATTCTAATTAAATTTCCCCCATGTAGCAACCGCTAGAGAATCACTGCTACACAACCCCGTCAGCCGGCGGTAGGACGGGAGGGCGCCACGTCCTCTTCAGGGCGCGACTCCTCCGAGCTCCTGACCGTGATCGCAACTCGCCCAGGGCCGCTATGCGTGTAGCGATTCTCTCCGAGCCCCTCCCCCCACCCGGAAGCAGCCGCCAATTGCTGCTCCCACAGGGCGCCGGGCCATGCTCGGATCTGGCAGGACCGGGGCGCGAACCACGATCCTCGGAGCACAACCGCACCGACTGAAAGTCGGCGCTTTTACCGCTGTACTACCGCAACGGCTTGACTTACAGCCATTTAGCCAACCATGGGTTCCATAATATTCCTGTGTAATTTACACCTTAATCTAGTCCCACCCCCCAATTCCCATAGAGATCCATTCAAGTGCAGAGAGGTTATAGTATCGCTTGTAAGAGTACCTGAAAATAAGATATCAAATCAAGTCTTTTGATAGCCTTTTATACCCAGTCATGATAACGTCACCTGTTTACCTGTGGAATGTTCCAAACAGGTGTTTTTTGAACTTCGCAGTCTTTTTTTTTGCCCCTGTTCCATCTTTTTTGGACCGTGTTGCAGGTATCAAATTCGGAATTAGCATATATTTACAAAAATCAATAAAGTTGATAAGGTATAACATTAAATATCTTTTCGTTGTACTGTTTTCAATTAAATATATGTAAGAGAGAATTTACAAATCACTGCTTTCTGCTTTTATGTGCATTTTACATACTGTCCCAACTTTTTTGGAATTGTGGTTTGTAGATGAATAGCATATTGACTTTAAGTTCAAATTTCTAGAGCAAAAAATGTATAGAGGACTGGTACCTCAAAGGAAGGGGAGCGTGACCTTTGTGTCAGTGACTTTCAAGCAGACAGGCCATGAAGAAGCAAGACACACAGAGCTGCCCACATTTTGAACTGACTCCACCTAATAACAGTTTTACTCCAAGATAAACTATCATTGATTGTTTAACAGGCCACTGCTTTTCAGGCATAAGCCCACTGATTATAGTAGATTTCACACACAATTTCTTGTGATAATACGTGAGATGTATAGACATTTGCTGGAACTTTACATCTGAGCAATACAATATTAGATATCCTGGTGCTGATGCTAACCTACGGTATATATAAAGTGTGTGTGTGTGTGTGTGTAGTATGTGTAAATATACTGAGATACATTATAGGAGGTGTATGCATACTGTTGTCATGCTGATACTGTGTTGACACAGCATATACCAAAGCTGCTTCTCTTTATTAATCAGCACTCCATATACGCTATATATGGGAGTCCGGTACTGCCTGTACGATTCCTCTGGAGCAAAGAAGCAGCTGAGTGCCGGGATAGAGACGGAGCTGAAGCAACGTCTGACCTTGTCCTTCGTTGCTGTGGGTCTGTGGGTTTTGGGCCTGGGACAGGAACTCCCTGTACAGACACTGTGTCTGCAAGCAGAGAAACTACTTCACAGTACAACACTTTGTTCACTGCCACCAAGGAAAACTTAGACAACAAAAACACACACGCTGGAAAAATGACCATTTCAGAGGTGCACTTTCCCGACGAAAAACATGCTTTGGGTTTGAGTGCTAAATAATGTTCCCAATTGAAAGAGAAGGAATTCAAGGAATAAGTCTCAAGTCTCAAAACATAGTTCCCGTCGTTAAGAACGCATAAATCAACACTCAGCAAGTTACTTATCACTTATTATGTCAGGCTTTCAAAAATGAGGATAAACATACCAGGTTGGAAAGTCAACAAAACTACGGCATGACCTGAGCTGAATTTATTATAGCTTATATGATTCGTTTTCACAGAAAAAAAATTTGTAGCTGAAGGAAATTACAATTTAGTAGGTAAAAACATTGACTATTCCGTTTTCAAATGGCCTTAATCACAATATGGTTATTATATTTAAAATATCTCATATTTTTCAAAAATTAAAGCAGTTTAGATTGTAAATCTCAAAATATGATTTAGAAAATTTATCTCCAAATATAAGCTGTGAATTTCTTAATATTTCAGCATGCGTCACAATGTTAAGACGTTTACACCCCATAGTTGCAAACCTTCATGTATATATATTTCCAGTATGAATATCCAGAATGTTGGTGAGCTTGTGGTTTCTATCTCTCATCACAGCAACCTGTCTGCACTTTAGATTATTACAACAGGTCTGAAATCTCAATCTGGAGTCACTTTTTTTCACTGTTTTCTAAAGACTTTTAAAATGTTTAGCTGGGCTCAAAGCACACAGACCTCCCTAGGGTACGGGTTCACCATCGCAACGAACAGGGCCACGATATATAAGTACCATTACCTGAAGTCACATATACTGTATTTATCATTTCACTCACCTGAACAAATACATGCTCTGCTGACAATAATGGCAGGTATAATTACTCTAATTCACTTAAATTTGAAACAAATTAAATTAACAAAAGCAGTTATGATAAATTCAGGTGCTTCATTCCAACAGTTAGTTTTAAATTTAACTATTTATGATTAAATTTTGATCTCATCACCTGAAAGTCAAACGTATAATGCATTCCATTTTGATCTTTAAAGTTTGTAAAATGTTGTATATTCCAGTAATTACAAATGGTGTTCTTTTCCAACCCAGGTAACACTTGCTGGAATTCGTAATCTGTGTCCTGGCCCCCAGACTTGAACTCATTAAAGTGTAAATTTGCAAAGTGGGAAAAGCAGCGCCAGACCCGTTTGAGCCAATAAACTCCCACCACTGTGCAATTTAAATTACCTTAAAAGTCATGAGTCTAAATATTTAACAAGTGGAGAAATATTTCTATGAATCGCTGTGTTACCATCTCAGAACTTCATTTACTTAGACTCTCTATCTAAAATGGTGACATGTGCATAGCTTGTGTAACATGGTGGAATGAGTTGGAATTAAAGTTTGTTTTTGAAAGTTTTTGGATTTGCCTAAAAAAGCACACCTTGTTTGCGAGGGGGGTTAGCTCTGAGCAGGCCCTACCACAGGAGGTGTAGGTGACGTGCGAGACCACAGGACACGGCTGAGAACCTCTGCTGGGATAACCAAACAATTAACAAGGAGACGCAGTGGCTGAGAGCTCTTCTGGCAGCCAGATGAGGATGCTCTGTGAGGTGCGAGTGCTGTGTCTATCTTGCTCCGCCGTGTTCGGGGGGCCACACAGCGCTCCGCAGGTCACCGCACCCCGTCACCCACGACCAAATGTCTGTGGGGGTCAGTGTTTATTTTTTCTTTCTCCACCCCTGTGTCGACATTACTTTAATTTACAAATACAAAAGCCCATTGAGGCCGTGGTCTTACTCGAACATAGTGCTAAAGAGAAACCTGCTTTCATTTGTGGGGTTACGTAATAAGGCAATTATTCCACAGGAGCCATAAATTATGCTGCCCTAAACTGTAGGTTAAAGAGTAATTAAACCAAGTGAAAATGCTAAATCCCTTTTTCTTCTCACATTCATAAACACGGTTGTGTCAAGGCACAGCAAATACCTTATTTTGTTTTATTCAGTTTCCTGCTTTGTTAATATATTATCAGCACATCCTTCTAAACAAAAGTATATTCCCACACTGAAGGAAAAGCCACATCTGTCAGCATGCTTTTGTTATTTCAACAGAGCTTCTTAAGGTTTAAATCTGGTTATCTCCTGCATTTATACTAATTACCACAAAGCATTCAATTGAGAAACCCCCTGTTCCTCAGCTGGATCAAGTGAAATCAGTCTGTACTTTCAGGAATTTTAGCATAAAAAGAAATAGACAAGACAAATAGCTACGACTACATCTTGACTGCTTGTGCAGGTATATTCATAGATATTTGTCTTTTGCTCAGTGATACATTTTTGAGTGATACAAGGTTTGCTTTGTTTCTTCTTAACTCACTGAGTATGCATAAACTAACTTCAATATATATTTGTTTACATGCATGGATCTGCCCCTTTTCATGGTATAGTCTTTTAGGAGCATCATTGGCAAGGTCCAATGCTAAATAAAATCTTGCTGGATGCTCTAAATATCATACAACCAATGCCAAGTGGATCACCAAACAAATAGCTGAAACTTCACTATCTTGAAATTTTTGGCTATCACTGGCTAATTATCTCATGAAGTCTCCAAGTTGTAGATTATATAACCATTTAGCACTTAGAGATATTAAAACCTATAATACCCATTGTGCTTCAGGGTACCAGGGTAGCGTCTCCTTATTATCCAGAGACTATGTTATAACAAGGTAACTAAAGCTAGCAGGTGTGCTTACTAGGTAGTTATAACTGGATATAAGAAAATTTAAAAGTTTTTGTGGAGATGATTGACACCATGCTACTTTTCAAGAAACTGCATCAGCTTATACCACCAAGGACACTGGAATTTGAATCATATTTTGTTTAGCATTCATGAGTGCAATGTGGGGTCTCATGATATGGTGACCTGAAAACATTAATCCGTTTACATCACAATGAAGATTGTTTGTATTATTTAATAAAATTTTGCAAAAGGCTGATATTGATATATTATGCAGGGAGCCCCCCAAGGTACGTACTGATTGCAAAACCAAGAGTACAGATTGCAAAACCGTACATGCGGATTACAAAACCGAGAGTACAGATTTCCATGTTATCCACTATCGTTGCTTAGTGACCTAATAAATTCAGCGCGGACACACCACGCAATCTATTAAAACATTACTTTTAAAGTTGTTGTGTTGTCTTTCTTTGGTGAATTATTATAAGATATATAGGCCCACACTGTTTTATATAAACGATATGGCACTCTAACCCATGATATATACTAATGATGTTAACCTTCCTGTTTTTGGAGGTGAAAGATATCTTCAGTGGCTCACCAAAATATCTTCAGTATATCGCCAAACTATTCAAGATTTTTCTGATTGATGAAACACGATGGGCATTGCATCGAAGCGTTCGTCAGAAAGAGTTAAATCAGGCGCCACGCAAGACTTAAATTTCTCTGGACCTCGAGTTGAACTGTAAAACATGCTGGCTGTATTTGGAGTTTCTAAAAACATTGCCTCAACAGAAGTGTGGAACACAATGTGGATGCTGTAAATCCACCAGTCAAGAGACAGTAAAAATTTATTGCCCGACCAGGATGGTGGTGCAAAATTACGCAAAATGAGGGTGACACAGTGGTAGTTTGAAAAGATGAATATTAATCATTCATAAAGAATATCCGTGTAAACAATATGGGGTTCCTGCTGAGAGAGAGACATGACAAAAGCCTTGTTCACTTTTCCATGGGTGCAATTCTGCTCTGGCACTTTTATGGGACGATTCTGTGAACAGCCAGTCATATTAGCAGAATTTAAAGAGTTTTTTTACCCTGCCTTTCACACTGCTGGTAGTGTGTAGCACTGTTTACTCAACCTGAGAGGGGGAAGATTGGTCTTACCCAAGAGCTACTGTGAGAATGAAATCTCTTTATAAAAACTTACCTTCGGTCTTTGCTACTACAATGGAGCAAGGTTTTTGGAGAAAGGGAAAGTAAGCGTACGCAGAATGTTCAATGCAGACCCCCTGTCCTGGCAGTATTTCACACAAAAAATTGCCCCTTCATGTCTGATACTTGTTTTAAATAAAAAGGGGAAACAAACTGAACTTATATAACATGAACTCTTTTTATTTGAACACATTCATTGATAATTAGTTTGTAATGTTGGATACACATTGAGACAAAAGAACTTCAAACAGAGCAGCTGGCTAAGAAACCAGCTCGACTATGGATTTTGCGCTCCAACTTCCCTTCCGTAACGTGTAGATCTACCTTTAGAAAATCAATACTGCAGATTACTGTACTCAAAGTGCCAGACATAAGTAGTTATGGGAAAGGAATGTGCTGAGACACATGGGGATATAGGAAGTCAATCAGGGCATATATGGGATTAATTAGCTTTGGTTTGAGAAGGATCCTTCGTCCCTGGTTTCACTGTCTGTGACTTAAGAGGGCTTCAGCAGGGAAGAGCTGAAGGCCCACTTGGGCTTGTTCCAACTTTGGGGTTACACTCAGATATACATCATTGAGGTACAGTTATGCTGCAATAAAACTTCAGCAATAACACTTAGCAGTGGTGTTCATGTGGACGGTAACCATTGCAGCCATGATACATATCTCATAGCATAGATAATTGTATTTTTAAGATATACGAGAGCCTGTCCTTTGATATGGATGCTGCAGAGTTCAAAAAAAAAAGAGGGGGGGGGGGGGCGGGAGGGGGGGCTGGGTGCTTAGGAACTTGAATGTGCGCTTCCATAAAGTACACGGAAGATAGAATCTTTGTACATATCAAGGGTGTTGGTTTGGTCTGAAAATTGGTAGGGAAACATATTGCTGGTGGGGGTGGACCTGAGGACATGTTTTGAGCAGGGGGTCCTGCAGGCGGAAATGCTAAATCGTGACATCACTATTTAAATATTAGTTGCTTTAATTGTATTTGTTGATGCACAGCCCTGCATTTTTTAAAACGGTATTTGCTGAACTAGCAGGGAGGGGCTTGAAACTAAATAGTTTCCTATTACATTTTCACATCATACACGTAACTATGAAAAAGACAGATTTAGTTTGCATAAATGCAATACATAGCGCTCCTTCACAATACAAAATAAACAAAAGTCCATACACATACCTCAGCACCTAGCATGCAGAATAATTAAAACAGGCTGGGTCCAGAGAGTGAATCTTGACACTGAACGAAACAAAGACATGTCATCTTTTCTTTACATACAAATTCAATTCACAGCACTAAAACCAAAGACTTCCGCTTTTCAAGTCTTCGCACAGGGTCAGTGATACACGTATCTGCCAGCTATTATTATGTAACTGAACACTGCATGCTTGACAATAAAGGAACAATAAAGCTAGCCTTTAACATATGCTCTTCTATCTTTCTAGTGCTTACAAAGTAAAGCAAAGTCTGAAAAATAGTTTATAAACACACGGCTACACACTACACAACAATTCACAAATCTCATCTGTTGCCTCGCAAACAATTACCACATGCTAAAATGTTAACACTTTCTGGGTTACTGGCATAGTTGATATGTGCAACTCGATAAAGAATATTTAAGCAATAGATCACGAGAGGGAGTGCGTTATTGGAAATATAATCACTGCTGTGACGTCACAGCAATGAGACCACAGGTCTCAGCAGTGATTATATCCAATAATGCACAAACCTCGAGTGATCTATTGCTTTTATACAACAATGTTAAAGGTATGCAATGTAGTTTTATTCTTTGTTTACCTTAAAATTTTCTCCCCAAAAAACATTGTATGTGTCCTTGTGGTCTAATAAACATGTTGAATGTATTGCCTACCTCATAAGTCGTTCGCAAAGTGTTTTTTTGTTATTGATTTGAATGCTACACTGTTGACATCCCGCTGCCACTTTTAAAGCCAGAGACAGCTGAAATTGGGTAAACGTCATGAATGGCTGGTTCCTGCCCATTTGATTGACATGGCCAGGCCATGTGGGCAGGCTTCCAGGTAAACTCTTATTTTAGCTTAGGCTACTTACCGTTACGTACGCATCGTCAGTACAATTTAGACATTTACTCATTAGCTAGATGTTTTCAGCCGAGGAGGTAACAATATCATTATAAAAATAGCGACCATACACATACGGCTATCTAGTGTCGTGATGTTTGTTTATTGTTGACAATAGTATATTTATCATATTTTCCATTAATTTTCTCCATTCCACGTCTCGGCCTGGCTTTCTTTTTTCTCCTCTCGCATCACTTCCTCCGGTCGACATCTTGGCTGTGTATAATGAAGAGCCTGTCTGCCTGCCTCCTACGTGCTCTATATCGCCAACGCACTGGTGAAATGCATCTTGGC